>JAOWBW010000041.1:1347540-1392350 GCA_026119855.1 Campanula takesimana
AAGAATCTGTATAAGTCTCTCAATTTCCATCAGATTGAGGATGAAAGCTGTACTGAAATTCAATTTAGTACCCATAGCACCCTGAAGAGCCTGCCAGAATCGAGAAGTAAAACGAGGATCTCTGTCAGATACAATACTCACAGGAACCCATGCAGTCGGACTATCTCCTGAACATACAAAGATGCCAATTGAGACAATGAATATCCCATGGAAAACACAAGAAGTGAGCTGATTTAGTCAACCTGTCCACTATAACCCAAACAGCATCATGGCCTCTTCTGGTACGTGGCAAACCAGTCACAAAATCCTAGTAATATGCTCCCATTTCCACTCTGGAATTTCTAATGGTTGCAACAAACCTGCTGGACGTTGATGTTCCACTTTTACTTGTTGACAAGTCAAACATTTGGATACATACTCAGCAATTTCTCTTTCATATTGTTCCACCAGAAATGTTTCTTCAAGTCTTGGTACATTTAGTACTTCCAGGATGAATAGTATACTTGGCTTTGTGAGCCTCTTCAAGAACTTTCTTCTTTATCTCAGGATCAACTGGAATACAACTCGACCTCGGAAGGTAAGAATTCCATCACTATTAAAAGAAAAATCTGGTTGCTTTCCTCATTCATTCCACTAATGATTTTTCTGCAATTCAGAATCAACTACCTGAGCTTCTTTGATCTGTTGGAGTAAATCTGAAGTAGCTTTTATATTCGCAAACATAACTCCATGATTTGATTCACAAGGACTCCAATCACACAAGTCTTCAAACATCTTCCATTCACGAATCATCAAGCAAGAAATATAAGTCTTTCTGCTCAGTGCATCTGCCACAACATTTGCTTTTTCCTGGATGATAAAGGATAGTACAATCATGATCCTTCAATTTCTCCTCCATCTACGTTGTCTCATGTTAAGCTCTTTTTGAGAAACAGGTACTTCAAGCTCTTATGATCAGTAAAGACTTCAATTTGGTTCCATACAAGTAATGCCTCCATTTATGCAAAGCAAAAATAATCGCAGCCAACTCTAAATCATGAGTAGGATAATTCTTTCATAAGGAGATAGTTTTCGAGAAGGCATAAGCTATTACCTTGCCATCTTGCATTAGAACACAACAATCCTCTTTAGAAGCATCCGTATAAACCATGAAATGCCCAGAACCATTAGGCAAAGCCAAGACTGGAGCTGTAGTCAAACGCCTTTTCAACTCCTGAAAACATGCTTCACATTTGTCATTCCACTCAAAAGAAATAGCTTTTCGAGTCATATTAGTCAATGGAGTAGCAATCTTGGAGAATCCCTCAATGAACCTCCGATAATACTAGCTAAGCCCAAGAAACTACGGATCTCAGTCACTGTAGTTGGCCTCTTCCAGTTTACAACTGCTTCAACTTTGGAAGGATCTACTGCAATACCAGTAGCAGACACAACATGCCCAGAATGAAACTTCTTCTAACCAGAAAGCACATTTGCTGAATTTTGCAAATAGTTGTTTCTCACGAAGAACTTGTAATACTATTCTGAGATGTTTTCATGCTCAGCCCGTGACTTAGAATACACAAGAATGTCATCAATGAATACCACCACAAAACAATCAAGATATGGCTTGAAGATACGGTTCATCAAATCCATAAATACAGCTGGAGCATTTGTCAAACCAAATGGCATAACAATAAATTCATAATGCCCATAACCTGGTACAGAAAGCTGTCTTTGGTATATCTTCAGATCTGATTTTTAATTGATGATAACCACTTCTCAAGTCAAGCTTCGAATACACTACTGAACCCTGAAGCTGGTCAAACAAATCATCAATATGAGGTAACGGATATTTGTTCTTAATAGTTACCTGATTAAGATCTCTGTAATCAATACACAATCGCAGAGTCCCATCTTTTTCTTTCTGACAAATAACACTGGTGCACCCCACGGTGATACACTAGGCCTGATAAAGCCCCGATCAAGCAATTCCTCAAGCTGTGTTTTTAACTCTCTCAACTCAGCTGGAGCCATTCTATAAGGTGCTTTAGAGATTGGTGCTGTACCTGGTAATAACTCAATACAGAACTCAAGCTCTCGATCAGGTGGCATGCTATAATCAGAAGAGAACACATCTGAAAATCAGACACAACAGAGATATCCTCCATCTTGGGAACAGATAAACTCTGATCAAGCACACATGCGAGATACCCGGCACAACCACGAGATAAAAGTTTTCTAGCTTTTAAGCAGAAATAACATGTATAGCACATAAAGGCCTATCACCTTCAAGGTAAAATCAGGTAAACCAGAATAGAAAAAGTTACTACTTTCCTATAACAATCAACAGATGCATGATGCACATATAGCCAATCCATGCCAAGAATCACGTCAAAGTCCCTTATAGGTAACACGACTAGTTCAGCAAGAAGGGCATGATCACCCACAAGGACCTCACATTTCTTGTAAACCTCAGAAGTAAACATGCAATCTCCATAGGGGAAGATACTTCTAGCACATAAGGCATCGAATCAGGAAGAACATGCAAATGCGACACAAAATGAGATGCCACATAAGAATGAGATGAGCCTGGATCTATCAAGACTCGCGCTCTCGTACTAGAAAGTAATATAATACCTCCTATGACCGCAGAAGACTCAGCTACACCCTGCTGATCTAAAGCAAACACTCGACCCTGAACTTTTGGTCGACCCCCACTATCTCTCTTAGAACCTGAGGCTGGTTGACTTGTACCCCCAACTTGATTTACTTTACTTTTAGAACAATTTCTAGCAAAGTGCCCCATTCACCACACACTATACACTTTCCTTGCTTTAGCCAACACTTGTCTTCAGAATGGCCTTCTTTCGAACAATAGCCACATACTCTCCTGGAACCTTGGACTGTTGTCCTCGAACCAGTTGATACACTACCTTTGCTTTCGGTTGGCTGTCGGAATCGACGATCTTGGCGGCCAGATTTACCACCTTTAGAACCAGATCCCTGAGTTTTCTCTGATACACGACCAGTCATGGTTGTTCCCAACTTCACCTTGTGTTCTTCGATATCATTTTCAATAGTATAAGCCTTTTCCACTGCTTGCTGATAGCTAGTGAGCTGTAGAGAAAGAAGTTGCTTCCTATACTCAATCCTCAACCCTTTAACAAACCTCTGTGTCTTCTTGGCTTCGTTTGGAACTAAGTGATCACAATACCTTGCCAATTCTGTGACTTGGTTGAGTATTGCCCCACGGTCAGACTTCCCTGCTCCAGATTAAGAAATTCCATTTCTTTCTATCTTGGACCACGGTTGGAATAAACTGTGACTTGAATGCTTTAAGAAAATTCTCCCATGTCTGAGGTACACCTTCCAGTTCCCAACTTTTACTCAACACTTGCCACCAATGTTCAGCGGATTTCTCAAGTTTAAAGGTTGCAAAGGTTACCTTATCCCCACCTGCACATCTCAAAGCTGTAAAAATCTTCTCAATACTTTCAATCCACTCTTCTGCCTTCTTCGAATCAAATTCCCCGTCAAAACTGCGAGGTTTCAGCTTCAAGAACCTTGTAAGGCGATTAGGATAATCCCAGTCAACATTATCAACCATTTCTTCTTGAGGAGTTATAGATCTCAGCTGATTACTACCACTTGTACCTTCAGAACTCATTGTACCTGTAGGTAAACACTCAGCGTTATTAATAACACCCCAAGACTCACCCATACCTAGGCCATAGACCCTATCCAGACTTAGAGCAAACCAAGGTAGCTAAACAGGGTAGCTAAACCAGGGTAGCTCTGATACCAACCTGACACGCCCCCAGGTCCCAGGATCCCCTAATAGAACCTCGAACCTGGATGGGAGTGCCTAACGAGAAACAAGAAACTTAACAAGAAACTTAATGACCTTTGTTTAACAAACTGACATGATATATATACTCTAGAGTAAGGAGCTATACTAGCTCACAACACGAGTTCTAGACAAGAAAATTTAAAACCAAACTTAATACATACACAGCGGAAACATGCCTAGCACATAAGCTGGCATTAAGAGTACTATACAAGATGTCTAGTGACAACAAGAACTGAACAAGACTGTCTATCCCAAAATAAGGAGTTATACAACCCAATACATCGTCCTCGCCAAGTGTAAAAGGACACAAGCCCCAAAATAATCACGACCTGCGAAGCAAGCTCCCAACTATCTCGAGCCTCACTGCGCACTATCCTTCCTTTCCTGGGGGGAAACAAATAAAGGGTGAGATAAATCTCAGTAAGCTATTAGATGCAACTACATGACATGTTATCATGCAATTCAAGTAGATACTCAAGTAATCATATATCAAGTATCATCAAGTAACAAGTATATGAGAGGATAATCCACTCATCAATTAGCACATAAAGCTAATCAAGCAAGTTATAAGGATATTGCTTCCTTCCTTATTCCTCCCAAGAATTCCATTGTTGTCATAGCTTGTATTACTTTGACAATCACGATCAATAACAGGAACTGATTATTCAGTATATATCAGAAGACCCGGTAACCAGTGTCATTCTCAATATCAGTACTCATGATTATTCACGAGGTGTTCGGGACGGGAGTTTAGCATTCACTTAAGTCAGGCTTATTGCTCCAACTAAGGAAGCTATGCCCTTACTATGGCCGGTAGTAAGGGGTCGGGTGGAAATACATAGGGACCCGATTGTCACTTAAACCCCAGCTCTCGCGACAAGCGTGAACCTATACATTTTCGAACAAGCAAGGAGAACCAGCTGGACTCACACAAGAAAGTACAAGTAGATATTTACTTGAACTACGGGAAAGGAACTAATCCAAAAGTAGTGGACTAGCTCAACAAGGAACATGCTTCAAGTAATCAAGAAGTCACCTTGTATCAAGAAAATGTATGCAATGTTTGCACATACACAACAAGAACATGTCTCATACACGTTAGTGCTTACTTATAGCACTTTCTAGTTCACTACCATACATATGGTGTCAAGTCAAGTACAAGATTTTATTATCTTATATTCAAGTCTTAATCCATTTCTATGGATGTTCAAGTCACGTACAAGATTTTAATGGCTTATACTTCAAGTTATATCCCAATCTTTGGACATTCAAACAAGTATAAGAGTTATACCTTTACTCTTACAAAATTCCAATCCTATTCTTAGGATGTTCAAGTCTAAGACCTTATGCTAATGCCTCTAAGGTGCACAATCATTGGATTCACAACAAGTATAACACATTGTGCTTGTTCATAGCACTTTCAAGACATAAAGAAGAGATACTACTCTTATACTTATGTTCTCATTTTGATTCAATAAGTATACATGTTTAAGACCAAGTCTGATGCCCCTAAAGTATCACAACACTTGCTAGGACATCTTATACTAAGGTTATATATCTTAACTAGGGTTACTTCCAACTTATACAAACTTTACACAAAATCTTTGTTTTTCAGATGACTGTGCGGTCGCCCAAAATTGACTGTGCGGCCGCACACAACCAAGTCAATTTCTTTGAAAAACCCTTCAGAAAGATGTGCGGTCGCACACTAAATTTTGTGCGGTCGCACAGTATACTAAAATGCAAAATTCTCATTTCTTTCCCAGTTTAAGAATTGTCCGTCCCAAAACGTAGGAGTAACTTTCTAGTAACAATTTCAACAACTCTAAAATGTAACCAAACTAAATTTCCCATTTCAAGTTACTTTTGCTTTCTTACACAGAGGGTTTCATACTCCCTTTGTCCCAAATTTACAAATACCACAAAAATCATCCCAAACACAAAATTAACAATCACAAGTATCGAGAATAACATTTATGCATGTTATTACAAGTAAGGGGGAGCTAATAACTTACCTAGTCAAAATTCAAGTTGACCAAACTTATTTCTGTTCGGCCTGGAACGCTCTATTCAACGCCACGAATATTAATCCGGGATCGGAATCAAGAACGGAGGATAATTAAACTCGAGGAGTCGAGAATAGGGAAAACTTTTAACCCTAGGTTATGAAACAGAGAGAGTGTACGTATTTGATTTGGGGAAGAAATACCCAGAGAAGAAAAGCCAACAAGTTTATACTTGGAAGTTTCAAAAATGACACTTAGGCCCCTCAAGTTTCACTTTTGACAAAAAGACCCCTAAAGTCAATTTTTCACAAATGACCCAAAAGTCAAAACTAGACATTTAACAACCTTAACTATTTAAAGCAGTTAAAACTTTAACCCAAGTAAAACTAACACATAATATGCAAGTTCAAGTATTTAACAAGTATGTCAAATGTTTAACAAGAAATTCGATGGGTGTTACAGAGTCTATTAGAGAACATGATACTACCTAGTCTATTACAAATAGTTAGCGTGATGCGTTATTGCAGATCAATTTTTATATCTATAACAAACTTCTATGGAGTTTGTTAGATATTAGAGAACATGATACTACCTAGTCTATTACACATAGTTAGCCTATTACAAAGGGGAGTCGAACCCAGGACCTCCCCTAAGGGAGGAACTTCAGACACTCTCACATACCGCTACACCAGAAGGCCTTTGATACGTGGGTGTGGTTTATTAGATTAGTGTTTTTTAAGGGTTTGATACGTGGGCAGGCCCGGCATATGGGGGGGGGGGTAAGTGAGGGCAACTGCCCAGGGCCCACAATTTTAGGGGGCCCATTTTTTCCTAGGCTATAGTGTATATATATATAGTATGTATCTGTTTTTTTATTTAACTATGGTAAATATAATTAAATTGCTAAAAAAAATTAGACCTAATTAAAGAATCAATTAAAAAGTACACGAAGATTGTGTAACGTCCGTCTATTAGAATTCTTCTCCCATTTAATTGAAAATACAATACGTTAATCCTTTTAGTCTTCACAATCGCACACGTCTCCTCCTCCTCCTCCGCAATCTGCACTCTCAGTCAACCCCTTCCGGCCTTCTTTTCTTAATCCTTCACAGTTTCACGCCTTCGCGGACGAAGAACAATCAACGATTTGTCGATCTCCAACGGCTTCCTCCGCTAATTGCAACATCAATTTCTTCAAGGTAATGCATATGCTGATGTGTGAAATTCAATATTTAAAGTTTGTTATTTGGATTTTTTTTCTAAAAAAATGTTCTTTTCAGTTGTTCTTAAATCTTTGATTTGCAATTAAGTTTGTTCTTACAATTTCTTGAAGGCTTTAACTGTTATTATATAATAATACTCCCTCCGTTTCAAAATGAATATCTAAAGAATTTAAAAAATTGCTCTTGATTGATAGAATTTTTGTAATTTTTCTAGACATTGATGTTGAGACAGAGGGAGTCTCAACAATAATATTTAGACCGTGCATCATTTATTTAGTATATTTTTTTTATGGCGCAGAAACAAGACAAATTAAGTTTGATTTGTTCTTCCAACTATCCAGTTTCATCTACCTACAAAGAATCCAGGTGTTTATGCTCTTTTTGTATTACAATTTCGTTTGATTTTATTTGAGAATGTTGCCCAAAAAACATCTACCTGGATGTCAGAAAAGAAAAAAAAAAAATTGGTAAAGCAATTTAAAGAATCACAAAAAGGTGCTATTGATAAATTTGTTATGAAGAAAGACTCTGCAAAATTATGATTAAAAAAAATTAAGTACAATATATATATATATAGGTAGGTGCTCAAATGAGAACCTAAATATCATGAGAACCATGAGAACCAATTGTAGCCCTTAGATTAGAAAATAGAGAACGGTTCAGATTGGAACTTAAAAGGTTGACATGCGGTGACAATTTTGAAATAAGGCTTAACATCAAGGGTAACTTTGTCATTGTATATTTAGGTTTAGATCGAGTCCGTCTTTTCGTTTGAGAGGAGAGAGAAATATACGAAGGTCGTCGGGTTTAATCGCCTGATTCTCCTTTTCCGACGTCGGATTTTTCGGCTGATTCTCCTTTTCCGACGTCAGATTTTCGCCTGATTTTGTTTTTCTGACGTATTCGTAATTAAAATCTGGTTCGTTTGTGTGTTTAATTTTTTTTATTTTTTTTTTTTTTTTTGTATTGTTAATCATAATTTATAATTTAGATATTGTTTGAGTTTTTTTTTTTTTTTTTTTTTTTGATGTTTGCAGATATTGTTTGATGGAAGAAAATCAAGCTTCAAATTCAGGTTTTTGCTGTTAATATGATTTTATTTTATAATCGATTGTTTTTGTGCAACATTGCCCTTGGATACACTAGCCAAATAGCTATTGTATCCAACAGCAATATGGACTTCTATCCAACAGCAATGTGGACACACATTGCCCTTGGATACACTAGCCAAATAGCTATTGTATCCAACACCAATGTGGACACACATTGCCCTTGGATACACTAGCCAAATAGCTATTGTATCCAACAGCAAATAGCTATTGTATCCAACAGCAATGTGGACACACATTGCCCTTGGATACACTAGCCAAATAGCTATTGTATCCAACAGCAATGTATGAAGATTGTTGGTATTGGATACAATAGGCAAACAACTATTTGTATCCAACAACAATCTATGAAGATTGTTGGTATTAGATACAATAGCTAAATAGCTATTGTATCCAATACAATGTTGATAAGAATTCAGTTAGATACAATAGGCAAACACCTATTGTATCCAACATGATTATTAACACTTTTTTTTGTTGTTGTTGTAGCTGTTAGAAGTAATCATTTTGGTGTTGGAAGTGATAATATTGTTGGATATTACTCTGCTGATAGCGATGATGCTTGCTCGAAGTTGATTGTAACACCAAAAGAAAGTCGGTATTGGGTTCCTGTGTGCGATGATGTTTATAAGCCGGTTATTGGTCAGTGTTTTGCAAGTTATGATGATGGTTTTTGTTTTTACGAGGCATATGGTCGTGTGTGTGGTTTTGATGTTCGTCGTAGTACTGTTAAGATATCAAGTAATGGAAGAACGAGTTTGAAGTATTATGTTTGCCATAGGGCAGGGGTGATTGATAATAAAGTAAAAAAATCTGATTATACTGATGGTGAGAGCAGTAAACAAGGTCGAAAGATGATGTTTTCTAGATGTGATTGTAAAGCGATGATTGGACTGAAGTTGTCTGGTTATGATGAGAAGGTGGGGTAGTTGTGTATAAATTTGTTGAGCGGCATAATCATAAACTGGTTGCTCCAAATTGTAGGCATTTTTTACGTTTTGGTAGGGAAATGTCATTGGCGCATAAAACTTTTGCATTTGATGCATCTAAGGTGAAAATAGGTGCATCACAAGCTCATGGTTCGATGAAAGAGTTGGTTGGTGGATATGAAAATGTTGGAGCTACTGTGAGAGATTTTAGGAATTGGAGCAGGGATTTTAAGCAAGGTATTGGGGAGAAGGATGCTCAAATAATTTTGGACAAGTTTAAGGCTAAGAAGGAGCAGACTGGTTCTTTTTATTATGAATATGAAGCTGATGAATCAGGTCGTTTGATTAAGTTATTTTGGGCTGATCCTATAGGCCGTAGAAACTATGAAGTATTTGGTGATGTTATCTCATTTGATGCGACATTTGGCACAAATAAGTAAGTGTTTTCGAATATTTTATACTATTGGATACAAGAGCTATCCATTGAGTGTATCTAAGTATATGCAAGTGTATTTTTTCAACAATACTCTTGGATACAACAGCTATGTTAGGTTGTGTATCCAACAGCAATGTTGACACATTGCTATTAGATACAATAGCAATTTAGCTAGTGTATCCAACAGCAATGTTTGACACATTGCTATTGGATACACTAGCCAAACACCTAGTGTATCTAACAGCAATGTTGACACATTGCTGTTAGATACAGTAGCAATTTAGCTAGTGTATCCAACAGCAATGTTTGACACATTGCTATTGGATACAGTAGCAATTTAGCTAGTGTATCTAACAGCAATGTTGACACATTGCTATTGGATACAGTAGCAATTTAACTAGTGTACCCAACAGCAAATATTGGATACATTAGCCAAACACCTAGTGTATCCAACAAAAATGTTTATAACATTGCTATTGGATACAGTAGCAATTTAGCTATTGTATCCAACAGCAATGTTAGTGTATCCAACAGCAATGTTGAGTCATTAATATTGAATCTATGTTGATATTTATTATTTGCTTCATGATTTTCTTTATGTATGTTCAAATCAGGTACAATATGGTATTTGTGCCATTTTGCGGTGTGGATAATCATAGGAAATGCGTGACATTTGCAGCAGGGTTACTTTCAAGAGAAGATATTTCTCACTACACTTGGGCTTTTCAAGCGTTTTTAAATGCAATGGGTCGGGAACCACTTTGCTTAATTACGGACCAATGCCCTGCTATGAAGCAGGCAATACCTGCAGTTTTCACTTCAACGAGGCATCGTTGGTGCATGTGGCATATCATGAACAAACTTCCAACAAAGGTAATCAAAGTGTCATATAGTATCTAGAATAGTGTATTGTTGACGATTGCACTGGATACACTAGCTATTTTATGTAATGTATCCAACTGTTAAATATAATATTATGCTTCTATGAAGTAGGTAATTAAATTTTTTTGTGCAGGTTGGTCCTCATTTGTGCAAGGAGGCTGATTTGATGTCAAAGATTAAAGGTTTCGTTTGGGACAATTGCCTAAATGCATCAGAATTTGAAGAGGGATGGAAAGCAGTCATAGAAGAATTTGGTTTACAAGAGAATGAGTGGTTATCGACTATGTATGAGAATAGGAGTAGCTGGATTCCTGCATATTTTAGCGATGATCCATTGCTCGGGATATTGCGTACAACGTCGTTGTCAGAAAGCGCCAATGCATTTTTTGGTAAGTACACGAAGCAGAAGGACACATTGACGGAGTTTTACGTACGTTTTGAGACAGCAATGGACAAGCAGCGTCAGACCAATAGACGATTGAGCCACGAGTGTTTGACACAACTTCCCAAGACTGTGACTCCATTGTTGATTGAGAAAGATGCAGTAGAAATTTACACACAAGAGGTTTTTTATATGGTTCAGGATGAAATTAAAGAAGCGTGTTACAGTTTGGGGATGAAATCTATGGCCGGTGACGATTCCGTTAAGAACTTGGTGTTGATAGATGGGAAAGCAAAAGGGAAAGAATTTGAGGTAACATTTTTTTTTATGTAAATAACATTTTTTTTGACACATTGCTTTTAGATACAATAGCAATTTTAGCTATTGTATCCAACAACAATGTTGATAACAATATAGTTAGATACAATACCAAAACACCTATTGTATCCAACAGCAATGTTCACACATTGCTGTTGGATACAATAGCTATTTAGCTATTGTATCCAATGCAATGTTCATACATTTTGCTATTGGATACACTAGCTACTTCCCTATTGTATCCAACATCAATGTTGAAACATTGCTATTAGATGCACTAGGAATTTATCTATTGTATCCAATGCAATGTTCAGGTGCTGTATTTTGTACTAATTTAGCTTCTGAATATTACACAGGTAAAGCACTTGTTAGAAACTAATCACGTGCAGTGTTCGTGTAAACTATTTGAAAGAATTGGAATTTTGTGCAGACACGCTTTTTTTGCCTTAAAGCTAGTTAATGCAGCTAAGATTCCTAGTGACCATGTCCTTAATCGGTGGACGAAGAATGCAGAGCGCCGTGGGTCAAGTGCGGTGGTTGATAGCGTATCAACAGATTGTGTTAGAATGGAGGTGTTTGGGGCAAAAGTGAATGAGATTTGGTTTGATTTCAACACATGTATGGGGTTAGTTGGTAAGGATGGTGAGGATTTGGATCACATCACAAAGGTTTTGAAGGACTTGAAGCATGAATTAAGAGAACACAGAGGTACAAATATTTGCCAGAAGAACAAAACTGTTATTGAAAACTTAATTGGTACGGATATTCCTGATGAAATTACAGTCAAGCCTCCTAATGAAGGTCGTAATAAAGGGTGTGGGAGGAAGAGGATTTTGAGTGCAGCGGAGAAGTCGGTAGCTCAAAAGGAAAAGGCTAAGAGATTATGCAGGTCATGTAACCAAATGGTGCATCATGACAAGCGAAATTGTCCGCTATTATTCAAATATAATAATTAGGTTTTGATTAGGATTTTGTTTATTTTTGTTGGATAATTATATAGTCTTTTCATGTAATACTATATATTTTTGGATAATGATTCAGTTTATTGGATACACTGTTTGAACAGATTCAATATCCATGGTTTAATATCATATTTGATATCTGTAATTTTTATTAGATACATTAGGTGAATAGGTAGTGTATCTAATAAATTAGTTGCATTCTTATTAGATACACTAGTTACATAAGTAGTGTATCCAATGATTGAAATATAGTATAACACATTCATTGGATACAGTAGGACAAAACATTATGTATCTAATGTTAATATGGTATTTATATTCTTGAATCTGGATATCTTATTAGATACACTAGTCGCATAACTAGTGTATCCAATGATTGAAATATATCATAACCCATTCATTGGATACACTAGGCAAACACCTATTTGTATCCAACAAAAATGTTCATTCAGTTAGATACAATAGGCAAACACTTATTGTATCCAACATCAATTTTCATAACAATTCAGTTAGATACAATGTTCAAGTCTTCAACTTAACAAAATTCTAGAGCTTCTTTGAATGAACCAAGCAACGATTAAAAAGTATCCTTACTTACATATCAATTATCCAACATAAAAAAACAAATACTACAAGTTTTCTAAATAAAATTATGCAACATTAGATGATTTCCAACCTACTTTTAAATTGCTAAGTATCAACCAACCACAAGACTACAAGTTTTCTAAAATTCAAGTTTTCGAAATAAATGCCAAGTATCAACCAACGATAATACTACAAGTTTTGTAACACCATATAAAGATACACAATTCTAACATCCCCAAATTAATCAGTCTCTACAACTTTTTCTTCTTTTGCTCCTTCTCTTTTATCTTGTCCATCTTGCTCTTCTCATTTAAAAAATTTGTTGCTTCTTGTATAACCTCATCTCTATTTTTTTTGTCTCATGGCATATCATCTTGTGCACATACCGGCTTCGCAGCCTCAGAAGTTGTCTATTTTGTTCAAGCTGGTAAGAAATGAAAAAAAAAAATAAAAAAATTTAGAAGTTTGTTTGTTTTTGACTTCAACAAACATTTTATTATATACTATACTATACTATACTTACCCCTTCATCCTTTAGTCCAACATCACTTACTGTGCCGCTGCAGCCCATATATGCTTTCATGTGCCTCATCATAAAAATTGCACAGTCGGTATGATTTTCTTTTGTTTGCCAAGAGAATCTTTTTCGTTTAGGTTTAAATAATCTAATTTCATCTGCTCTTTTGTGATTCTTGGATTGGGCATACCGACAAAAAAGTTTTTGCTACACAAAATAACATGAAAGTAACGGTGCATTATTATATAATTCAAAAGAAACATATTTGACTTGTTGGATACAGTATGTAAATAGTTATCGTATCCATTGCAAATATCATATTCAATTTGAATTTTCATTAGATACACTAGCTAAATTATCTAGTGTATCTAAGTTTAATTTGCAGAAATTGTGTTATGTATCAATTATATATAAAAAATTTGACAGATATAAGCAGGACAAGTTTAAGAAATTCATACCACATGTATTAGAGGTTCTCTATATTTGTCCATTGTGCCTGCCAAACTATTGTCCAGTATATTAATTGCACCGCCTTTTATATCAAACACAGCAAGCCAATAATGTTCACTAGCAAGAACTGGAAAGAACACCTGATAGACACAAAAACAAAAACATATCAAGTATATGTGAATACTTTTAATTACATACACTATTTTAATTAGATACAATAGCCAATTTGGCTATTGTATCCAACAGCAATGTTGACACATTGTTATTAGATACAATAGCCAAATACCTATTGTATCCAATACAATGTTTGATAGCAATACAGTTGGATACAATAGCCAAATAGCTATTGTATCCAACAGCAATGCTCATACACATTGCTATTGGATACAATAGCCAAATAGCTATTGAATCGACAGCAATGTTGTCACATTGCAGTTAGATACAATAGTCAAATACCTATTGTATCCAATAACAATGTGTGTATGAACATTGCTGTTGGATACAATAGCCAGATAGCTATTGTATCCAATACAATGTCCATAACAATCCTGTTAGATACAATATGCCAATACCTATTGTATCCAACAGCAATGTTCATACACATTGCTATTGGATACAATAGCCAGATAGCTATTTATATCCAACAGCAATGTTCATACACATTGCAATTAGATACAAATAGCCAAATACCTCTTGTATCCAACAGCAATGTTCATACACACATTGCTATTGGATACAATAGCTATTGTATCCAACACCAATGTTCATAACAATACTGTTAGATACAATAGGCCAACACCTATTGTATCCAACATCAATGTTCATACACACATTGCTATTAGATACAATAGCCAGATAGCTATTTGTATCCAACAGAAATGTTGAGACATTGCTGTTGGATACAATAGCTATTCTATCTTGTATCCAACAACAATGTGACAACATTGCTATTAGATACAATAGCCAAATAGCTATCGTATCCAACAGCAATGTTCATACACATTGCTATTGGATACTTTTAAGATGAGTTTTTTAAAATATAATTGAGTTTAAGTTTCATTACCATGTCATAATCATTGAGCGAGTATTTAGTGTTCTGTTTCAACAATCTATCCATGTCATCAGAAAAGTCTTCATAATGTGCATCAAATGATTTTCCAGCAGTAATCATCTGAAATATTGTTTTTTGACATTAGAAATGTGTGTGTTAGTGTTTTTTGTTACATATAAAAATGTTAGTGGAAGTAAATATTAATATATAAATATATTACCGTCATAAGTGGACTGCAGAAGAGACGTAATGGCGATGCTGGAGACTTGTACCTCTCCAAATCATTTAGCACATCACACCAAACACAAATGATAGTTGCTTCCACTGTGCTGCCAGGAAGCATGCTCTTAAAATTTTCGATAGTCGCAAATGCATGCTCGGATTGATAAAGGAATAATCTGTAGAAAATACAGCAATATATTATTAACAAATACTATTTCATAGTGTAACTTTTAATTAAATATTGTATCTATAACTGGTATTGTGTGCAATTGAAATACTATATTATTATTGGATACACTAGGTATATAGCTAATGTATCTATTGTATCTAATTCAAATATATTGGATCAGATACACTCTAGGTTAATTGGATACAATAACAATTTTAAGCAGTGTATCCAAGTGAATTTTATAAAATTACTTACATCACTGTGTCTGGCTTCACATGCTGAATCCATTGGAAGATCGCTTTTTCATCAGCCAGTATCCTGCCTTCTATTTCAACCACCCTACTCCTGAATGGAGATTTGCTACTTTCAGATGGTTGCGGTTGACGTTTTTCTATTGGTTGGTCCTGTTGACTATCCTGTTCATCGGAAGAACTTAACAGTTTAAAACTCGGCGTTGTAGTGCTTCTTGTCCTTCTCTTAGGCAGTGGGGGCTTCTTAGATTGAACATTTTTCTTCCCCTTGATCTCCTTTTCCTTTTCAGCCTCACCTAAGCCTTCAACTTCCTTTGCTATCAACAAAACGTCTACACCTTCAAATAAATCATCAGATCTTGTCTCTGTTCGTGGTGGTTGTTTTTCTTTGTTATACAGCTCTTCAATGGCTACAATATTTCTCAGACCCTCGCTGTCAAACTCAAAACTGTCAACCATTTTTGAATCTTGTATTTCTTCTTGTAGACAGATTGGATCGATGTTTGCAGATTTTTCAGTTGAAGCAGCCTTTTTGCTGCTGATATTTCAAGAGATTCTCTCTCCATTCTGTCCATTTGTGAGCTTGTAAGATGTAAAAAATCAAATGGTTGAGAGTTTTGATGCATTTCATCTGGTATGTTCTTTGGTTCATCACATTGAGAAGCTGTAACATGCTGAAGGCTTAGTGGTTCAGAATCAAGTTCGGATTGATCTGGATTGGCTTCTGCAAATTTTGATTTTTGTGGGGAATGAGGAGTTTGGACATGTTGTTGTTCATTATTATGAAAAGAAGAACTTGTTGGATTGGATGTGGGTGGAAAGGTTGAATTGAACAATTGAGCAATTGTACGGTGGATTTGTACCACTTTCTCCTGCTCTTTGCTTTCTGACATACAAACCACATATGCATTTTTATATCTATCCAACGCATTCTTCAATTCATCTGAAAAAATCTCTAGTTGTTTGATAGGACCATCACCTTCCTGTAATGAATAAGAAAATATTTTATAGTAATTGTTTGAACAATTCAATTGAATACACTTGCTATTACATAGAATATCTAAATAGCTATTGTATCCAACAACAATGTTCATACATATTGCTATTAGATACAATAATTATATAGCTATTGTATCCAACAGCAATGTTCATACATATTGCTATTAGATACAATAGCTATACAGCTATTGTATCCAATACAATGTTCTTAACAATTGAGTTAGATACAATAGGCAAACATCTATTGTATCCAATAGCAATGTTTCATACAAACATTGCTATTAGATACAATAGATGTTTGCCTATTGTTTCCAATGCAATATTCACACATTGCTATTGGATACACTAGCTACTTCCATGTTGTATCCAATAGCAATGTTCTTAACAATACAGTTAGATACAATAGCCAAACACCTATTGTATCCAACAGCAATGTTCACACACATTGCTATTGGATACACTAGTCAATTCCCTATTGTATCCAACAGCAATGTTCATACATATTGCTATTAGATACAATAGTTATATAGCTATTGTATCCAACAGCAATGTTCATACACATTGCTATTAGATACAATAGCTATACAGCTATTGTATCCAATACAATGTTCTTAACAATTGAGTTAGATACAATAGGCAAACATCTATTGTATCCAATAGCAATGTTTCATACAAGCATTGCTATTAGATACACTAGATGTTTGCCTATTGTATCCAATGCAATGTTCACACATTGCTATTGGATACACTAGCTACTTCCATGTTGTATCCAATAGCAATGTTCTGAACAATACAGTTAGATACAATAGCCAAACACCTATTGTATCCAACAGCAATGTTCACACACATTGCTATTGGATACACTAGTCAATTCCCTATTGTATCCAACAGCAATGTTCATACATATTGCTATTAGATGCAATAGCTATATAGCTATTGTATCCAACAGCAATGTTCATACACATTGCTATTAGATGCAATAGCTATATAGCTATTGTATCCAACAGCAATGTTCATACACATTGCTATTAGATACAATAGCTATACAGCTATTGTATCCAATACAATGTTCTTAACAATTGAATTAGATACAATAGGCAAACATCTATTGTATCCTATAGCAATGTTTCATACAAACATTGCTATTAGATACACTAGCTACTTCCATGTTGTATCCAATAGCAATGTTCTGAACAATACAGTTAGATACAATAGCCAAACACCTATTGTATCCAACAGCAATGTTCACACACATTGCTATTGGATACACTAGTCAATTCCCTATTGTATACAACAGCAATGTTCATACATATTGCTATTGGATACACTAGCCAAACAGCTATTGTATCCAACAGCAATGTGAGTGAACAATACAGTTAGAGACAATAAATAAACATCTATTGTATCCAACAACAATGTTCACACACATTGCTATTGGATACACTAGTCAATTCCCTATTGTATCCAACAGCAATGTTCACCTCTTTTATTTTAAATGGTCTGTTAAATAGTTTAAACATTCATTTTTTTTTCTTTTTCATATCTTTTTATTCATATTATTACCTGCTCTTGATCAGGAACTTCAAATGAACTAGAATGAGGAGCTTCTGTAGCCAAAAGGGGCTGATCCTGTATATATGTAGGTGAAAATAAATTTTTGAGACAAATTATAAATAAAGATTCTTTATTAATATATATTTTGAGATGAAGTAAAGACATTAATAATATAAGTGAATAGTACAAGAAAACCTTAAATCTTGGAAGTTAGATACACTAGCTATTTTAGCTGTTGTATCCAATAGCAATGTTGACACGATGCTATTAGATACACTAGCAAATTAGGTATTGTATCCAACATCAATTTTTATAAAAATACAGTTAGATACACTAGCTATTTTAGCTATTGTATCCAATAGCAATGTTTCATAACAATAACCACGCAAACAGTAGCTAATTTGCTTTTTATATTTATGAAGATACATTTAAAAAAAAAACAACAATTAAAAAGGAACGTATTTATTAATTAATATTAAACATTAGGACATCAGGAAATACACTTAATTGACCACAATACAAATATAGTCTCCTAAACCTAATTTATGGTCATAAACTTGTGCAGGGCTGCATGCATGTACATATCCGTCGCTCCATAGTGTGCAAGGGTAGACCCACGATCATTTAGATGCATAACGAGAGCTTCCCATGACCAGGTTGGGGTGTTTCCGTTACTGGTCTCTTTTCAGAAAAAACAATGGAGATGACCCCATTTATTGTACAAGGTATACAGCCCCAGCCTGAAATTTTCAAAGTAGTAGGCTATGTGGTCCTGGGGGGTCTTCATTGGAAAGTATGTACCTTCTTCCTCAGAATCGTAAGAATCAGAAGGATTAGTCACAGGATGCTGTGAACCAGGGATATTACCAGGCTCATTTTGGTTATTCTGAGCTGTATTGCCAGTTGAAGAACAAGAGGGCTTGTTTTCAGCCATTTTCTTCTTGTAGTGTTTGGTTTTTAGATGTGTTTTTTGATGTGTAAAACACAAGTGAAGTTGCAATGTATTTGTAGTGAAAATTTGTAGTTGAACAGTTATTTTAATTTGTCTTTTTGCAATTCATTTGGTTAATGCATTAATTATATGTGTCATGAGCTTTCAGATACAGATAAGATCAGATGAAAGCTTTCATCAATGCATCTTTTTTACTGTAATTAATAATTCTGACATATGTTCCATATAAGACATTCAGATTTTAATTTATTAGCTAGCATTTGTATTTTTATTTTTTATTTTATTTTTTTGGTAGGGGAGGTGTGCAGTTGGATACAGCAGAATTGTCCTTAATGTATCCAATACCTAATATTAGTATTGTTAGATACAATAGCTATTAGATACACTTAGAAATTTAGCTATTGTATCCAATACAATGTTCATAACAACATACTTAGATATAAAAGTCCTATCATTAATGCATTGACCAATTTAATTGTGAGATGTGCCATTTTTCATCAATACTCCCTCCGTCCCATTTCAAATTGCAAATACTAGGTTGGCACGGGGATTAAGGGAAAAGGTGAAAAAGGTGATGTGTTGTGAGTGTTGATAGTTGAGTGGGAGAGAGAAAGTGGGGTAGAAAATAGTTAGTGGGTTAATGGATGTGAGTGTACAAGTGGGTTAAAACTTGCCATTTTTGAATTTTGCAATTTTAGTTGGGACACCCTTTTTGGCAAGTTTTACAATTTGAAATGGGACGGAGGGAGTATATGTTTTGACTTTAATCAACAATTCTGAGATGCATGCCATATAAGACATGCAAGCTGGCATTTTTGTATTTATTTTTGGCAGAGGAGGTGGGTGGAAAAAGCAGAAATGTATTTGTCTATATGCAGTCTAATAGTTTAATGCATTAATGATATGTCTGCAAGTATGGTTGAAATTATATTTAATTTTTTTTGAATTTTGTAAATTTAACAAGACCACTGATTTTTTGGGAATAGTTGCTTTGACATCTAAGTTTTAACCTATTATATACAACACAATTAGATACAATAGCAAAACACCTATTTGTATCCAACACTGATTGTATCCAACATCAATTTTTTGACAAGTTTCTATTAGATACAGTTAGATACAATAGGCAACTACCTAATGTATCCAACATCAATGTTCACATATTGCTATTAGATACACTACTAATTTAGCTATTGTATCCAACAACAATTTTTTGACACGTTGCTATTAGATACAGTTAGATACAATAGGCAACTACCTAATGTATCCAACTTCAAATGTTCACATATTGCTATTAGATACACTACTAATTTAGCTATTGTATCCAACAACAATTTTTTGACACGTTGCTATTAGATACAGTTAGATACAATAGGCAACTACCTAATGTATCCAACTTCAAATGTTCACATATTGCTATTAGATACACTACTAATTTAGCTATTGTATCCAACATCAATTTTTTGACAAGTTTCTATTAGATACAGTTAGATACAATAGGCAACTACCTAATGTATCCAACATCAATGTTCACATATTGCTATTAGATACACTACTAATTTAGCTATTGTATCCAACAACAATTTTTTGACACGTTGCTATTAGATACAGTTAGATACAATAGGCAACTACCTAATGTATCCAACTTCAAATGTTCACATATTGCTATTAGATACACTACTAATTTAGCTATTGTATCCAACATCAATTTTTTGACAAGTTTCTATTAGATACAGTTAGATACAATAGGCAACTACCTAATGTATCCAACATCAATGTTCACATATTGCTATTAGATACACTAGTAATTTAGCTATTGTATCCAACATCAATTTTTTGACACGTTGCTATTAGATACAGTTAGATACAATAGGCAACTACCTAATGTATCCAACATCAATGTTCACATATTGCTATTAGATACACTAGTAATTTAGCTATTGTATCCAACATCAATTTTTTGACACGTTTCTATTAGATACAGTTAGATACAATAGGCAACTACCTAATGTATCCAACATCAATGTTCACATATTTCTATTAGATACACTAGTAATTTAGCTATTGTATCCAACATCAAATTTTTGATTAGATATCTCACCTCTTGATTTTGCTGCATAGAAATGTCTCGAACATTGCCTATCCCAATTATTTTATTTTTCATCTCAAATTCTTCTCTGTTTTCCAGAAATTTTGCCGTCCATTCTTTGTATGCTGGAAGATGCCTCTGAACGACATTCATACCTTGTATCTCCACACGATCAATATAAAGAAACTAGGAAATAAAAATAAAACAATGTAGGTTAGATTGAAAATAATTACCAATATCGTTCATATTAAGAAGAGGTTTGAGCAAACAGATAAATGAATTACTTACGCATAAAAATATCAACGATCCTGTAAAATTTCTTGTTTCCACCCAGCTTGACGTTGCATTTTTCAAATGGTGTATGAGATACTCACACCAGTTGTATTCTTTGCATTCATCAAAATTGAGATTAGAATTTAAAATCTCTTGATTTGCATAATGGTTTGACATGGGGCAAATGAAGAGATTGCAGATCAAAACCACAAAATTCTGTTTGAAAATATAATCAGCCTCAGTGCTGTTCTCAATCTTCTTTAATATATCTGTAGGGCTGTGCTTCCAAGGGTCCTTTCCTACTTCAAACTGAGCCCTCCAGTTTCGCATTGATCCCTCAACTTTCTCATTCTTCCTGGCTTTCTGCTTGATATTGATTTTTCTTTCCCCCCTTGGAAGCCCTAATATTTTCTAACCTTCCTCTTCAGTGACAGGAATTGTTTGTCCATTTTTTAGCGTTATTATGTTATCATGGTGGTTGTAATGTTTGATAACATAATAACCTATCCTTTGAGGAAGGTTGTTGATTTTCAATTCCAAAAGATCCTTAAATCCAGAAGATTTCACCCATTCAACTTGCTCAGGAGATAAGCTTTGAATTGCTTGAACTAAAGTCCTTGGTGTGCCTCTCATTTTGGACATAGGGTAGCTTTCAGTATTTTCAACTGGAGTTGGAAATGTGGTTTCGGTCTGAGGGTTTCTAGGACCCTGCAATTAAGATCGAAAACAGGTTAATATTATGATTTTACGTAATGTATGCACTTTCATTTTTTTTCAAACAACCCAATTGGATACACGAGCCAAATAGCTATTGTATCCAACAGCAATGTCAACACACATTGTATTGGATACACTAGCAAAATGCCTATATGTATCCAACAGCAATGTTGACACACATTGTATTAGATACACTAGATATTTAGCTATTGTATGTAATAGGTACACATAATATAGGTTAATACCTTGATTTTTACTCTTTGTAGTTTTGATGAACTTGGACCAGAACCATCTTTTTTATCTGCATCAAGATTTTTTCTTTTCCTAGTAGCTTTTAGAATATCTGCAAGTGATTCTTCTGCTGGGGATTTGTCTGATAAAAAATGAAAACAAGTTTTTAGTACAAGAAATAGATCTTTTTAGTTTGATACACAAATATTTTAACTATTGTATATAATTTAAAATATAGTTATAAATTTTTTACTGGCCTATATTTTTACCTTCTGCAAACCTAAGAGATTTTCTTTGTGTTGATTCCAATCCTGTTGTTGTTGTTGTTGTTGTTGTTGTTGTTGTTGTTGTTGTTGTTGTTGTTGTTGTTGTTGGTTGCTCTGTCCTTTCTTCAGATTGAGTTGTTGGTTGTGTTGCTGGTCCTTCTGTCATGGTTTCTGTAGCTGTTGTGTTTGTTGTTGTTGTTGTTGTTGTTGTTGTTGTTGTTGTTGTTGTTGCTGTTGTTGCTGTTGTTGTTGTTGCTGCTGCTTCGATTGTTGGTATGATGATTGTTGCTGTTGTCGCTTCTTCTGAAATTCATTTATAAAAGGTAAATATTTATATTTACATGTAAAGAAATCATCTTATAATCAACTTTTACAAGTATTATGACAATTTATTTGTCACCTATATTTTCTTCAGAAGAAGAACTACTGCCACTTTCATCAAGTAGAACTCTTTCAGGTGTATAGAGTCCTAACGCTTTTTGTTGTTCAATATGTTTTCTACTCTTCTCATTTTGTGCATCAATTACCCTCGTAGACTTCCTCCTTCGTGGTTGTCCTACAAACATTCAATCATAATGTGATAAACATTTCGAATGGATACAATTGCCCTTGGATACACTAGCCAAATAGCTATTGTATCCAACACCAATGTGGACACACATTGCCCTTGGATACACTAGCCAAATAGCTATTGTATCTAAGTGTATCCAATGCCAATTTCAACAATGTACTTTTGGATGTCGTATTATTGTTTAAAAAATAACGATTAAACATAGGAAATGATACGGTAATCAATTAGAAACCTAACCTTGCTGATTAGGATGAACAATGTTGATTTCTGCGTCAGGAGAAGCCATTTGTGTTGATTTTTGTCGGAAATTGTAGCTTGTGAGAAGACGAAGGTCGCCGGAGTGTTTAATGAGATAATCGCCGATGAAAGAGGGCAAAGAGTAGCCAGAGAAGACGGTAGGGTTTAATCGTGGTCGGAAGGGGTTTTTTGGCTATCGAAATTCAACTGTGTGTTGTGTGTGTGCGCGCGTGTGTGTGTGCGGTTTAGGACGGTTTATATGTTAATTTACTTTTCTGCCCTTGAGTTTTGTACTATTCACAAAATTGCCACCGCCTCCTTTTTGATTTAACTGTAATCTTGAGCGTTCATTTTTTTCTAATCGAAAGGCTGGTAATGGTTCTCATGGTTCTCATATAATTTGGTTCTCACAGGAGCAACACCCTATATATATATATATATATATATATATATATATATATATATATATATATATATTTGATGGTAAAAAAATAGCAATGTAGCGTCGTACAAAAAATGTTGATTACTAGGGGTCTCTTCATCTGATTTCGCCCTGGGCCTACAAAAGGCTAAGAACGACCCTGTACGTGGGTGTGGTTTATTGGATTAGTGTTTTTTTTAAGGGTGTAATGCAAGTATCTACACTTTCCGTCTCAAACTTATTGTTACTAAAATCAAATGTGTGGAGATTAAGACAAAAATTTAGGTATTATTAGTGAAAAGGAGAGAGAAAATGAGATTGTGGATATTTGTGGTGAGTGAGGAAGAAATAGAAAATTGAATATTTTGAATAAATAACCATAAATATGGGACGCCTAAAACAAAAATAAGTAACAATAAGTTTGGTACAACAGTATTCTAAATTAATTAATATAAGAATTATTGGATGTATTTAAAAGTATGATTTACTCGCTCATTTTCATAATAGATTTTAATTTTTTTCTAATATAAAAATTGCATCCTTAAATAAAAAAAAATAGGATTTTTTCTTTGGAAATTCTTTCAGGTCCCCCATTCTACCATAGAGGCCAACACCGGGCATTAAGATTTCATGGGCAACCTTTATGTCTGAAGTTCACACTTGGGCAAAGACAACCCGAACTACTAGTCACTTTGGAAGAAGAGTTGAAACTATCTTTGTTCCAATAGAGTCTATGGCAAAGCTTTCAGAACCACGGCCCCTTTCGTCGGGGATGCTCAAACTCCTTTGAGTTTAAGGGATGGAAGCAATGGCTTTTTCAGCATCTAGGGTTCCTCGAACGCTGAAATTGTACAAGGCCTCCCTACGGGGCTGATCCCCAAAAAGCCAATCTAACTCTTTTGCAGTTATACATACTGTATTCATTACTCCCTTTGTCCCAATTTAAAGTTCCTAGTTTGACTTTGCACGGAGATTAAGAAAATATAAATGTTGTGAGTATGAAAAGTAAAGTGGGAGAGAGAAAGTGGGTGGGGAGTTTTTGTTGTGAGAATGACAAGTAGGTCCCACTTTCCATTTTAGGTAATAAAACAAAGTAAGAACCTTAAATTGGGACAAACTAAAAAGGAAAGTAAGAACCTTAAAGCGGGACAGAGGGAGTATGATATAATTATTAAATAAAGGGAAAATTGCAAATTAGTTACCTGAGCTTGTCGTCAAGTTTTAATTAGTTACCCAGATTGTGTTTCGGTCAATTTAGTTATTGAATTTGTCCTTTTGTTACAATTAGGTGTAAAATTTGTTAGCTCATTAGTAAACTAATGAAAATGGATGAAAAATGTAACAAAGTTCTTTCAAAATTGCAACGATCAACCCTAAAGTTTATATTATTCCATTACACCCCCAAACTAACGAATGTTAAGAGCTATCTTCTTTCTAACCAACAACAACAATAACAAGCCCAAGTCAGGCAACCACGATAACCACCGTCATCACCACTATCTCAAAATCCGGTCATCACCACCACCCAAATTCGGCCACTACCATAACCACCTATCTTCTAATCAACAACAACAATAACAATGTTAATGAGACACCCAAATCAAAACCCAAACAACCACCATTGCACTCGCCTAATTAGACTCCAATTCACTACGGTCGAAATACGGTCATCACCACCACCCATATCAAGTTTCAAACCAATCAATCCCGGTCGGAGATAGAGTGTTTTCCGACCGGACCTACTGGATCTACGGCTTCGTCGTAGCGAGGGCACGTACCAGATCTGGATAGGTGACGGCTAAAGATATTGTCAGAGGTCGCGGAGGTCGTCGGAGCTCTTCGACGGTCACACCATGTTGTCACCGGAATAGAGAGAGGAAGAAAGGAAGGAGGGGACCGACGTCACCGGAGGAAGAGGGAGGCGAGGGAGAGAGCGCCGACATCGCCGGCCCTGAGCACAGCCATTGCCACCTTGAAGATCGTCCAAGCGTCGCCGTCGGTAAAGCTTCCTGGCCGATTGAAAAGAAATGGGACATCGGGGTTATGGTTATGGTTAGGGTTTGGAGAGAATGAGAGACAACCGGAGGCAAGGGTGAGATGACTGAAGGTGAGGGGGGCGACCGGTGGGTAGAGGTTTCACCGGAGAAGACGAACGGAGATGGAGAGAGTGTGCGTGCGTGTTTTTTAGAGAGAGAATCGTGTGTATGACAGATTGGAGAAGAAGGGGGTTAGGGCTTAGACAGATAAAAGGTGGAGGTAGAGGTGGAGATAGCTGGAGGGGTCGCCGGAGGAGGGGTTGGGGGATCGCCGGAGGAGGGTGTGGTGATAGAGAGAGAATGTAGTGAGAGAAGGTAGAGAGAGAGAGAGAGAAAGAGAGGGAACGTCTCTGTGCGCCGAATGAGAGATGGGAGGGGAGGGGATGTGGTTTCTAAACATTCGTTAGTTTGGGGTGTAATGGAATAATTTAAACTTTAGGGTTGATCATTGCAATTTTAAAAGAACTTTGTTACATTTTTCATCCATTTTCATTAGTTTTCTAATGGGCTAACAAATTTCACACCTAATTGTAACAAAAAGACAAATTCAATAACTAAATTGACCGAAACACAAACTGAGTAACTAATTGAAACTTGACGACAAACTCATGTAACTAATTTGCAATTTGCCCCTAAATAAATAAAATAGGGGTATACATATTTGCAAGGCTTACAAAATACAAGGCACGAGTAATTGACTATAATATCCTCATATATATACTTACAAAATACCCAATTCCATTCATTTTTTAAAAAAAAACCTTCATTTCTCTCCCACGACCTGAGCAGTGAGTGTCGCGACCCCGGACCCCGCGGGCCCGAGACCGCGATCTGGACGTCGACTTAAAACCAAAACTAAGAAATACTGAAGTTAAAAATTTCATTTGATACCAAAAGGTAATGATCCAATGTTTACAAATCCAAGTTTGAAAATAACCAATTACAACTAACATAAACTTCCAGAAGTTTATGCCCAACAAAATACAAATATACAAATCCTAATGACGTCAATGTTTGGTAC
This sequence comes from Campanula takesimana, assembly GCA_026119855.1. NCBI lineage: Eukaryota > Viridiplantae > Streptophyta > Magnoliopsida > Asterales > Campanulaceae > Campanula > Campanula takesimana. The sequence goes on from JAOWBW010000041.1 coordinate 1,374,232, forward strand.
AAATATCCCCAAAATGGTTACACATTTACATAATGTAAACCAACCTATAACAACCTTCCCCAAAAGAATGGATCCACACTCGACGTCCTCTTTCTCGTGATCAGCGAGACTAATCCTTAGCACCTGGGGGGGTTAAGGAAAAACAAGGATAAAAGAAAGGGGGTGAGATAAATCTCAATAAGTTACTAATGCAACTACATGACATGCTATGATGCAATATACTATAAGCAATAATAAATATCACATAGCACATAGCATTTATCACATAACAGATAGCAGCGGAAATAAACACATAACAAAGGATATAGCCAAGGTTTTCCAAACCGGTACATCCAAATAAAGGATCGCTGCGCAGCTTCAATAATCAACCAATCATCATCTTCATAATAGCATGAAAGCCGAAGAGAAAACCCCCGGTACCGGAACCAATAACCATAAAAGTGTCACAAAGGATAAGGACCATGACACAAAGTCATGCCCGATAGCTAGATACATTCACAAAGGAAGCTAACTCATCTCTTCCAAGGCCAATCTGGAAAAGGGTAAAGAAGGGGGCAAAACAATGGTCAACATTATAATGGACTTGGCTTTGCCATTATAATCTTTCCCATCGCCCGATGCAACAAATATGCCAGCTGGGCTTCCAATTAAATGCTAAGTAATAATAATTTAGCATGAATAAACAACTTAAGGTTCCAAAGTAGGGAACCATACCAAGTAGTCACCAAGAAAGTGAAATGTACCAATCACGCACAATTAAAGTGTTCAAACAATCACAATTAACACTTAATTAATTCCCAACACAAACTTAATCACAAAGGACCCAATTCTATCACTAGAGTGTACTACAATGTTCACTAAGGTCAACTAGAAGGACACCCAAGACTTAGACCAAAACGCATTCTTCAATCACACAAACAAACAAAATGAAAACTTTCAGAGGACTGTGCGGCCGCCCAAAATGTACTGTGCGGTCGCCCAAAATCCTTCAAAACAAGAACAAAAGATTTCAGATAGGTGCGCGGTCGCCCATACGCTTTTGGGCGGTCGCCGAATATTCCGGAATTGCCAGAAATCGGGAAGAACAACATGGGTTCTTCCATTTTCATACCAAAACACATTTCCACCAAAATCCAACATTCCAACTAGTTTACTAATGTAGCAAAACAACTAATAAGTCTAAAAGACTCATACAACAACATTTAACAACCCAAAATCAAGAATCAAGCCCAACATTCATAAATCACCATTTTTAACCCAAAATCCAAATAAATTCCAAATAAATTCTAAACTCATCCAAACTTCAAATATAACACATCAAACATCATATAAACATGATATGAACATTTTAGCATCAAAATAGGGGAAAAGTAACTTACTTGAAAATAATGAAAGTTGACGGAATTCGAATATTTTTGATTCTACGCGATCCTATCGACGATCTAAACAAGGTTCACGTTTTAAGAAATGAGAAATAACTAGAAGAAGATTAAAAAAATTAAGAGAGAAGGAAAGAGAAGAAAAGCTTACCATACATGGAGGACAGAGAGAGAGTTTCCAGGGAGAGAGAGGGAGGTGGAGTGTGAGGATGGGGGAGGTGAGGGAAGGAGTAGGGAAATGTTTTTAAAAGATTTACACTTAGGCCCCCTCCACTACACTACACACAAACACTACACTCCCTACTAACAATTAAGACCCAAATAAAATGCTAGGCATAAATATTATGCAACATAAAATGCACACATAAATATTTAAATAAATAATCATTTAAATAAATAATTAAGCAAATAAATAAATAATTATTATTTAATTACTAATAAAATAGAGCCTAGATTTCGGGTCGTGACAGTGAGCACCACCACTTCCGCCACCACTTCACCACTCGCCGAAAAAAATGTCGAAGAAGCTCCCCATCGTCGGTGGAAAGTCCAGCGCCGTACCCACCACCGCCCTTAATCGTCGACCCATATCCCTATCTTCCCTGTTCACTCTCCTCCTCTCCGAAAAACCCCTAACCGACCACACCCGTCTTCACTATCTCCGACGAATCTCCCTAGGCCTGCCTCCTTTCTCCTCGTCATCCGAAACGCGATAGCCATTTTGGGTGGGTTAATTTTTCAGATCTGATTGAAGACGAGAGGTTAATTTCGCAAAAAATATTTGATAGTGTAGATACCCCGGGGGAACCACGGCTTGGCTAGAGCGCGCGAGTTATCCTAGGATGTCTAACTTGTTTTTAGAGTCGCCACCTATGTTTTGAGGAACATAAGAAAAACCTATTGATAATAGCCTAAGTTTGATTACGAAAATAGAGATTCTTTGTTTTAAGGTTCGGTGTCTAGGTTACGAGATGGGAAGTACCGAAACACCCATCTCGCCCAACTAAAGTTGGTCTTGCTTGATCAAAATCTACATGAATAATAAACGTTCTTCTTATTCTTCTTTAAATCATAAAAAAAAGGGTTTTAAAATAGAGTTTGGAATGTAGGAGATAACTCTTTAACCGACCTCAATGTGATGAGGTGATCATTAGAGTCATGTCCCAAAATGATTTGGGTAATTGCACTTTGATAAAAGGAAAGAGAAAATAGATGAAGTTAAGAAGAGGAAAGAAATAACTTTACCTAGACTTCAAGAGACTTCAAACACTTCTTGATGAATTCTTTAGAGAAATCCTTTGGAAATGCTTTGTAAGTGTGAAACTTTAGTGTCTTATTGAGAATGTAAGATTGAGAGCCAAAGGTCCAAGTCCCAAGGTCAAGGTCCTTGAAAATTGAGGTAAAGGGGGGTTTTTATAGGTGAAAGAGAGATGTTTTTGGTGCCAAAACTCAGTCACCAAGAAATCTTTCCCGGGCAAAATCCTGTAAATTGAGCAAGGGAGAGAATCCTGGCCAGAAATCTGTAACTGACGCCCAGAGGCGCGCGCTTCCTGCTCTGGGGGCGGGAGGCGCGCGCGTCTGGATCCTCCTGTCGGAGGCGCGCGACTTAGAGAAGTCGATTTTGACAGAATGGACTAGAAAGTCAACCCTGTTATTCAGTTTAGTCCCTGGACTTAACGAAGTCAGTCAGGAACTTAACGGAAGTGACAGAAACTAACGAGAAACACTGAGAATGGGGAGAAACACAAGATCAAATGTGCAATCGGGGTAAGCGGTCCAAGGCGGGGTGTCTACAGAGCCCCTCGGCGACGTGGATTGCGAAGCAAAACACGTCGACGAAAGTTAAAAACACCCGCCGAGGACATTACCAAGAAAAAGCAAAGACTCGATGAAAGCAGGAATTTGAAATTGCGAGAGATAGTGGTGCGCTCCCTGTGTGAGCGGCTTTTGTTGATAGAGGGGGTGGCATGATCCGTTAGGTGAACCTGCCGACTGAATGTGTTGAATGAGGCCGTTAGTGAACCTTTGAACGAGGCCGTTAGTGAACCTTTGGAGAGGCCGTTAGTGAACCTTTGAAGAGGCCGTTAGTGAACCTTTGAGGAGGCCGTTAGTGAACCTTTAAAGAGGCCGTTAGTGAACCTTTGAGGAAGCCGTTAGTGAACCTTTGAAGAGGCCGTTAGTGAACCTTTGGAGAGGCTGTTAGTGAACCTTTGAAGAGGTCGTTAGTGAACCTTTGAGGACGAATCCGCTAGTGAAATCCGTTGATGAGGCCGTTAGTGAACCTATGAATGAGGCCGTTAGTGAACCTTTGTAGAGGCCGTTGGTGAACCTTTGGAGAGGCCGTTAGTAACCTTTGAAGAGGCCGTTAGTGAACCTTTGAGGACGAATCTGTTAGTGAAATCCGTTGATGAAGCCGTTAGTGAACCTGTGAAGACGCCGTTAGTGAACCTTTGAGGACGAATCCGTTAGTGAAATCCGTTGATGAGGCCGTTAGTGAACCCTTGAATGAGGCCGTTAGTGAACCTTTGTAGAGGCCGTTGGTGAACCTTTGGAGAGGCCGTTAGTGAACCTTTGAAGAGGCCGTTAGTGAACCTTTGAGGACGAATCCGTTAGTGAAATCCGTTGATGAGGACGTTAGTGAACCTGTGAAGAGGCCGTTAGTGAACCTTTGAGGACGAATCCGTTAGTGAAATCCGTTGATGAGATATTGCTTTGAAGTCGCGTGCCACTTGGAGTCACACTTGACTTTTTGACTTGTGGGGTGCGGGCACAGTTGACCGCGACCAGAAGAATGTTCCTGCTGGGGATGAAATGTTGGGATTGACTCTTGAGGGGGGTATGGCACCCGTGACAGAACTTAGGGAGTTCGGAATCTGGAGAAGGATAGCCTACTTTTGAGTGAGAGTTTCTATCCTACTTTCAATCTTTGTCATGCCTTAAGGGCGGACCAGAAGAAGGTGTGCCCAACTGGGTGCCCTAGGACCGTGGCTATGCCTTGATTTTAGGCTAGAGATTTCTGACAAGGCCTTTTCTGAAGTGATCTAGACTTGGGAGGCGCGCGCTTTCCTCTGTATGCTTGGGACGCGCGCGCATTTCAGACCGCTGGCGGGTGGCGCGCGCGTCTGGGAGGCGGAATTCCAGGCTTGACATTTGCTGGCCAAAAGACCCCCAACAGCTATAATATCAGCTTCTGTTCGACCACTTGATTCTCACAGCTTCTTTCTGCCATTTTTGAACATCATATTATTGCTCAACTTTGCTTGTGATCAACATTTTTCATGGCTTCCAATTCTTTTGTTCTTGATGCCAAGGTTTTTAGTGGGTATGAAAAGGACTTGGACACTTTTGTGTATTCTTTCAAGACCCATCCCAAGAAGGCCTTCATTAAAGACTTCGGGTTCCGAATTCTTTTCACTTTGCGGACGTTGAAACCGGATTGGGATTTGTTGAGAGCTGCCGCGGCTTTCTGGGATTGCGATAGCCATACCTTCAACTTTTCGGCTAATGAAATGGTACTGACTATTGATGATTTCAGGTCCATCCTTGGCATGCCTTTGGCCGGTCGGATTGCCGTCCCTAAATGTCACCGTGGTGCCATTGACTCTTGGGTTGAGTTACTGAATCTCCTGTTGAGGACGTGAGGAAGATGTTGCACGGTACTGTGATTGACATAACTGAGTTGCCGATGTTCTTCAGTTTATACTCGGATATCCGGTGGTTCAATCTTTCAAGAGGGATGCCATGGCCGCTTGTCTCTTTAGTGAAGTACTGTTTGTCACACCCTTCGGGACTGCGGATGCGCAGTTGGCTGAGATTATTTTGCAAGCCAAGGAGCAACAATTTAGTATTTTCCCACTTATTGTAGGGGAGACGTTGCACGGCCTTAATGAGTTACATAGGACGGACAAGATGTGTCGGGGAAGCCCTTTGCTCTTGACCATCTGGCTCCGAGAACACTTCAAGATTTATTCCCCGGATGGTGATTTGTCTCCTTTTGCTGTCCATAGGAGGAAGCTGTTGATCCGGGATTTATCTGAAGATGGTTGGAAGAAATTCTTTGCCTCTCGGGTAACCGTCGATATTGAGTGGTGTCCTCCTTCTTGGGGTCTTCGTCCTTTTGTGGAATGGACTATTGGTTCTCAGCACGTGGTTGTACCCGGCTTGAGAGATTCTTCATTTTACCAGCCAGAGCGGGTTCTGCGGCAGTTTGGTCGCCAACAGATAATTCCTTTTCCGAGGGACGGAATGCTTCGTTCAGTTGCTTACATGGGTCCGGACTTCTCGAGTGAGCTTCAGTCGGCTTGGGGAGATGATCGCAACCGTTGGGCTTTTGCTCCTCTGCATCGGGGGAGTGTCTTCCTTCCCGAGAGCTACTTGGATTATTTGTTTGGCACCCTTTACCGTGGCATCACTTGGGTCGATGTGCTTCGTGCCGAGTTGTTGGGAAAGGGTTTTGAGCCTAGCAGCGCTTTGAGATATAGGGAGGCTGCTGCTGATTCGAGTAACATTCTTGCTGACCCTTTCGGTACTCATTTGGATGACTTTTATGCTAGGAGACGTGCCGCAACACGGAAGGTTTCGGTGCGTATTAGTGCTCCTCCGTTATCCAAGAAGAAAAGGAATGAGAGACGATCGGGTGGTCCTTTGAAGGCTAAGAGAAAATTGGATTTTTCTTAGTACCCTAAGAGATTGCAATTAAATTAGACCACTTTGTTTTAGGATTTAATGTTTTGATGTCTTTTGTTGCTCAATAAATATGTTGTAATGGCTTGAATAATTCATTGAATGAATAAAAATTGCATCTTGTTATTTGAAGTGAATTGGGTATTTTTGATATGTTTTAGACCGCACCCGAAGGTTGCCTACGTTCCTCCAGTTGGGAGGCTCAGGTCTCCGTAGTTCAAACAAACAAAGACCATTTTTTTATTTTTTTTGTGTGTGCACCCTGTTTTTTGCCTAGACCGCCCTTTCGGGTTTTCAATCTAGCGGGCTTCTTTTTTGCACGTGATCTAATTTTTGCCTAGGCCGCCCTTGCGGGTTTTCAACCTAGCGAGCGATTTTTTTTTTTTTTTTTTTTTATGGTCTTTGTTTATTAAGCATAGAACTTCTTGAGCTTGTCGAGGTTGACCTCCTTTGGCAGCTGGTCACCATCTAAATCCACGAGTCAGACTGCACCGCCGCTTAGTATCTTTTTGACCGCGTACGGACCGATCCATCGGGGTCCCCATTTCCCCAGGGGATTCATGGCATTAGGAGTATGTTGTCTTAAGACCAAATCTCCCACACTGATGTTTCGAGGCTTCACCTTCTTGTTGAAAGCTCTTGCCATCCTTTGCTGATACGCCCTTGTGCGTTCGAGTGCTCTTAGCCTTTTCTCGTCGAGTAAGGCTAGCTGTTCATATCGAATTTGCATCCAGTCGACCTCGTTGACTTGATTCTCGAGGAGGACCCGTAGAGATGGGACTTCAAGTTCGATTGGGAGTACGGCTTCTGAACCATAGACTAATGCATAAGGAGTTTCTCCTGTTGCTGACCGTATTGATGTGCGGTAGCCCCACAATGCTAATGGTAGCTTTTCGGGCCAATCCCTTCCTATTGAGGCCATTTTTTTGACGATGGTCTCGATGGTCTTATTTGCTGCTTCAACCGCGCCATTTGCTTGGGGACGGTAAGGAGATGACTTGTGCTTGGTGATCTTGTATTCTACCAAAAGCGCATCCATTTTCTTCTCAAAGTGAGAGCCGTTGTCGGAAATGATTTCATGAGGCACGCCGTATCGGCACATGATATTAATATTTACAAATTCGGCCACTTTCTTGGCGTTGAGGGTCCGATAGGCTTGTGCTTCGACCCACTTTGTGAAGTAGTCGACGGACACTAGGACGAATGACTGCACATTGCTTCCGGCAGGATGGACTTTACCGATGATGTCTATCCCCCAACAAGAGAAAGGCCAAGGTGTGACCATGTTGTAAAGTTGCGAGGGTGGAGCATGTTGCAGATTAACATGTAATTGGCACTTGGCACACCTTTTGACTTTCTCGATACAGTCTCGTTCCATAGTGCTCCAATAGTAACCAATGCGGAGTATCTTCTTGACTAGCATAAACCCATTCATGTGGGGTCCACACTCTCCTTCGTGCACTTCACACATTATCTCTTGAGCTTCGGCCTCATTGGCGCATAAGAGATTGATCCCGTCGTGGTGCCTTTTATAGACTCGGTCCCCCATCAGTACGTACCGAGAGGCTAGCCTTTGCAGAGCCGCTTGAGACTTCTTATTGCTATTCTCGGGATAAGTGCCATCTTTGAGGAAATTCATGATATCCGAATACCACGGAGAGTTTGTTTGAACCTCGTTGATCTCGATACTGATGCAGTACGCCGGACTGTTCCTTCGGGCAATTTTGAAAGTCTTCACCATTTTCCTTTTTGGCATTTCGACTAATGAAGCTATGGTGGCCAGTGCATCGGCGAAGCGATTTTTATCCCTTGGCAGGTAGTTGAAAGTGATCTCTTGGAATTGTTCAACCAATTCTTCAAGGTGCTGACCATACTGTTGGAGGGTCGGGTCTTGGATTCGCCATTTACCCGATTGATGATTGATAAGGAGCAAAGAGTCGCCGAATACTTCTAGTTCCGTGACGTTTCTTTCGAGAGCTGCTTCGAGCCCTGCTATGCATGCTTCGTACTCGGCAATGTTGTTGGTAGCTTCGAATTCCAGACAGATGGCAATGGGGGTGTAGATGTCTTTTGGATCGACAAGCAATACTCCTATACCAAAACCGTGTTTATTGGCGGCGCCATCGAAAAAAAGTTGCCACTTATTTTCCTCGGTTGCAGTACAAATTAAATGCTCGTCGGGGAACTGTACGTATTCCCCCTTCACTTCGTCACACGGGAATTCGGCAAGCTGGTCACTGAACACCTTCCCCCCGACGGATTTTAGTGTGACGTAAGTGATATCATAGCCGGCGAGCATGAAGTACCATTTGGCTATTCTTGTTGACATGAAAGGCTTCTCGAAGATGTAGCGGAGCGGGTCCACCTTTGCTACTAGCTTGATCAGAAAAGCTTCCATATAGTGTTTGAGCTTTTGAGTAACCCAAACCAATGCTGCACATGACTTCTCTAAGACAGATTAGTTCTTTTCGCCTCCTTGGAATCGGCGACTGACAAAATAAATGGCATTCTCCTTTGTCGCTTGCTCTTGTTTCTCTTGTGCTAACTCGCCCCTAGGGCTTCATTTGACAAATGAGACTAGAGCAAAAGAGGCTTCTCCTTGTGCGGCGGAACTAGAACCAGGGAAGTAGTCCATATTCCTCATCATGCGAAGGACTTCTGTGACGCTCGGTCTTCTAGAGCCGTTTCTTCTTGATTAGCTTGATTGAGCTCGCCGGAGAGAGTGAGTTGGTGCACAAACGACTGATGTAGTGACGTTTCCCATGACCTTTGATCTCTTTCTGGTCTTTGGGAGGAGGCATTCAATGATTGCCTTGATTTTGGAGGGATCTACTTCAATTCCCCTTTCAGTGACCATAACCAAGGACTTTGCCTCGGATAACCCCGAACGTGCACTTTGCAGGGTTGAGCCTCATCTTGTGTTGACGAAGCCTTTCGAAGAACTTGCGGAGATTAATTAAATGTTGACCATCGGTCCCTTTGGAGTGAATGATCATGTCGTCCACATAGACCTCGATTTCTTTGTGAATCATATCGTGGAACAAGTCTGTCACGGCTCTTTGGCAGGAAGCCCCAGCGTTTCTTAACCCAAATGGCATGACTGTGTAGCAAAAGGTACCCCACGGTGTTGTGAAGGCTGTCTTATGTTGATCTTCCTCGGCCATGAGAATCTGATTGTACCCAGCGAACCCATCCACGAATGAGCGAACCTCGTAGGCAGTAGTGGAGTCGACCAGCATGTCGATGTTAGGGAGTGGAAAATCGCCTTTCGGGAAGCTTTGTTCAAATCCCGGAAGTCCACACAAACTCGAACCTTGCCGTTTGCCTTTCTGACTGTCACGATGTTGGCTAACCATGTTGGATACTCGATAACCTTGATGAAACCCACACTGAGGAGCTTCTCGATCTCTTCTTTGACTTGCAGAGACCATTCTGGCTTGATCTTTCTGAGCTTCTGTTTTACCGGCTTGGCATCTTCTCTGATCGGAATTCTGTGCTCCGCTACCTTTCTGTCCAAACCCGGCATGTCTTTGTATGACCATGCGAACACATCCACGAACTCCCGTAGTAGTGCAGTCAATCTGTCTCTTTCGCCCCCTTGAAGAAGCTTCCGATCTTAGTTTCCCTTGGCTCTTCGTCGGTACCCAGATTAACAACATGCAATTCTTCGTCAGCCCCTGGACCATTTTCACCACGACTACGGACCTGTTGAGTAAGTTCATTTAAGTATGTTGTGTTTTCGTGGTCTATTTCATCATAATTTGAATCGTTATTAACTTGTTTATTAAGTTCATTATTAATTAATTCATCATTTATGATGTTTGCAATCTCAGGGTACTCAGAAATATCAAATTTTTCATTATCAAAGAAAGGAAACACACGCTCGGCTATGGCCTCCATATCCTCTTGGGTGAGGGTATTAGAGACACTCTCGGACTCGAAAGTAAGTGTGAGCCGCTCTTCCTTTGTTGCTGTGCGGGGTATGCAACCCATTTCTTGGACTAAGAATTCCTCGGATACCACGGGCCCTTTCGTGGAATACCAATTGTTGATCGGCTCGGAGCTTGGCGGGATATCACTGATAGTCTCATTCATGATGACGGTGTCATGGATGGCGTTGACTTGGCATTCATTCATTATGGAAAGCTCTTCGAACATGGAGGCTAAATCTGTCGGTTCTTCCCCCACGATGATTTCTGTCTCGGACTCTATAGTCACCTTCCTTCCCCACCATTCACGGGGCAACATGGGAGTTGGTTCCCTTTCGGATTTCTGGATCTCACAATCGGAGAAGATTTCGAGACCGGGCTTTTTGACACCCTTTTTGTTAACCCATGGTTCGAGAAAGATCATGTATGGAACGTCTTCCCCTTGGCGGACAAAATAGCCATTCAACGTCTTGCGGTAAGGCCTTAGATTAGGGACCTCATAACGACGGCCTTCTTTACGAGCTCGGGCCTTTTCATTCTTGATCGCTTGCTCTTGTTTCAAGTCTTCTCTGGAAGGCTCGTACCCCAAACCGAATGTGTTCTTGACAAATGGGACTTGCACAGGATGTAGGATTCCTTGTTGATATTTCCCTAGGCCTAAACCAGGGAAGTAGTCCATATTCCTCATCATGCGGAGGACTTTGTGATTGCTGGGGGTCTATGATCCGTTTCCCCCTTCTTTGTCAATGGCGTTGATTGAGACGCCGGAGAGAGTGGAGTCTGGTAGACCCTGCTAAACTTGGTGGACGGGCTCACCTTTTCTGTGGATAGTGACGTTTTCGGCCATGACGGTCACTATTTCATCTCCATTTTGGATCTTGACACATTGATGGAGAGTTGACGGGACGGCATTAGAACTGTGAATCCATGGTCGACCCAAAAGTAAGTTGAACGAGGTCGGGATGTTAAGCACTTGGAATGGAACGGACATGACCATGCTCCCAAACTCAATGTCTATTTCGATCATGCCCATGACTGTACGGGCGGTGCTGTCATAACCTCGGATTACTTGAGTAGAAGGCTTCAAATCGGAATCCTTAAGCCCCAGTATGCCCATGATTCTGCCAGGCATGAGGTTAAGTGCGGAACCACCGTCCACTAAGACTCTTGAGATGGGCCTCCCCCTTGCTCATACCTTGAGGTAAATAGCCTCGTTGTGGTCGAAACCAAATGGTGGACGGTCCATATCGGCAAAGGTGATGACGTTGCCAAAATGAATGTGACCGATCATTGCCGTGAGGTCCTCGGGAGTAGTATCGGGAGAAATTGATGTATCATCAAGATTGCGGATGACAAGATCTCGGGGTTTCTTTGAGGATGCGATGAGGTCCCAAATAGAGATGTTGGCTTGAGTTTTCTTGAGTTGGACAAGTACAGGATCTTCGGGAGTGTTGCGAGCTTGCGGCCTTTGAGAAGAGGAGCTTGGTGCGGAAGTGGAAGGGTTGCTTGCTATAACTCGACCGGATCGAGTTAGCATGTTGACGTTCCCGTCTTTCTTCTTTTTCCTATTCTCTAGTGCTTCCCTCATTACCTCATCGTAAGTCACTACATAACAAGAATTGTCAAGTTTATTCATAACATTGGGGCCCCCATTCACAATTGGGATTGAATGGGTGGTCCCCTCGAGTTCTCCTATCTCTATTACATTGACATGTTCGCCATTAGTCACTACAAATTCTTTCTTGTATATGAGATCTTGAATGACATTGCGGAGAACGAAACATTCCTCGGTGGTGTGGCCACTATATTGGTGGTAGCCACAATATTTGTGGTGAGCATGATTGGGGTTGACCGTCTTGGGTTGGTACCCTTGTACGGGTGTGACTTGACCCTTTGCTTTGAGGACTTCGAAAGCTTCGGTTTGAGTCATGCCTTGGAGAGGCGTGTAGACATGGTCATTTCGAGACTTCTTCCCTTGGGGTGGAGGAACCTTTTTGTAATTCCCCTTGTCGATAGTGACGGCGTTGACCGAGGCCTCTTTTGTGGAGTTGGAAGCGGCCTTGTAGCGGTAGCTAGGAGCACTTTTCTTGACTTCCTTGAGCAACTCGTCCATTCGGACCCCCGCCTCATACATTTGGGAGAAATCCGCATAGCAAGCCCCACTTAGGTGGGTGCGAAGATCAATTTGAGACATTTGAGAAAGATGTCCATTTGCTCCTTGGTATTTGGCCTTTCCACAATCTCGGAGAGTTTATCATTCCATCTCCTTGTGAAGTCGATGAAGGACTCGTGGTCTCGTTGAGTAGTGTTCTCTAGCTCTTTCCTTGTGGGCCGGTGAGTGGTGTTGCCTTGGTATTGGTTCTTGAAGGCAAGCATGGCGGAGTCCCAATCAAGACGGACAGTGAGCGGGAGAGTAGCATACCAATCTTTTGCCGCCCCTTCGAGAGTGAGAGGAAAGCATTGAGCCATCACCTTGGGGGAGACCTTCTTCGGAACCATTGCCCAAATATAAGTCTCAATGTGAGCCATAGGACAAGATTGCCCTTGAATTTGCTTATGTCGGGCATCTTGAACTTATCAGGAAGAGCGGCCATAGTACTCATGAGGATGGATGATTGATAAAGGCTTGTGTCGGAGCCTTTCCCCATGTTGAGCCCATTGAATTTTTGGTCGATGTAGGCCATGATAGAATCCACCATTTTGGGCTCATTGTTCTCGGAACTTGGCTCTCCCACTTTCTTGGTGCGGGTGTTGACATAAGGACTTTTGAACAAACCTTCGGTCCATTCGGATTTGTCATCGTCATTTTTGCTCTTCCCCTTGGCAAGATTAGTGAGCTTTTCTTTCATTAGCTCCATCTCGGCCTCGTGGGCCTCCCTTTGGCTGTCGAGGTGGGATTGCCAAATGTCGTCTTTGCTTTGTGCCTCCTTATTAAGGGTGGAGACTTGCTCTTGGAGGAGTTGGACCATGGTTGCGAGTTGCTCGAGAGTCATGGTATTGTTGGTGTTGGAGCCGCCGGCCATTGTTGATGCAGGAGCTGTTGGAGTGATCTTTTCACGGACTAACCGATTTTCCGAATCCCGGTAGACTCTGTAAGTACCAATTGAACCTAGATTGCAGAAGAGGCCCTTGTAAGTCTTTGAGTAACACTTGCGGTCCACGAAGAGGCTTAGAACACACAGTTGGGCACACGACTCGAACCACATAGGAAAAGACCTTTTTTTTTTTTTTATAAGTCGGAGGGAATGGATCCCTTTTGGGGTTTCTAAGAAAATAATGGAATCGTCACACTAGTATGTAGACCATCTCGCGGTCCCATATACTCATCGGATTCCATCGCGTTTGTGAATCCTACATGTATCGGGATTAAACTAAATTAATGTAGTAAAGCATACATGCGGGGACGGATTTTTATTTTCGTCCAAAATAACCACTTTTGGGGACAGATTTTTATTGCTTCCGTTTCAACAAGTTGGCATGTATGATTTGAAGACATTAGTTTAGGGAAATCTCGGTACATGGAAACCGACTTGAGTCACGGAGTGTTAGACCCTAACTAGAATTGTGTGGCTTGTGCTCGGCTTGAATATGAGGTTCAAAGGTCACCCCCGGCATGTAGTCATGAACTACGCCACGGGCTGAGGTTTACCGCTTCGAAAGAGCCAAGGTCGAGTGGAGCTTGAAACTTTCTAGGACCGGCCTCGACGGGTTTGGGGTTGGACTTGTGCGACTCGATAGTGAGCAATTGATAAGAATTGTGCACGTAGTGTGAGGTCTAGCAAGTGACAAATTTTATTTTTTTTTTTCAAAAGAAATAAAAAAAAAACAAATAAGCACATAATTACAACTTTCGAATCACCCGTGTGACCGATAAAATAGAACATAAAATTAAAACATTCCGAAATTCAGAATAACCACTGATGCAGGCAACTGTGCCCACACCCCCATCATACTGCTCTGTTCTGAGACCTGTTTCTGTTCTGGGAACCAACCCAGAAGCGTACGCCTCTGAGTGTTGATACGAGACACGCGCGCATGGCGCGATGCTATTGGGAGGCGTGCGCTTCTGGGCACACCTGTCAGATTGTCAGATTTTGGACTCAGGGGATTGCCCTGGTCCTATGTGTATATTGTAACCCCTGCAGAAATGATTAGTGGAGAATAGCAGAAGAAGAAGATGAAGAACATGAAGAAGCGGGCGATTCTGGTCCTTGATGCGGGATGCGCGCGCCTTAGGCTGAAGAGGCCAGAGGCGCGCGCCTCCCCATCAGGAGTCAGATTGCCCAGAAAAGATGTAGATTTTGATCAGAATGCAAGTTTAACCCTCAAACGTCCCCAGCGGAGTCGTCACTGTAGATACCCCGGGGGAACCACGGCTTGGCTAGAGCGCGCGAGTTATCCTAGGATGTCTAACTTGTTTTTAGAGTCGCCACCTATGTTTTGAGGAACATAAGAAAAACCTATTGATAATAGCCTAAGTTTGATTACGAAAACAGAGATTCTTTGTTTTGAGGTTCGGGGGCTAGGTTACGAGATGGGAAGTACTGAAACACCCATCTCGCCCAACTAAAGTTGGTCTTGCTTGATCAAAATCTACATGAATAATAAACGTTCTTCTTATTCTTCTTTAAATCATAAAAAAAAGGGTTTTAAAATAGAGTTTGGAATGTAGGAGATAACTCTTTAACCGACCTCAATGTGATGAGGTGATCATTAGAGTCATGTCCCAAAATGATTTGGGTGATTGCACTTTGATAAAAGGAAAGAGAAAAGAGATGAAGTTAAGAAGAGGAAAGAAATAACTTTACCTAGACTTCAAGAGACTTCAAACACTTCTTGATGAATTCTTTAGAGAAATCCTTTGGAAATGCTTTGTAAGTGTGAAACTTTAGTGTCTTATTGAGAATGTAAGATTGAGAGCCAAAGGTCCAAGTCCCAAGGTCAAGGTCCTTGAAAATGGAGGTAAAGGGGGGTTTTTATAGGTGAAAGAGAGATGTTTTTGGTGCCAAAACTCAGTCACCAAGAAATCTTTCCTGGGCAAAATCCTGTAAATTGAGCAAGGGAGAGAATCCTGGCCAGAAATCTGTAACCGACGCCCAGAGGCGCGCGCTTCCTGCTTTGGGGGCGGGAGGCGCGCGACTCAGAGAAGGCGATTTTGACAGAATGGACTAGAAAGTCAGCCATGTTATTCAGTTTAGTCCCTGGACTTAACGAAGTCAGTCAGGAACTTAACAGAAGTGACAGAAACTAACGAGAAACACTAAGAATTGGGAGAAACACAAGATCAAATGTGCAATCGGGGTGAGCGGTCCAAGGCGGGGTGTCTACAGATAGTGGTTCGAATTGTTTGCCAAGGATCTATAAATTTCTGTTAATTTTACATTTCGATTGTAATTTGTCTACTTTCTTGGACGGCTATGTCGGGTATAGTGCTTCAATTTGCTGCAAGAAAATACAAATATTTGAGATTAAGTAATTTATACTGGGTATTGTTACTTATCGTTGAATCTTGGCAAGAGAATGTTGTTAAATATCTCGAGTTTATAAACCAACTGGACACAACACATTGTTTTTATTTATTCTGTAAGGGTATTTTTGGCATTATCGTGCCTTGTACACAGTGGTGCCTTGTAAATAGAATTCACCATAAAACAGAGTCATTTAAATAAGACATTGTTTTGGGAAAGGGATTTGAAAATTTAGAGCGCAAATAGCCCTTCCCAAACAAAATGGGGGAGGAGCTACTATACCATGCGATGCGGCAAAAAACGGCGAAGCCGATAAGGCCAAAGATCGTCTCCATTCCGAAACGTAGCCTTCTCGCCTCTCATGCACTACGCCAAGCACAGCCACAGAGGCCGCACCTTGGAAACCCCCCTCTCCGTCCAATCTCTCTGCCGGAGGAAACTTTGCCATCACTTCCGGTCACCCGGAAGCCTTCGAAATTTTCCTCAATATCGGTTCGTTCTCATTCCCTTATCAGTTCGACAATTACTATCTCTATTTCTCACTAACTAGCTAATTTTGCTTCTTTTTTTTTTTCTCTCCCTAAAAGATGCTTAACTATAAATCTCGTTGGTTTGCTCATTGATTTAGGGCAAATTGCAATTTAGTTACCTGAGTTTGTCATTTTGTTTCTATTGGTTTTGTGTTTGTTACAATTTGGTGGCTGAATATGTCTTTTTGTTGCAATTATGGCTAATTTTGGTTAGCTTGTCAAAAAACTTAACGAAAATGGATGAAAAACGCAACAAGCTTCTTTCAAAATTGCATTGATCATCCCTACAATTTAAATCATTCCACTACACCCCCTAACTCTTAATGAATGTTAAAAAACTAACTTAATTTGGCATTAGTCTTATTCACACTAGTTTCTTGCTCTACAAAACCCAGATCTTACTAGACTCTGTTGCAACACAGAGCCAGTACCTATTAGGACCGAAGCACAAAGTATGAGTAATAGACCCAGCATCCAAAGAGTAAAGCTTCTTTTCCTCAACCAAATCCCACAGCAAAACCACTACATCTTTGCCTCCACTTGCACACAATGAACCACCTGGGGATACATCAACAATGTTCACATACCCATTATGCCCACCAAAGTTGATCTCAGCTTGCAGTTGCTTAAGTTTCAGATCTTCAGTCTTGTCCCATGATGCATACACAATCGTCGGCTGTAAAGTATTAGGGCTGAATCGAACGAAGCTAACCCAATCGCCATGACCATCGCGGTCCTGGATGGTGTACTTGCACTCCTCGAGGGTCTTCCAGAGCTTAATCGAGTTGTCCCGAGACGCCGAAACGATCTGACGGTTGTCAATCGAGAAGGCCACGGAGAGGACGTCCTTGGTGTGGCCGACGAAGCGGCGAGGGTTGGTGCTAGCGGCGAGATCCGAGAGACGAAGCTCGCCAACCCATTAGCCGGAAAGGGAAAATTGACCGTCGGAAGAGAGAACGACGTTCTGGACGAAGTGGTAGTGGCCGGTTAAACGGCGGCGAGCAACACCGTTGGTCTTGTCCTCCTTTGTGAGTGACCAAACGATGATGGATGTGTCACGGGAGGCCGTGACGATCATGTCGGAATTATCGATTGGGGTGGTGATTGCGGTGACGCAGTTGGTGTAAACACTCATTGTCCCTCTCAAACTAGGATTCCGCCATGTTTGCGCTATCTAAAAGTTTATGAGGTTCTTGGCGATGGAGGGAGAATGGCTTAATGGAAAAGGGCATGAAATGATTTTTAGGACTCGCCGGGAGCATGGGCCAGCCAGATTCTGGTAGAGAGAGAAAGTGAAAGAAAGTGATTTTTACCCTAGCTTTTGGGAAAATAAGTAAAAAAAATCATGAATGTAAATTAGTTAAATTGTAGGGATGATCATTGCAATTTTGAAAGAAGCTTGTTGTGTTTTTCATCCATTTTCGTTAGGTTTTTGACGGGCTAACCAAAATTACACCTGATTGCAACAAAAAAGTCATATTCAGCAACCAAATTGTAACAAACACAAATTGGATAACCAATTGAAACATGACGACAAACTCAGGTAACTAAATTGCAATTTGCCCTTGATGTTATCTACAGTTTACACAGTACCTTCAGTATTACGGAGTATTAAAGAGCTACTTGAAAAGTCAACACTTTTGTGTGCAATGATATCTAGTTTGGAAGTAATTGGTATAATAAACTGTTACTCCTTGATTGTATCCAATTAATTTATTAGGTGTGCAGTGGGTTGTGTTAAAATGTCAAAAAATAATAATACGTATAAGCATGATTTCCAAAGGTGACTCTTTGAAAGAATAATTGATGCTCTTCTAAGTGGAATGATAGTCCACCTTTATCAGCTAGATTTTGGCACTGTCATCAGTTACTTTGCCGACATTTTGGAACCAGTTTCGATTGCAATGGTGTAAATAGTTGAGAATTTGTGTTTGTGTTGGGGACGTTAGTGACTTTTATGGAAGTTAAGAACTTCCAGTTTCTTGCTTCTGCAGTTCTGCTCCATCACAAAGTTGGTGTTAGAATATAAGTTATAGGCTTAAGTGTAGAACTATATATGTATAGGGGGTCTTAGTGTAAATTATATTTCTATTGTATAGATGCTCAGGCAAAAGAGTTACGGTCTGGGGC
>JAOWBW010000041.1:1392450-1518520 GCA_026119855.1 Campanula takesimana
GATTCCATATAGTGTTTGAGCTTTTGAGTGACCCAAACCAATGCTGCGCATGACTTCTCTAAGATAGAGTAATTCTTTTCGCCTCCTTGGAATCGCGACTGACAAAATAAATGGCGTTCTCCTTTGTGGACACTCGTTGATCTTGTGCTAACATAGCCCCTAGGGCTTCATCATTGGCAGTGAGATAGAGCAACAGAGGTTTCTCCTTGTGCGGCGGAACTAGAATAGGAGGGCACGTCAAGTAATGCTTCACTTGGTCGAAGGCTTCTTGCACGCGTCGGTCCATTCTAGAGCCACATTCTTCTTGAGTAGCTTGAAGATTGGCTCGCACATGGAAGTGAGTTGTTGCACAAACCGACTGAT
The DNA here is from genome assembly GCA_026119855.1 of Campanula takesimana. Taxonomy (NCBI): domain Eukaryota; kingdom Viridiplantae; phylum Streptophyta; class Magnoliopsida; order Asterales; family Campanulaceae; genus Campanula; species Campanula takesimana. Next base: position 1,392,814 of record JAOWBW010000041.1, read on the forward strand.
GTATTGTAGTCTGCCCATGAAACCTTTAATCTCTTTCTGCGTCTTTGGAGGAGGCATGTCAATGATTGCCTTGATTTTGGAGGGGTTACTTCAATTCCCCTTTCAGTGACCATATAAAACCAAGAACTTTGCCTCGGATAACCCCGACGTGCACTTTGCAGGGTTGAGCCTCATCTTGTGTTGCGAAGCCTTTCGAAGAACTTGCGGAGATCGATCAAATGTTGACCATCGGTCCCTTTGGAGTGAATGATCATGTCGTCCACATAGACCTCGATTTCTTTTGAATCATATCGTGAACAAGTCTGTCACGGCTCTTTGGTAGGAAGCCCCAGCGTTTCTTAACCCAATGGCATGACTGTGTAGCTAAAGGTACCCCACGGTGTTGTGAAGGCTGTCTTATGTTGATCTTCTTCGGCCATGAGAATCTAATTGTACCCAGCGAACCCATCCACGAATGAGCGAACCTCATAGGCAGCAGTGTAGTCCACCGCATGTCGATATTAGGGAGTGGAAATCATCCTTTGGGGAAGCTTTGTTTAAATCCCGGAAGTCTACACAAACTCGAACCTTGCCGTTTGCCTTCCTGACTGTCACAATGTTTGCTAACCATGTCGATACTCGATAACCTTGATGAAACACACACTGAGGAGCTTCTCAATCTCTTCTTTGAACCTGCAGAGACCATTCTGGCTTGATCTTTCTGAGCTTCTGTTTTACTGGCCTGGCATCTTCTCTGATCGTAATCCTGTGCTCTGCTACCTTTCTATCCAAACCCGGCATGTCTTTGTATGACCATGCGAACACATCCACGAACTCCCGTAGTAATGCAGTCAATCTGTCTCTGTCGTCCCCCTTGAAGAAGCTTCCAATCTTAGTTTCTTTTTGGCTCTTCTTCGGTACCCAGATTAACAACATGCCAATTCTTCGTCAGCCTTTGGACCATTCTCATCACGACTACGGACTTGTTGAGCAAGTTCATTTAAGTATGTTATGTTTTCGTGGTCTATTTTATCATAATTTGAATCGTTATTACTTGTTCATTAAGTTCATTATTAGTTAATTCATCATTTATGATGTTTGCAATCTCAGGGTACTCAAAAATATCAAATTTTTCATTAGCAAAGAAAGGAAACACACGCTCGGCTATGGCCTCCAAATCCTCTTGGGTGAGGTATTAGAGACACTCTCGGACTCGAAAGTAAGTGTGAGCTGCTCTTCCTTTGTTGCTGTGCGGGGTATGCAACCCATTTCTTGGACTAAGAATTCCTCGGATACCACGGGCCCTTTCGTTGAATACCAATTGTTGATCGGCTCTCGAGCTTGGCAGGATCTTACTGAGAGTCTCGTTTATGTGACGGTGTTATGGATGGCGTTAACTTGGCATTCATTCTCATGGGCAAGCTCTTTGAACATGGAGGCTAAATCTGTCAGTTCTTCCCCCACGGTGATTTCTGTCTCGGATTCTATAGTCATCTTCCTTCCCCACCATTCACGGACGACATGGGAGTTTGTTCCCTTTCGGATTTTCTGGATCTCACAATCGGAGAAGATTTCGAGCCGGGCTTTTGAACACCCTTATTGTTAACCTATGGCTCGGGAAAGATCATGTATGGAATGTCTTCCCCTTGGCAGACAAAATAACCATTCAACGTCTTGCGGTAAGGCCTTAGATTAGGGACTTCGTAACGACAGCCTTCTTTACGAGCTCCGGGGGCCTTTCGTTCTTGATTGCTTGCTCTTGTTTCAAGTCTTCCTTGGAAGGCTCGTACCCCAAACCGAATGTGTTCTTGACAAATGGGACTTGCACGGGATGTAGGATTCCTTGTTGACATCTCCCTAACCTAAACCAGGGAAGTAATTCCATATTCCTCATCATGCGGAAGACTTTGTGATTGCTGGGGGTTCATGATCCGTTTCCCCCTTCTTTGTCAATGGCGTTGATTGAGACCATGGCGTTGATTGAGACGCCGGAAGAGTGAGTCTGGTAAACCATGCTGAACTTGGTGGACGGGCTCACCTTTTCTGTGGATAGTAACGTTTTCAGCCATGACGGTCACTATTTCATCACCATTTCGGATCTTGACACATTGGTGGAGAGTTGATGGTACGGCATTAGCACTGTGAATCCATGGTCGTCCCAAAAGTAGTTGAACGAGGCCGGGATATCAAGTACTTGGAATGGAACGGACATGACCATGCTTCCAAACTTGATGTCTATTTCGATCATAACCCATGGACTGTACGGGCGATGCTGTCATAACTCGGATTACTTGAGTAGAAGGCTTCAAATCGGAATCCTTAAGCCCAGTATGCCCATGATTCTGCAGGCATGAGATTGAGTGCGGATCCACCGTCCACTAAGACTCTTGAGACGGGCCTCCCCCTTGCTCGTACCTTGAGGTAAATAGCTTCGTTGTGGTCGGAACCAAATGGTGGAAGGTCCATATCGGCAAAGGTGATGACGTTGCCAAAATGAATGTGACCAATCATTGCCGTGAGGTCCTCGGGAGTAGTATCGGGAGAAACTGATGTATCATCGAGATTGTGGATGACAAGATCTCGGTGTTTCTTTGAGATGCAATGAGGTCCCCAAATAAAGATGTTGGCTTGAGTTTTCTTGAGTTGGACAAGTAGAGGATCTTCGGGAGTGTCGCGAGCTTGCGGTCTTTGAGAAGAGGAGCTTGGTGCGGAAGTGGAGGGTTGCTTGCTATGACTCGACCGGATCGAGTTAGCATGTTGACGTTCCCATCTTGCTTCTTTTTCCTATTCTCTAGTACTTCCCTCATTACCTCATCGTAAGTCACTACATAACAGAATTGTCAAGTTTATTCATACATTGGGGCCCCATTCACAATTGGGATTGAATGGGTGGTCCCCTCGAGTTCTCCTATCTCTATTACATTGACATGCTCATCATTAGTCACTACAAATTCTTTCTTATCTATGAGATCTTGAATGACATTGCGGAGACGAAGCAATCCTCGGTGGTGTGGCCACTATATTGGTGGTAGCCACAATATTTGTGGTGAGCATGATTGGGTGGATCGTCTTGGGTTGGTACCTCCCTTCACGGGTGTAACTTGACCCTTTGCCTTGAGGACCTCGAACACTTTCGGTTTGAGTCTGCCTTGGAGAGGCGTGTAGACACGGTCACTTCGGGACTTCTTCCTTTGAGGTGGGAAACCTTTTGGTAATTCCCCTTGTCAATAGTGACGGCGTTGTGACCGAGGCCTCTTTGTGGAGTTGGAAGCGGCCTTGTAGCGGTAAGTAGGAGTGGCCTTCTTAATCTCCTTGAGCAAGTCATCCATGCGTACCCCCGCCTCATACATTTGGGAGAAGTCGGAGTAGCAAGCCCCACTTAGGTGGGTACGGAGATCAATCTTGAGACACTTGATAAAGATGTCCATTGTGTCTCTTTTGTGTTTGGCCTCTCAACAATTTCAGAGAGTTTATCATTCCATCTCCTTGTGAAGTCGGTGAAGGACTCATTGTCTCGTTGAGTAGTGTTCTCTAGCTCTTTCCTTGTGGCCGGTGAGTGGTGTTGCCTTGGTATTGGTTCTTGAAGGCAGCATGGCGGAGTCCCAATCAAGACGGACAGTGAGCGGGAGAGTAGCATACCAATCTTTGCCGCCCCCTCGAGAGTGAGAGGGAAGCATTGAGCCATCACCTTGGGAAGACCTTCTTCGGAACCATTGCCCAAATATAAGTCTCAATGTGAGCCATGGGACAAGAGTTGCCCTTGAATTTGCTTATGTCGGGCATCTTGAACTTATCGGGAAGAGCGGCCATAGTACTCATGAGGATGGATGATTGATAAAGGCTTGTGTCGGAGCCTTTCCCCATGTTGAGCCACATTGAATTTTTGGTCGATGTAGGCCATGATAGAATCCACCATTTTAGGCTCATTGTTCTCGGAACTTGGTTCCCACATTTTCTTGGTGCGGGTGTTTGACATACGGACTTTTGAACAAACCTCGGTCCACTCGGATTCATCATCATTGTTCTTGTTCTTCCCCTTGGCAAGGTTAGTGAGCTTTTCTTTCATTAGCTCCATCTCGGCCTAGTGGGCCTCCCTTTGGCTATTGAGGTGGGATTGCCAAATGTCGTCTTTGCTTTGTGCCTCCTTGTTAAGGGTGGAGACTTGCTCTTGGAGGAGTTGGATCATAGTTGAGAGCTGTTCGAGAGACATGGTGTTGCTGCTGCCGGTCATGGTTGATGTTGGAGCTGTAGGAGTGATCTCTTCACGGACTAACCGATTTGCTGAATCCCGGTATACTCTGTAAGTACCAATTGAACCTATATTGCAGAAGAGGCCCTTGTCAGTCTTGAGTAACACTTGCGGTCCATGAAGAGGCTTAGAACACACAGTTGGGCACACGACTCGAACCATATAAAAAAGACTCCTTTTTTTTTTTTTTTATTTATTTTTTTATAAGTCGGAGGGAATGAATCCCTTTTGGGGTTTCTAAGAAAATAATGGAATCGTCACACTAGTATATACACCATCTCGCGGTCCCATATACTCATCGGATTCCATCGCACTTGTGAATCCTACATGTATCGGGATTAAACTAAATTAATGTAGTAAAGCATACATGCGGGGACGGATTTTTATTTTCGTCCAAAATAACCACTTTTGGGGACGGATTTTTATTGTGTCCATTTCAACAAGTTGGCATGTATGATTTGAAGACATTAGTTTAGGGAAATCTCGGTACATGGAAACCGACTTGAGTCACGGAGTGTTAGACCCTAACTAGAATTGTGTGGTTTGTGCTCGGCTTGAATATGAGGCTCAAAGGTCACCCCCGGCATGTAGTCTTGAACTACGCCACGGGCTGAGGTTACCGCTTCGAAGAGCCAAGGTCTGGTGGAGCTTGAAACTTTCTAGGACGGGCCTCGACGGGTTTGGGGTTGGACTTGTGCGACTCGATAGTGAGCAGTTCATAGGAATATGTGCATGCAGTGTGAGGTCTAACAAGTGACAAATTTTTTTTATTTTTTATTTTTTATTTTTTTGAAAAGAAAGAAAACAAAACACATAAGCACATAAATTACAACTCCCAATCACCCGTGTGACCGGTAAATAAAACACAAATTAAAACAGTCCGAGGTTCAATTCTGTTCTGATGCAGCAACTGTGCCCACACCCCACTATTCTGCTCAGTCACTGAAAACCTGTTTTCTGTTCTGGAACCAACCCAGAAGCGTGCGCCTCTGAATGTTGATGTGGGACTCGCGCGCATGGCGCAATGCTTATGGGAGGCGCGCGCTTTCTGGTCACACCTGTCAAAATGTCAGACTTTAGACTCAGGGGATTGCCCTGGTCCTATGTTCATATTGTAACCCCCTGCAGAAGTGATTAGTGCAGAATAGCAGAAGAAGAAGATGAAGAACATAAAGAAGTGGGGGATTCTGGTTCTTGATTCGGGATGCGCGCGGCCTTAGGCTTAAATATTCCCAGCGGAGTCGCTACTGTAGATACCCCGGGGGAACCACGGCTTTAGGCTCGAGCGTGTGAGTTACCCTAGGACGTCTAACTTGTTTTAGAGTCGCCACCTATGTTTTGAGGAACATAAGAAAAACCTATTGATTATAGCCTAAGTTTGATTACGAAAACAGAGATTCTTTGTTTTGAGGTTCGGGGGTTAGATTACGAGATGGGAAGTACCGAAACACCCATCTCGCCCAACTTAAGTTGGTCTTGCTTGATCAAAATCTACATGAATGAAAATGTTCTTCTTCTTCTTCATTAAGTCATAAAAGGGGGGGGGGGTTTAAAATATGATTTGGAATGTAGGAGATAACCCCTTAACCAACCTCAATGAGATGAGGTGATCATTAGAGTCATGTCCCAAAATGATTTGGGTGATTGCACATTTGATTAGAGTAAAAGAGAGAGAGAGGAGATGAAGTAGAAAAGAAAGGAAAAGATGGACTTTTACCTACAATTTGAAGAACTTCAAATGTTGCTTGATGAGATCCTTGGAGAACCTTTAGAAAGTGATTTTTGTATAGTTTTTGTAAGTTCAATATTTTGTCTAAGTTTTCGTTCCTTGAAAATGGAGGTAAAGAGAGGTTTTTATAGGTGAAAGAGGGGTGTTTTTGGTGCCAAAACTCAGTCACCAAGAAATCCTTCCCGGGCAAAATCCTGTAAATTGAGCAAGGGAGAGAATCCTGGCCAAAAATCTGTAACTCACGCCCAGAGGCGCGCGCTTCCTGCTTTGGGGGCGGGAGACGCGCGCGCCTGGCTCCTCCTGTCGGAGGCGCGCGACTCAGAGAAGGCAATTTTGACAGAATGGACTAGAAAGTCAGCCCTGTCATTCAGTTTAGTCCCTAGACTTAACGAAGTCAGTCAGGAACTTAACAGAAGTGACAGAAACTAACGAGAAACACTTAAAATAGGGATAAACACAAGATCAAATGTGCAATCGGGTGAGCGGTCCAAGGCGGGGTGTCTACACCCTCATCCTTTTTATGCTTTCTTTTTTTACAAATTCCCCCCCCTTCCCCTTTCACTTCCCATAAAAAGAAAAAAAAAAACCTAGTCATCATCATCTTCCCCCAGCCACACCCCTGCCCTTTACCTTCCACCAGCTTCTCCTCCGGCAACGGCCGTTCCTTCCTTCCGGGTCGATTCTCCCTGTCTCGTCAAAACCCACGCCAACCCTCACTCTCCCATGGCTGCCACACTTCTTCTTCTTCTTTTTATTCGTCAACAACCACGCAATCCCCCTGTTCCTCTCCCCTTTCTTTCCATCGGCTTCTCCTCCAACGGCGGTCCCACCTCTTTCTCCGTCGACGGCCTCACTTCCACCAGCTTTCTTTTGTAGCGATGGTCCCAATCTAGATCTAGGGTAGAAATCCGCCATTCTTATTTCTAGGCGCCCCACCTCATCGCTACCCTCTTCCCCCATCGCTCAAAATCGCCGTCACGCTGCAGAGATTCTATAGAGAAAGGTTAAGTTTGATCTTGAGCTTTATTTTCAGATTTGAATTTAAAATATGGATATTTGGGGCTGTTATGTTTTCGGTTTGATTGGCTTGAATCTGGATTTTGATTTTGTCTACTCAATAAGAGACCATTACCCAGTTCACTTCAAAAGATCCCCAAAGATTTTGACTCGAATTGGGTCCAAAGATTTTGACTTGATGAACTGAGTATGGATTGTGATTTTCTTGAATCTGAATTTCTGGATTTGTGGGATTACTTGGTTCTGAATTTGTGCCATTTTAGGTTTGATTTTGCTGGGACTATGGTGGTTTTTGGATTGCTGCTATGGTGGTTGTAGTGGGTACATGGTGGGGGTGTTGGACATTGATGAACATGGATGGAGGCTAATGTTTAATTAAAAATAAACAAAATAAGCAAGTTGATTGAAATTTGGGGAAAAAATATGAAAAGAAACATTAGTACAGAAACTAAAGATGATGGTGGCGGTGGTGGTGGCATTGTTGGTGATGGCGGTGGTGGCATTGTTGGTGATGACGGTGGTCCGGTGGAGTGAAGTCGGCGGTGATGAACATGGATGGTAGCTAATGTTTTCTTTCCAACTTACACTTTGACCCCTTGATGAACTGAACATTTCTCATTAAGCCTTAGTCATTAGAGATTAATGCCACATAAGTATTTTATTTGCTTGGTCAGTAATTTTTTTTTGCCAGCTCGTCAATTTTATTACATTAGCATGGCACATAGGCAAACTTAACGGTGATTTGGACGGCAATTAGACGGAAGGACTACATGGTAAACGATATACTTACGTTAGGGATGTAAACGAATACTGAAAACTCTTGGTGACCAACTAGTAAAAAAGTCTATAGGTCAGGAACGAAATAGGTACTTTACTCCAACCCTTCTCCACCACGCCGTCTTAAATCCCCCCCCCTTTCTCCTCTCTATCTTGCCTCCCCACCACCAGACCACCACGATTGTCTTCACTTTCCCCTTCCCTCTAGTTCCATCGACCCCTCCCTTGGGTCGTCCCGTCCTTTAACTTTCTTTTGTTTTTAGCACCATCGCCTCCAGATCATCATCACGGGCCCTGAAGCTCAAATGCTTCTCGGCTACAAATCCCTTCTACGTCGTCTATCTCTCCGCCTCCCATATCTTATTTCAAAATCATATACTCAATGCTTTTCATTTTTGGTTGTGCGTGTGTTTTCGAGGTCTGCGATTCTGTGTGTGTGTGTGTGTTTTCTAGGTTTGTGATTCTGTGTGTGTGTGTGTTTTCTAGGTCTACGATTATGTGTGTGTGTGTGTGTGTTTGTGTTTCCTTGTGTGCATCGATGTGAGCATTTTTTTTGTGTGGGTGCGTCTTTGGTTGCGTTGGAAGAGGGAGGAGAGCTTGAAGAGCGACTGCAGAAACCCTAATCTCGCACCCCACGAAGAACTCTTCTAATTGATCTAAATCATGATAATTGATGCAGAAACCTCATATTTGACTACTCGGGAACATTGATAGCCTTATTGTTGCACAATTTGGAAAAATCGAGTGTGGATTTGTAATCTGGACAAACAATCTAATAAGCAGACATATACTTCAAACACAGACCTTTGGGACCCCAGATTGAGGCCCGCGATCTTAGAATAGTCTTTTACTGACCAATTTGTGCATCTAATATATTACTCCCTCCGTCCCAAAATGATCTTCATATTTTTTTCGTTGTTATAGCGAAGAAATTTTAAGCAATAATTTTAGATTGATATAATTGTCGTAATGAAAACCTAAAACTTGGTATTGATAGTAATGTTGATGATGTATTAATAACAAGTTTTAGATTTCCATTAGGACAATTAAATCAACCTAAAATTGTTGCTCAAAAGTTCTTTTGTAATAACAGCGGAAAAAAAAATAGGACGGACGAAGTATTAAGTTATTCCTTACTTCAACAATGGGCGAACGACAACGTAGGTAACGTATTATAGCATTTTTTACAATTAATGCAATGTACTACGATTTGACATATTAATGAAATGTAATTTACCATTTTGTTACAAATAATGGAACGGTCTTTAACGACGTTAAAAAAATAACTAAAATGCCAACATTATAAGAAAAAACTAACACCATTTAAATATTTTTAACATTCGTTAACTTATTTAATGAGTTTGATAGTGTTCATCCTTCCTTACCCCAAAATACACCCGTCCCCTTCTTTCAAACCTAGCCCACCGGAAACATTCGGATCATCAAATTCCCCAAAGCTCTCTACTTTCGTCAAGCTCGCTCATGATATCTGTTTCTCCACCAGGCGGGGTGCAGCCCTTTGGGTCACCTTCATCGGCGGCATCATCTGCTCCTTTCCATTCTTCAATTCCAACCGGCGACTCCTGTAGATACCCCGGGGAGCCACGGCTTTGGCTAGAGCGCGTGAATTATCCTAGGATGTCTAACTTGTTTTAGATTGTTTAGAGTCGCCACCTATGTTTTGAGGAACATAAGAAAAACCTAAAGATTATAGCCTAAGTTTGATTATGAAAACAGAGATTTTTTGTTTTGAGGTTTGGGGGGTTAGATTTTGAGATGGGAAGTACCGAACACCCATCTCGCCCAACTAAAGTTGGTCTTGCTTGATCAAAATCTACATGAATGATAACGTTCTTCTTCTTCTTCTTTAAGTCATAAAAAGGGGGTTTTAAAATGGAGTTTGAAATGTAGGAGATAACTCCTTAACCAACCTCAAAGAGATGAGGTGATCATTAGAGTCATGTCCCAAAATGATTTGGGTGATTGCACATTTGATTAGAGTAAATGAGAGAGGAGATGAAGTAGAAAAGAAAGGAAAAGATGGACTTTTACCTACAATTTGAAGACCTTCAAATGTTGCTTGATGAGATCCTTGGAGAACCTTTTAGAAAGTGATTTTGGTATAGTTTTTGTAAGTTCAATTTTCGGTCCTTGAAAATGGAGGTAAAGGGAGCTTTTTATAGGTGAAAGAGGCGTGTTTTTGGTGCCAAAACTCAGTCACCAAGAAATCATTCCCGGGCAAAATCCTGTAAATTGAGCAAGGGAGAGACTCCTGGCCAGAAATCTGTAATTGACGCCCAGAGGCGCGCGCTTCCTGCTTTGGGGGCGGGAGGCGCGCGCGCCTGGCTCCTTCTGTCGGAGGCGCGCGACTCAGAAAAGGAAATTTTGACAGAATGGACTAGAAAGTCAGCCCTGTTATTCAGTTTAGTCCCTGGACTTAACGAAGTTAGTCAGGAACTTAACGGAAGTGACAAAAACTAACGAGACACACTTAAAAATGGGGAGAAACACAAGATCAAATGTGCAATCGGGGTGAGCGGTCCAAGGCGGGGTGTCTACAGAGCCCCTCGGCGACGTGGATTGCAAAGCAAAACGCGTCGACGAAAGTTAAAAACACCCGCCGAAGACATCACCAAGAAAAAAGCAAAGACTCGATGAAAGCAGGAATTTGAAATTACGAGAGATAGTGGTGCGCTCCCTGTGTGAGCGGCTTTTGTTGATAGAGGGGGTGGCATGATCCGTTAGGTGAACCTGCCGGCTGAATGTTTTGAATGAGGCCGTTAGTGAACCTTTGAGGAGGCCGTTAGTGAACCTTTGAGGACGAATCCGTTAGTGAAATTCGTTGATGAGGCCGTTGGTGAACCTTTGGAGAGGCCGTTAGTGAACCTTTGAGGAGGCCGTTAGTGAACCTTTGAGGACGAATCCGTTAGTGAAATCCGTTGATGAGGCCGTTAGTGAACCTTTGGAGAGGCCGTTAGTGAACCTTTGAAGAGGCCGTTAGTGAACCTTCGAGGACGAATCCGTTAGTGAACCTTTGAAGAGGCCGTTAGTGAACCTTTGAGGACGAATCCGTTAGTGAAATCCGTTGATGAGGCCGTTAGTGAACCTTTGAGGAGGCCGTTAGTGAACCTTTGAGGACGAATCCGTTAGTGAAATCCGTTGGTGAGGCCGTTAGTGAACCTTTGAAGAGGCCGTTAGTGAACCTTTGAAGACGAATCCGTTAGTGAAATCCGTTGATGAGGCCGTTGGTGAACCTTTGGAGAGGCCGTGAGTGAACCTTTGAGGAGGCCGTTAGTGAAACTTTGAGGACGAATCCGTTAGTGAAATCCGTTGATGAGGCCGTTAGTGAACCTTTGGAGAGGCCGTTAGTGAACCTTTGAAGAGGCCGTTAGTGAACCTTCGAGGACGAATCCATTAGTGAAATCCGTTGATGAGGCCGTTAGTGAACCTTTGAAGAGGCCGTTAGTGAACCTTTGAAGACGAATCCGTTAGTGAAATCTGTTGATGAGTTATTGCTTTGGAGTCTCGTGCCACTTGGAGTCACACTTGACTTTCTTTTGAATTGTGGGGTGCGGGCACAGTTGACCGCGACCAGAAAAATGCTCCTGCCGGGGATGAAATGTTGAGATTGACCCTTGAGGGGGTGAATGTCATTCGTGACAGAACTTAGGGAGTTTGGAATTCGTGGGAGGACAGCCTACTTTTGAGTGGGAGTTTCTATCCTATTTCCAATTTTTGACATGCCTTAAGGGCGGACCAGAAGAATGTGTGCCCAACTGGGTGTCCGAGGATAGGGGCTGTGCCTTGATTTGAGCTGGAGATCTCTGACAAGACCTTTTCTTGAAGTGGTTTAGACTTGGGAGGCGTGCGCTTTCCTCTGTAGGTTTGGGACGCGCGCGCATTCCAGACCGCTGGCGGGTGGCGCGCGCGTCTGGGAGGCGGAATTCCGGGCTTGACATTTGCTGGCCAAAAGAATCCCCAACAGCTATAATATCATCTTCTGTTCGACCACTTGATTCTCACAACTCCTTTCTGCCATTTTTAAACATCATATTATTGCTCAACTTTGTTTGTGATCAACATTTTCCATGGCTTCCAATTCTTTTGTTCTTGATGCCAAGGTTGTTAGTGGGTATGAAAAGGACTTGGGCACTTTTGTGTATTCTTTCAAGACCCATCCTAAGAAGGCCTTCATTAAAGACTTCGGGTTCCGAGTTCTTTTCACTTTGCAGACGTTGAAGCCAGATTGGGATTTGTTGAGAGCTGCCGCGGCTTTCTGGGATTGCGACAGCCATACTTTCAATTTTTTAGCTAATGAAATGGTGCCGACTGTTGATGATTTCGGGGCCATCCTTTGTATGCCTTTGGCCGGTCGGATTGCCGTCCCTAAATATCACCGTGGTGCCATTGACTCTTGGGTTAAGTTATTGAATCTCCCTGTTGAGGACGTGAGGAAGATGTTGCACGGTACTGTGATTGACATAACTGAGTTGCCGATGTTCTTCAGTTTACACTCGGAGGATCCGGTGGTTCAATCTTTCAAGAGGAATGCCATGGCCGTTTGTCTCTTTAGTGAAGTACTGTTTGTCACGCCTTTCGGGACTGTGGATGTGCAGTTGGCTGAGATTATTTTGCAAGCCAAGGAGCAACAATTTAGTATAATCCCTCTTATTGTAGGGGAGACGTTGCACGGCCTTGATGAGTTACATAGGACGGGCAAGATGTGTCAGGGAAGCCCTTTGCTCTTGACCATATGGCTCCGAGAACACTTCAAGATTTATTCCCCGGATGGTGATTTGTCTCCTTTTGCTGTCCATAGGAGGAAGTTGTTGATCTGGGATTTATCTGAAGATGGTTGGAAGAAATTCTTTGCCTCTCGGATAACCGTCGACATTGAGTGGTGCCCTCCTTCTTGGGGTCTTCGTCCTTTTGTGGAATGGACTCTTGGTTTTCAGCACGTGGTTGTGCCCGGCTTAAGAGATTCTTCATTTTACCAGCCAGAGCGGGTTCTGCGGCAGTTCGGTCGCCAACAGACAATTCCTTTTCCGAGGGACGGAATGCTTCGTCCAGTTGCTTACATGGGTCCTGACTTCTCGAGTGAGCTTCAGTTGGCTTGGGGAGATGATCGCGACCGCTGGGCTTTTGCTCCTCTGCATCGGGGGAGTGTCTTCCTTCCCGAGATCTACTTGGACTATTTGTTTGGCACCCTTCTCGAGTGAGCCTAGCAGCGCTTTGAGATATAGGGAGGCTGCTGCTGATTCGAGTAACATTCTTGCTGACCCTTTCGGTACTCCTTTGGATAACTTTTATGCTAGGAGACGTGCCGCAACCCAGAAGATTTCGGTGCGTATTAGTGCTCCTCCGTTATCCCAGAAGAAAAGGATTGAGAGACGATCGGGTGTTCCTTTGAAGGCTAAGAGAAAATTGGATTTTTCTTAGTACCCTAAGAGATTGCAATTAGACCACTTTGTTTTAGGATTTAATATTTTGATGTCTTTTGTTGCTCAATAAATCAGTTGTAATGGTTTGAATAATTCATTGAATGAATAAGAATTGTATTTTGTTATTTGAAGTGAATTGGGTATTTTTGATATGTTTTAGACCGCACCCGAAGGTTGCCTACGTTCCTCCAGTTGGGAGGCTCAGGTCTCCGTAGTTCAAACAAACAAAGACCATTTTATTTTTTTTGTGTGCACCCTGTTTTTTGCCTAGTCTGCCCTTTCGGGTTTTCAATCTAGCGGGATTCTTTTTTGCACGTGCTCTAATTTTTTCCTAGGCCGCCCTTGCGGGTTTTCAACCTAGCGAGCGATTTTTTTTTTTTAATGGTCTTTGTTTATTAAGCGTAGAACTTCTTGAGCTTGTCGAGGTTGACCTCCTTTGGCAGCTGGTCATCATCCAAATCCACGAGCCGGACTGCACCGCCGCTTAGTATCTTCTTGACTACGTGGACCGATCCATCGGGGTCCCCATTTCCCCAGGGGATTCATGGCGTTAGGAGGATGTTGTCTTAAGACCAAATCTCCCACATTGATGTTTCGAGGCTTCACCTTTTTGTTGAAAGCTCTTGCCATCCTTTGCTGATATGCCCTCGTGCGTTCGAGTGCTCTTAACCTTTTCTCGTCGAGTAAGGCTAGCTGTTCGTATCGACTTTGCATCTAGTTGACCTCGTTGACTTGATTCTCGAGGAGGACCCATAGAGATGGGACTTCAAGTTCGATAGGGAGTACGGCTTCAGAACCATAGACTAATGCATAAGGAGTTTCTCCTGTTGCGGACCGTATTGATGTGCGGTAGCCCCACAATGCTAATGGTAGCTTCTCGGGCCAATCCCTTCCTGTTGAGGCCATTTTCTTGGCGATGGTCTCGATGGTTTTATTTGCTGCTTCAACCGCGCCATTTTCTTGGGGACGGTAAGGAGATGACTTGTGCTTGGTGATCTTGTATTCTACCAAAAGTGCATCCATTTCCTTCTCAAAGTGAGAGCCGTTGTCGGGAATAATTTCATGAGGCACGCCGTATCGGTACATGATATTAATCTTTACAAATTCGGCCAATTTCTTTGCGTTGAGGGTCCGATAGGCTTGTGCTTCGACCCACTTCGTGAAGTAGTCGACTGCGACTAGGACGAATGACTGCCCGTGGCTCCCGGCAGGATGAACTTTACCGATGATGTCTATCCCCCAACAAGAGAAAGGCCAAGGTGTGACCATGTTATAAAGTTGCAAGGGTGGAGCATGTTGCAGATTAGCGTGGAATTGGCACTTGGCACACCTTTTGACTTTCTCGATACAGTCTCGTTCCATAGTGCTCCAATAGTAACCAATGCGAAGTATCTTCTTGACTAGCATAAACCCATTCATGTGGGGTCCACACTCTCCTTCGTGCACTTCACACATTATCTCTTGAGCTTCGACCTCATTGGCGCATAAGAGATCGATCCCGTCGTGGTGCCTTTTGTAGACTCGGTCCCCAATCAGTACGTACCGAGAGGCTAGCCTTTGCAGAGATGCTTGAGACTTCTTATTGCTATTCTCGGGATAAGTGCCATCTTTGAGGAAATTCATGATATCCGAATACCACGGAGAGTTTGTTTGAACCTCGTTGATCTCGATACTCATGCAATATGCCGGACTGTTCCTTCGAGCAATTTTGAAGGGCTTCACCATTTTCCCTTTGGGCATTTCGACTAATGAAGCTATAGTGGCCAGTGCATCAGCGAAGTGATTCTTATCCCTTGGCAGGTAGTTGAAAGTGATCTCTTAGAATTGTTCAACCAATTCTTCAAGGTGTTGACCATACTGTTGGAGAGTTGGGTCTTGGGTTCGCCATTTACCCGATTGTTGATTGATAAGGAGCAAAGAGTCGCCGAATACTTCTAGTTCTGTGATGTTTCTGTCGAGAGCTGCTTCGAGCCCCGCTATGCATGCTTCGTACTCGGCAATGTTGTTGTTAGCTTCGAATTCCAGGCGGATGGCAATGGGAGTGTAGACGTCTTTTGGATCGACAAGCAATACTCCTATACCAAAGCCATGTTTATTGGCGGCGCCATCGAAAAAAAGTTGCCACTTAATTTCCTCAGTTGCAGTACAAATTAAATGCTAGTCTCCTCAGTTGCAGTACAAATTAAATGCTCATCGGGGAACTGTACATCTTCCCCCTTCACTTCGTCACACGGGAATTCGGCAAGCTGGTCACTGAACACTTTCCCCCTGACGGATTTTAGTGTGACGTAAGTGATATCATAGCCGGCGAGCATGAAGTACAATTTGGCTATTCTTGTTGACATGAAAGGCTTCTCAAAGATGTAGCGGAGCGGGTCCACCTTTGCTACTAACCTGATCGGAAAAGCTTCCATGTAGTGTTTGAGCTTTTGAGTGACCCAAACCAATGCTGCACATGACTTCTCTAAGACAGAGTAGTTCTTTTCGCCTCCTTGGAATCGGCGACTGACAAAATAAATGGCATTCTCCTTTGTGGACTCCCGTTGCTCTTGTGCTAACATAGCCCCTAGGGCTTCATCATTGATAGTGAGATAGAGCAAAAGAGGTTTCTCCTTGTGCGGCGGGACTAGAATAGGAGGGCACGTCAAGTAATGCTTCACTTGATCGCAGGCTTCTTGGCACGCGTCGGTCCATTCTAGAGCCACATTCTTCTTGAGTAGCTTGAAGATTGGCTCGCACATGGAAGTGAGTTGGTGCACAAACCGACTGATGTACTGCAGTCTGCCCATGAAACCTTTGATCTCCTTCTGCGTCTTTGGAGGAGGCATGTCAATGATTGCCTTGATTTTGGAAGGATCTACTTCAATTCCCCTTTCAGTGACCATATAACCAAGGACTTTGCCTCGGATAACCCCGAACGTGCACTTTGCAGGGTTGAGCCTCATCTTGTGTTGACGAAGCCTTTCGAAGAACTTGCGGAGATCGATTAAATGTTGACCATCGGTCCCTTTGGAGTGAATGATCATGTCGTCCACATAGACCTCGATTTCTTTATGAATCATATCGTGGAACAAGTCTGTCACGGCTCTTTGGTAGGAATCCCCAGTGTTTCTCAACCCAAATGGCATGACTGTGTAGCAAAAGGTACCCCACGGTGTTGTGAAGGCTGTCTTATGTTGATCTTCTTCGGCCATGAGAATCTGATTGTACCCAGCGAACCCATCCACGAATGAGCGAACCTCATAGGCAGCAGTGGAGTCGACTAGCATGTCGATATTAGGGAGTGGAAAATCATCCTTTGGGGAAGCTCTGTTCAAATCCCGGAAGTCCACACAAACTCGAACCTTGCCATTTGCCATTCTGACTGTCACAATGTTGGCTAACCATGTCGGATACTCGATAACCTTGATGAAACCCACACTGAGGAGCTTCTCAATCTCTTCCTTGACTTGCAGAGACTATTCTGGCTTGATCTTTCTGAGCTTCTGCTTTACTGGCCTGGCATCTTCTCTGATCGGAATTCTGTGCTCCGCTACCTTTCTGTCCAAACCCGGCATGTCTTTGTATGACCATGCGAACACATCCACGAACTCCCGTAGTAGTGCAGTCAATCTATCTCTATCGTCCCCCTTGAAGAAGCATCCGATCTTAGTTTCTCTTGGCTCTTCTTCGGTACCCAGATTAACAACATGCAATTCTTCGTCAGCCTTTGGACCATTTTCACCACGACTACGGACTTGTTGAGCAAGTTCATTTAAGTATGTTGTGTTTTCGTGGTCTATTTCATCATAATTTGAATCGTTATTAACTTGTTCGTTAAGTTCATTATTAGTTAATTCATCATTTATGATGTTTGCAATCTCAGGGTACTCAGAAATATCAAATTTTTCATTAGCAAAGAAAGGAAACGCACGCTCGGCTATGGCCTCCAAATCCTCTTGGGTGAGGGTATTAGAGACACTCTCGGACTCGAAAGTAAGTGTGAGCCGCTCTTCCTTTGTTGCTGTGCGGGGTATGCAACCCATTTCTTGGACTAAGAATTCTTTGGATACCACGGGCCCTTTCGTAGAATACCAATTGTTGATCGGCTCGGATCTTGGCGGGATCTCGCTGATAGTCTCGTTCATGATGACGGTGTCATGGATGGCGTTGACTTGGCATTCATTCATTATGGCAAGCTCTTCGAACATGGAGGCTAAATCTGTTAGTTCTTCCCCCATGGTGATTTCTGTCTCGGATTCCATAGTCACCTTCCTTTCCCACCATTCACGGGGCGACATGGGGGTTGGTTCCCTTTCGGATTTCTGGATCTCACAATCAGAGAAAATTTCGAGACCGGGATTTTTGACACCCTTATTGTTAACCCATGGCTCGGGAAAGATCATGTATGGAATGTCTTCCCCTTGGCGGACAAAATAGCCATTCAACGTCTTGCGGTAAGGCCTTAGATTAGGGACTTCATAACAACGACCTTCTTTACGAGCTCGGGCCTTTTCGTTCTTGATTGCTTGCTCTTGTTTCAAGTCTTCTTTGGAAGGCTCGTACCCCAAACCGTAGGTGTCTTTGACAAATGGGACTTGCACAGGATGTAGGATTCCTTTTTGATATTTCCCTAGGCCTAAACCAGGGAAGTAGTCCATATTCCTCATCATGCGGAGGACTTTGTGGTTGCTGGGGGTCCATGATTCGTTTCCCCCTTCCTTATCAATGGCGTTGATTGAGCGCCGGAGAGAGTGGAGTCTGGTAAACCATGCTGAACTTGGTGGACAGGCTCACCTTTTCTGTGGATAGTGACGTTTTCAGCCATGACGGTTACTATTTCATCACCATTTCGGATCTTGACACATTGGTGGAGGGTTGACGGTACGGAATTAGCACTGTGAATCCATGGTCGACCCAAAAGTAAGTTGAACGAGGCCGGGATATTAAGCACTTGGAATGGAACGGACATGACCATGCTCCCAAACTCAATGTCTATTTCGATCATACCCATGACTGTACGGGCGGTGCTGTCATAACCTCGGATTACTTGAGTAGAGGGCTTCAAATCGGAATCCTTAAGCCCTAGTATGCCCATGATTCTGCCAGGCATGAGATTGAGTGCGGAACCACCGTCCACTAAGACTCTTGAGATGGGCCTCCCCCTTGCTTGTATCTTGAGGTAAATAGCCTCGTTGTGGTTGGAACCAAATGGTGGAAGGTCCATATCGGCAAAGGTGATGACGTTGCCAAAATGAATGTGACCGATCATTGCCGTGAGGTCCTCGGGAGTAGTATCGGGCGAAACTAATGTATCATCGAGATTGCGGATGACAAGATCTCAGTGTTTCTTTGAGGATGCAATGATGTCCCAAATAGAGATGTTGGCTTGAGTTTTCTTGAGTTGGACAAGTAGAGGATCTTCGGGAGTGTCGCGAGCTTGCGGCCTTTGAGAAGAGGAGCTCGGTGCGGAAGTGGAAGGGTTGCTTGCTATGACTCGACCGGATCGAGTTAGCATGTTGACGTTCCCATCTTGCTTCCTTTTCCTATTCTCTAGTACTTCCCTCATTACCTCATCGTAAGTTACAACATAGCAAGAATTGTCAAGTTTATTCATAACATTGGGGCCCCCATTCACAATTGGGATTGAATGGGTGGTCCCCTCAAGTTCTCCTATCTCTATTACATTGACATGTTCGTCATTAGTCACTACAAATTCTTTCTTATCTATGAGATCTTGAATGACAGTGCGGAGAACGAAGCAATCCTCGGTGGTGTGGCCACTATATTGGTGGTAGCCACAATATTTGTGGTGAGCATGATTGGGGTGGACCGTCTTGGGTTGGTACCCTTGCACGGGTGTGACTTGACCCTTTGCTTTGAGGACCTCGAACACTTTGGTTTGAGTCATGCCTTGGAGAGGCGTGTAGACATGGTCATTTCGAGACTTCTTCCCTTGGGGCGGAGGAACCTTTTTGTAATTTACCTTATCGATAGTGACGGCGTTGACCGAGGCCTCTTTTGTGGAGTTCGAAGCGGCCTTGTAGCGGTAGCTAGGAGTGGCCTTCTTAATCTCCTTGAGCAAGTCATCCATGCGTACCCCCGCCTCATACATTTGGGAGAAGTCGAAGTAGCAAGCCCCACTTAGGTGGGTGCGGAGATCAATCTTGAGACACTTGAAGGCAAGCATGGTGGAGTCCCAATCAAGACGGACAGTGAGCGGGACAGTAGCATACCAATCTTTTGCCGCCCCCTCGAGAGTGAGAGGAAATCATTGAGCCATCACCTTGGGGGAGACCTTCTTCGGAACCATTTCCCAAATATAAGTCTCAATGTGAGCCATAGGACAAGAGTTGCCCTTGAATTTGCATATGTCGGGCATCTTGAACTTATCGGGAAGAGCGGCCATAGTACTCATGAGGATGGATGATTGATAAAGACTTGTGTCGGAGCCTTTCCCCATGTTGAGCCCATTGAATTTTTGGTCGATGTAGGCCATGATAGAATCCACCATTTTGGGCTCATTGTTCTCGAAACTCGGCTCTCCCATTTCTTGGTGCGGGTGTTGACATAAGGACTTTTGAACAAACCCTCGGTCCATTCGGATTCATCATCATTATTCTTGTTCTTCCCTTTGGCAAGATTAGTGAGCTTTTCTTTCATTAGCTCCATCTCGGCCTCGTGGGCCTCCCTTTGGCTGTCGAGGTGGGATTGCCAAATGTCGTCTTTGCTTTGTGCCTCCTTATTAAGGGTGGAGACTTGCTCTTGGAGGAGTTGGACCATGGTTGAAAGCTGTTCGAGAGACATGGTGTTGCTGCTGCCGGTCATGGTTGATGTAGGAGCTGTTGGAGTGATCTCTTCATGGACTAACCGATTTGCCGAATCCCGGTAGACTCTGTAAGTACCAATTGAACCTATATTGCACTTGCGGTCCATGAAGAGGCTTAGAACACATAGTTGGGCACACGACTCTGTCGCGACCCCGGACCCCGCGGGCCCCGGGACCGCGAGCTGGACGTCGACTCTAAAACCAAAACTGACAAATACCGAAGTTAAAAATTTCATTTGATACAAAAAGGGTGATCCAAAGTTTTACAAATCAAAGTTTAATAAAACCAATTACAACTATCATAAACTCCCACGAGTTTATGCCCAATCAAAATAAAAATATACAAATCTTAGTGATGTCATTGTTTGGTACAAATACCCCAAAAGGTTACACATTTATATAATGTAAACCAACCTATACAACTTTCCCCAAAAGAATGTTTCCACACTCGACGTCCTCTATCTCGTGATCAGCGAGACTATTCCTTAGCACCTGGGGGGGGGGGTTAAGGAAAAACAAAGATAAAAGAAAAGGGGTGAGATAAATCTCAATAAGTTACTAATGCAACTACATGACATGCTATGAAGCAATATACTATAAGCAATAATAAATATCACATAGCACATAGCATTTATCACATAACAGATAGCAGCGGAAATAAACACATAACAAAGGATATAGCCAAGGTTTTTCAAACCGGAACATCCAAATAAAGGATCGCTGCGCAGCTTCAATAATCAACCAATCATCATCTTCATAATGGCATGAAAGCCGAAGAGAAAACCCCGGTACCGGAACCAATAACCAAAAGAAGTGTCACAAGGGACGGGAGATATGCCACAAAGTCATGCTCCAAGAAGCTAAAATGCACACAAAGGAGCTAGCTCTTCTCACATCCAAGGCCAATCTGGAGGAGGGTAATAATGGGGCAAAACAATGGTCAACATCACAATGGACTTGGCCGTGCCATCATAATGTTTCGCATCGCCCAAACACACACAAAATACCAGCTGGACTTTCACGTAAAGGCTAAGTAATAAAATACTAGCACGATAAACAACAAAGGATTCCAAAGTAGGGAATCATGCCAAGTAATCACCAAGAAGATGAAATGAACCAACAATACACAATAAAGGTGCTTCGAAGTCCAAAATAACAATCAATGAATTTCAAACACAAACTTGATCACAAAGGACCCAATTCTATCACTAAAGTGTACTACAATGTTCACTAAGGTCAACTAGAAGGACACCCAAGACTTAGACCAAAGCACGTTCTTCAATTACACAATTTAACAAAATGTAAAGTTTCAGGGGTTCTGTGCGGCCGCCCAAATTGGGTTGTGCGGTCGCCCAAAAAGTCTCAAAACAAGAACAAAAGCTTTCAGAAAGATGCGCGGCCGCCCAGGAAGTTTTGTGCGGTCGCACAATATGCCGGAATTGCCAGAAATCGGGAAGAACAACCTGGGTTCTTCCATTTTCAACCCAAAACACATTTAACCAAAATCCCAACTTCCAACTCATGTACTAATGTGCCAAAACAATTTATAACTAGGGTGGGGACTCCAATACACCATTCATCAACCCAAAACAAAGAATCAAACCCAACATTCCAAAATCACCATTTTTGACCAAAAATCCAAATAAATTCCAAATAAATTGCAAACTCATCAAAACTTCCAATATAACAACAAAAGCATTATATGAACATGATATGAACATTTTAGCATTAAAATGGGGGAAAAGTAACTTACTTGCAAATTCTCAAAGTTGATGGATTTCAAATCTTTTTGACTCTACGCGATCGTAGCGACGATCTAAACTATGTTCAAGTTTTAAGAATTGAGAGATGATGAGAGGAAGAAGGAGAAAATGAAGAGAGAAGGAGGAGAAGAAAACTTACCCCAAAAGCTAGAGAGAGAGGGAGGTTTGAGCTGGGAAGAAGAATGAGAGTGAGGGAGATGGTGAGGGAGGTGAGGGGAATAGGGAGGGAGTAGGGAAATGTTTTAAAAGAGTTACACTTAGGCCCCCTCCACTACACTACATAAATACCACACTCCCTACTAACAATGAAGACCCAACATTCTATACTAACACAATGACCCAATTAAAATGCTAGGCATAATTATTATAACACATAAATATTTAAATAAATAATAATTTAAATAAATAAATAAATAAGCAAATAATTAAATAATAATCATTTAATTACTAATAAAATAGAGCCTATACTTCGGGTCGTGACATTCACTCCCCCTTAAAGAAAATTCGACCCGAATTTTAACGAGACTTACCTTAAACAAAAAGCCACGGAAATTTCCTCTCGATCTCATCACGAAGCTCCCACGTCGACTCCTAGATATTATGATTCCTCCAAAGAACTCGAACCAATACGATGCTTTTGCTCCTCAACTCTTGGACTTTAGAATCTAAGATCCGAACCGGTCGTTCCTCATAAGACATATCAGGCTCAATATCCTCCGGTACCCTCGGTAACACGTGAGACGGATCATGAACATACTTCCGAAGCATAGAAACGTGGAACACATTGTGCAACCGGTCTAAAGATGGCGGTAACGCAAGACGATACGCTAGGAGTCCAACCTTTCCCAAAATCTCAAACGGACCAATAAACCTCGGAGCCAATTTGCCTTTCTTCCCAAACCTACGAATACCCACCTTTGGAGATACTTTCAAAAACACCAAATCACCGGTCTGAAAACTAAGATCTCGCCTTCGGTTATCTGCGTAGCTCTTATGTCGACTCTGGGCTGTCTTCAATTTATCCCTGATAACTTTAACTTTCTCAACCGAATCTCGAAGCAAATCAATACCCAAAACTTTCGCTTCACCAACCTCATCCCAACAAATAGGCGATCTACACTTTCTTCCATACAAGGCCTCAAACGGTGCCATCTCGATACTAGCCTGATAACTGTTGTTGTAAGAGAACTCCACTAACGGTAGGTGCGAATCCCAAGAATCGGAAAAGTCTATCGAACACGCTCGCAACATATCCTCCAAAATCTGAATAGTCCTCTCGGATTGACCGTCGGTCTGAGGATGAAAAGCTGTACTGAATCGCAAATCTGTACCCAAAGCCTCCTGAAACGCTTTCCAGAATCTAGAAGTAAACCTCGGGTCTCGATCTGACACAATGCTAACCGGAACCCCATGCAGTCTAACGATCTCATCAATATAAAGGGTCGCAAGCTTTTCCATCGAATATCTGATATCAATAGGCAAGAAATGGGCGCTCTTGGTCAATCTATCCACTATTACCCAAACACTGTCATACTTCCTACGGGTACGAGGCAGTCCCGTAACGAAATCCATAGTCACATGCTCCCATTTCCACTCGGGAATCTCTAACGGTTGAAGCAATCCCGCGGGTCTCTGATGCTCGGCTTTGACCTGCTGACACGTTAAACACTTCGAAACGTACTCCGCTATTTCTCTTTTCATATTAATCCACCAAAATTGTTGCTTCAAATCCTGATACATCTTCGTACTACCCGGATGAATAGTATATCTCGATTTGTGACCCTCATCAAGAACTCTCTGTTTAATTCCATCAACATCCGGAACACACAATCTTCCCCGGAAAGTCAACACTCCCACCGGGCTAAATGAAAAATCCTCGAAGTTCTTTTCCTTCAATTTACTCATTATCTTCACCAACTCGGGATCTTCTTTCTGAGCTTCCTTTATCCTCTGAATTAGGGTCGGAGACACCCTAATATTCGCAAAAATAGCCCCATGTCTCGATTCACGAGGAGACCATTCTCGCACATCCTCAAGCATTTTCCACTCTCGAACCATCATCGAAGCCACATAAGACTTTCTACTAATCGCATCGGCTACTACATTCGCCTTCCCTGGGTGATAAGAAATCGTACAATCATAGTCCTTCAATAATTCCATCCATCGGCGCTGTCGGTTGTTCAACTCCTTCTGAGAGAAAAGGTACTTCAAACTCTTGTGATCCGTAAAAATCTCAAACTTCGCTCCATAAAGGTAGTGCTTCCATTTGTGCAACGCAAATACAATAGCCGCTAACTCCATATCATGAGTCGGGTAATTCTGCTCACTAGGGGTCAACTTCCTCGAAGCATACGCAATTACTTTCCCATTCTGCATCAACACACAACCCAAACCCTCTTTCGAAGCATCACTATAAATTACTAGGCCATCGCTCCCATTAGGCAAAGTCAAGATCGGTGCGGTAGTCAACCTTTTCTTCAATTCCTCGAAACTCTTGTCACATTTCTCGGTCCACACAAACGGAACATTCTTCCGGGTCAACTGAGTCATCGGAGTAGCAATCCTCGAAAACCCTTCAATAAACCTTCGGTAATACCCGGCTAAACCAAGAAAGCTTCTAATCTCTGTCACTGACTCGGGTCTCTTCCAATCCACTATAGCTTCAATCTTTGACGGATCCACAGAAATCCCATCTTTCGAAACAACATGACCCAGAAATGACACCTTCTCGAGCCAAAATTCGCATTTACTAAACTTCGCAAATAATTTCTCCCTCGCAAGAACGGATAAAACTGTCCTCAAGTGCTGCTCGTGCTCATCTCGAGATTTCGAATAAACAAGAATGTCGTCGATGAAAACCACCACGAACGAATCAAGATAAGGATGGAAAACCCGGTTCATCAAATCCATAAACACTGCAGGCGCGTTAGTCAACCCAAACGGCATAACCAAGAACTCATAATGACCATACCGAGTGCGAAAAGCAGTCTTCGGAATATCCTCCGATCGAACCTTCAACTGATGGTACCCACTCCTCAAATCAAGTTTAGAGAAAACCACGGACCCTTGAAGCTGATCAAACAAATCATCGATATGCGGTAGAGGATACTTATTCTTCACCGTAACCTGATTCAACTTCCGGTAATCTATGCACAATCTCAAGGAACCGTCTTTCTTCCTCACGAATAAAACCGGTGCTCCCCACGGGGAAACACTAGGGCGGATAAACCCTCGATCAAGCAACTCTTGCAATTGAACCTTCAATTCTTTCAACTCGGCGGGAGCTAACCTATAAGGTGCTTTCGAAATCGGAGCCGTACCCGGCAAAAGATCTATACAAAATTCTATCTCACGATCGGGAGGCATCTCATACTCAGTAGAGAAAACATCGGGAAATTCCCGAACTACCCGAACACTATCAAAACTAGGGGATTCTTTCCTAGTATCAAGAACACTAGCCAAATACCCCTCGCAACCACTATGCAATAATTTTCTCGCTTTCATAAAAGAAATTAAGCGAACCTTTCTACTCAGAGGACTAGCCTCAAACACAAATTTAGGCACTTCGGGAATAGAAAAAGTAACAGTTTTCTTACGGCAATCAACGGACGCATGAAACTTGCTCAACCAATCCATACCCAAAATGACATCAAAGTCTTGGATAGGAAGAACTACCAAATCCGCACAAAGGACACGACCACAAATAACCACATCACAAGCACGAAGGACTCGATCAGAAATCAAGCATTCTCCTATAGGGGTCGACACCTCTAGCACGTACGGTAAAGACTCGAATGCAGCATTTAATATGGAAGCAAATTGCACAGAAATGTATGAATGAGATGATCCTGGATCTACTAACGCTCGTGCGCTCACATTAGACACAGAAACAATACCTCCAATAACGGATGGATCATCGGTAGCTTGTTGTTGATTCATGGCAAAAACCTTCCCTTGAACTTTGGGCTTCCCGGTAGCGTCCCTTTTCTGACCTTGATTAATACCAACTCCTGACCCGGATGCTTGTCCTCTACCTCTCGGGCAATCTTTTACAAAGTGACCCATTTGACCACAATTTGTGCACCTTCCTTGCTTCTTCCAACAACGGTCTTCAGAATGACCTTCCTTTTGACAATACGAACAAAGTCTCCTAATTTGGCTCCCTTGGTTCCCGGAAGTGGTACCCGGGTTCCTTGGGTTTTGTTGCCCTCGGGACTGAGATTGTCCCCCAAAGTTACCTCGGTTTTCAATCCTTGGTTGTGACTTGCTCTGCGCTCCTTGCTTACTCGGGTTAGCTACCTCGGTCTTCCTTTTATGCTCCCCAATATCTTGCTCTATCAAATAGGCTCGGTCCACCGCATCTTGAAAAGTCACTATTCGTTGAGCAATCAGTTGAGTACAGATGGAGGTCTTCAATCCCCGAATGAATCTCATAGCCTTTTGTTCCTCGGTCCTCACCAAATAGTCGCAATACCGGGCTAATTCTATGAACTTAGCCGAGTATTGTGCTATAGACAACACACCTTGCTCCAAGTTGAGTAGCTCGATCTCCTTTCGATTCTGATCAACAACCGGAATGAAATGCTCTCTGAACTTACGCACGAACAACTCCCACGCATACACTGTGCGAGTATCATCCCAAGTAGCTTTAATACCTTTCCACCAATGCTCGGCGGCTCCCACAAGCTTGTAAGCCGCGAACCGGACCTTGTCCTCATCCGAACACCCAAATACATCATAAATCTTCTCCAGGGACTCAATCCACAACTCAGCTTTCCTTACATCGGGTTCCCCATTGAATTCAACCGGTTTAAGTTTCAGAAATTGCTCCAATCCATAACGGGGTGGTGCTTGTTCTACCCTCGGACCTTGATCATGGATCGCCTTCATGGCCGCCTCAAACATGCCTTGAAACATGGCACGGGCTTCTTCCCTTGTATCATTCTGATTCTGTGCCCCACTAGTACCTCATCTGTTTCTTCTTCCAGACATTGCGAGTAATTACCTGTATAAGACATCAACCGTTAATCACTCCGCACACTATTACCCACCTAGGTCATACTAATCCACCTAGACTTATACTTAGAGCTAATGCCATAGCTCTGATACCAACTGTCGCGACCCCGGACCCCGCGGGCCCCGGGACCGCGAGCTGGACGTCGACTCTAAAACCAAAACTGACAAATACCGAAGTTAAAAATTTCATTTGATACAAAAAGGGTGATCCAAAGTTTTACAAATCAAAGTTTAATAAAACCAATTACAACTATCATAAACTCCCACGAGTTTATGCCCAATCAAAATAAAAATATACAAATCTTAGTGACGTCATTGTTTGGTACAAATACCCCAAAAGGTTACACATTTATATAATGTAAACCAACCTATACAACTTTCCCCAAAAGAATGTTTCCACACTCGACGTCCTCTATCTCGTGATCAGCGAGACTATTCCTTAGCACCTGGGGGGGGGGGTTAAGGAAAAACAAAGATAAAAGAAAAGGGGTGAGATAAATCTCAATAAGTTACTAATGCAACTACATGACATGCTATGATGCAATATACTATAAGCAATAATAAATATCACATAGCACATAGCATTTATCACATAACAGATAGCAGCGGAAATAAACACATAACAAAGGATATAGCCAAGGTTTTCCAAACCAGAATATCCAAATAAAGGATCGCTGCGCAGCTTCAATAATCAACCAATCATCATCTTCATAATGGCATGAAAGCCGAAGAGAAAACCCCGGTACCGGAACCAATAACCAAAAGAAGTGTCACAAGGGACGGGAGACATGCCACAAAGTCATGCTCCAAGAAGCTAAAATGCACACAAAGGAGCTAGCTCTTCTCACATCCAAGGCCAATCTGGAGGAGGGTAATAATGGGGCAAAACAATGGTCAACATCACAATGGACTTGGCCGTGCCATCATAATGTTTCGCATCGCCCAAACACATACAAAATACCAGCTGGACTTTCACGTAAAGGCTAAGTAATAAAATACTAGCACGATAAACAACAAAGGATTCCAAAGTAGGGAATCATGCCACGTAATCACCAAAAAGATGAAATGAACCAACAATACACAATAAAGGTGCTTCGAAGTCCAAAATAACAATCAATGAATTTCAAACACAAACTTGATCACAAAGGACCCAATTCTATCACTAAAGTGTACTACAATGTTCACTAAGGTCAACTAGAAGGACACCCAAGACTTAGACCAAAGCACGTTCTTCAATTACACAATTTAACAAAATGTAAAGTTTCAGGGGTTCTGTGCGGCCGCCCAAATTGGGTTGTGCGGTCGCCCAAAAAGTCTCAAAACAAGAACAAAAGCTTTCAGAAAGATGCGCGGCCGCCCAGGAAGTTTTGTGCGGTCGCACAATATGCCGGAATTGCCAGAAATCGGGAAGAACAACCTGGGTTCTTCCATTTTCAACCCAAAACACATTTAACCTAAATCCCAACTTCCAACTCATGTACTAATGTGCCAAAACAATTTATAACTAGGGTGGGGACTCCAATACACCATTCATCAACCCAAAACAAAGAATCAAACCCAACATTCCAAAATCACCATTTTTGACCAAAAATCCAAATAAATTCCAAATAAATTGCAAACTCATCAAAACTTCCAATATAACAACAAAAGCATTATATGAACATGATATGAACATTTTAGCATTAAAATGGGGGAAAAGTAACTTACTTGCAAATTCTCAAAGTTGATGGATTTCAAATCTTTTTGACTCTACGCGATCGTAGCGACGATCTAAACAATGTTCAAGTTTTAAGAATTGAGAGATGATGAGAGGAAGAAGGAGAAAATGAAGAGAGAAGGAGGAGAAGAAAACTTACCCCAAAAGCTAGAGAGAGAGGGAGGTTTGAGCTGGGAAGAAGAATGAGAGTGAGGGAGATGGTGAGGGAGGTGAGGGGAATAGGGAGGGAGTAGGGAAATGTTTTAAAAGAGTTACACTTAGGCCCCCTCCACTACACTACATAAATACCACACTCCCTACTAACAATGAAGACCCAACATTCTATACTAACACAATGACCCAATTAAAATGCTAGGCATAATTATTATAACACATAAATATTTAAATAAATAATAATTTAAATAAATAAATAAATAAGCAAATAATTAAATAATAATCATTTAATTACTAATAAAATAGAGCCTATACTTCGGGTCGTGACATTCACTCCCCCTTAAAGAAAATTCGACCCGAATTTTAACGAGACTCACCTTAAACAAAAAGCCACGGAAATTTCCTCTCGATCTCATCACGAAGCTCCCACGTCGACTCCTAGATATTATGATTCCTCCAAAGAACTCGAACCAATACGATGCTTTTGCTCCTCAACTCTTGGACTTTAGAATCTAAGATCCGAACCGGTCGTTCCTCATAAGACATATCAGGCTCAATATCCTCCGGTACCCTCGGTAACACGTGAGACGGATCATGAACATACTTCCGAAGCATAGAAACGTGGAACACATTGTGCAACCGGTCTAAAGATGGCGGTAACGCAAGACGATACGCTAGGAGTCCAACCTTTCCCAAAATCTCAAACGGATTCCATCGCGCTTGTGAATCCTACATGTATCGGGATTAAACTAAATTAATGTAGTAAAGCATACATGCGGGGACGGATTTTTATTTTCGTCCAAAATAACCACTTTCGGGGACGGATTTTTATTGCATCCGTTTCAACAAGTTGGCATGTATGATTTGAAGACATTAGTTTAGGGAAATCTCGGTACATGGAAACCGACTTGAGTCACAGAGTGTTAGACCCTAACTAGAATTGTGTGGTTTGTGCTCGGCTTGAATATGAGGCTCAAAGGTCACCCCCGGCATGTAGTCTTGAACTACGCCACGGGCTGAGGTTTACCGCTTCGAAAGAGTCAAGGTCTGGTGGAGCTTGAAACTTTCTAGGATGGGCCTCGACGGGTTTGGGGTTGGACTTGTGCGACTCGATAGTGAGCAGTTCATAGGAATATGTGCATGTAGTGTGAGGTCTAACAAGTGACAAAATTTTTTCTATTTTTTTTTGAAAAGAAAGAAAAACACAAAAAACACATAAGCACATAAATTACAACTCCCGAATCACCCGTGTGACCGGTAAATAAAACAAAAAATTAAAACAGTCCGAGGGTTCAATTCTGTTCTGATGCAGGCAACTGTGCCCACACCCCACTATTCTGCTCAGTCACTGAAACCTGTTTCTGTTTTGGGAACCAACCCAGAAGCGTGCGCCTCTGAGTGTTGATGTGAGACGCACGCGCATGTCGCAATGCTTATGGGAGGCGCGCGCTTCTGGGCACACCTGTCAGAATGTCAGATTTTGGACTCAGGGGATTGCCCTGGTCCTATGTGCGTATTGTAACCCCTGCAGAAATGATTAGTGCAGAATAGCAGAAGAAGAAGATGAAGAACATGAAGAAGTGGGCGATTCTGGTCCTTGATGCGGGATGCGCGCGCCTTAGGCTGAAGATGCCAGAAGCGCGCGCCTCCCACATCAGGAATCAGAATGCCTAGAAAAGATGTAGATTTCGATCAGAATGCAAGTTTAACCCTCAAATGTCCCCAGCGGAGTCGCCACTGTAGATACCCCGGGGAGCCACGGCTTTGGCTAGAGCGCGTGAATTATCCTAGGATGTCTAACTTGTTTTAGATTGTTTAGAGTCGCCACCTATGTTTTGAGGAACATAAGAAAAACCTATTGATTATAGCCTAAGTTTGATTACGAAAACAGAGATTCTTTGTTTTGAGGTTTGGGGGTTAGATTACGAGATGGGAAGTACCGAAACACCCATCTCGCCCAACTAAAGTTGGTCTTGCTTGATCAAAATCTACATGAATGATAACGTTCTTCTTCTTCTTCTTTAAGTCATAAAAAAGGGGTTTTAAAATGGAGTTTGGAATGTAGGAGATAACTCCTTAACCAACCTCAATGAGATGAGGTGATCATTAGAGTCATGTCCCAAAATGATTTGGGTGATTGCACATTTGATTAGAGTAAAATAGAGAGGAGATGAAGTAGAAAAGAAAGGAAAAGATGGACTTTTACCTACAATTTGAAGACCTTCAAATGTTGCTTGATGAGATCCTTGGAGAACCTTTTATAAAGTGATTTTGGTATAGTTTTTGTAAGTACAATTTTCGGTCCTTGAAAATGGAGGTAAAGGGAGCTTTTTATAGGTGAAAGAGGGGTGTTTTTGGTGCCAAAACTCAGTCACCAAGAAATCCTTCCCGGGCAAAATCCTGTAAATTGAGAAAGGGAGAGAATCCTGGCCAGAAATCTGTAACTGACGCCCAGAGGCGCGCGCTTCCTGCTTTGGGGGCGGGAG
Source organism: Campanula takesimana (assembly GCA_026119855.1). NCBI lineage: Eukaryota > Viridiplantae > Streptophyta > Magnoliopsida > Asterales > Campanulaceae > Campanula > Campanula takesimana. Next base: position 1,423,949 of record JAOWBW010000041.1, read on the forward strand.
GCGCGCGCGCCTGGCTCCTCCTGTCAGAGGCGCGCGACTCAGAAAAGGCAATTTTGACAGAATGGACTAGAAAGTCAGCCCTGTTATTCAGTTTAGTCCTTGGACTTAACGAAGTCAGTCAGGAACTTAACGGAAGTGACAGAAACTAATGAGACACACTTAAAAATGGGGAGAAACACAAGATCAAATGTGCAATCGGGGTGAGCGGTCCAAGGCGGGGTGTCTACAACTCCCTTCCCCCACCGGCGACTCCCTAAAAAAAGAAACCAAAAGATGAAGAAATCTGGCTGCTGAGATTCGATATTCACTCCCATACATGTCTAAAGATTTCAGATATCAACCTCCATTTTCATCCCAAATTGAATGGTTGAAGTCGATTTGGTTGGATCTATGAGGAAGCGCCAGTGATTTTGCCGGAGGTTGGGAGGGTGATAGGAGATGGGGTTGGGTAGAGAGAGAGAGATAGAGAAAGAACAAGTGTCTGTGTGTATAGCTGTGTGTATAGCTGTGTGTTTGCAGACAGTGAGTCAGTGACGGCCGGAGGGAGTCGCCGGTGGGGGACGCCGGAGGTTGGGGAAGAAAACAAAGTTAGCGGAAAGTATGGAGGTTGGGTTAACTGGGTTGATTTTATGGGTTGGACAATGTGTTCATCCACCTTTGTTTTTTTGTTTGAAATTGGAAAAATTGCAAGGATAGAGATGAAATGAGGTTGAAGATGAAAGGTGTGTTACTTCTTTCACGACTGTTAGTTTATTTAACGAGTTGGTTCATTTCGTTAATAAAACTTAACGTCATCCAACATGGTTGCATTATTTGTAACCCGACAAAAAAGTACGTTTCATTATATTGTTAAAGAAGAGTAGGTTACCTTTTGTGTAACCAAGAGTGTAGTACGTTGCATTGGTTTGTAATTATCTTCATCGGCGGCATCATCTGCTCCTTTCCTTTCTTCAATTCCTACCGGCGACTCCCTTCCCCCACCGGCGACTCCCTAAAAAAAGAAACCAAAAGATGAAGAAATCTGGCTGCTGAGATTCGATATTCACTCCCATACATGTCTAAAGATTTCAGATCTCAACCTCCATTTTCATCCCAAATTGAATGGTTGAAGTCTATTTGGTTGGATCTATGAGGAAGCACCAGTGATTTTGCCGGAGGTTGGGAGGGTAATAGGAGATGGGGTTGGGTAGAGAGAGAGAGAGAGAGAGAGAAAGAACGAGTGTCTGTGTGTACAGCTTTGTGTATAGCTGTGTGTTTGCAGACAGTGAGTCAGTGACGGCCGGAGGGAGTCGCCGGTGGGGGACGCCGGAGGTTAGGGAAGAAAACAAAGTTAGCCGGAAAGTATGGAGGTTGGGTTAACTGGGTTGATTTTATGGGTTGGACAGTGTGTTCATCCACCTTTGTTTTTTGTTTGAAATTGGAAAAATTGCAAGGATAGAGATGAAATGAGGTTGAAGATGAAAGGTGTGTTACTTCTTTCACGACTGTTAGTTTATTTAACGAGTTGGTTCATTTCGTTAATAAAACTTAACGTCATCCAACATGGTTGCGTTATTTGTAACCCGACATAAAAGTACGTTTCATTATATTGTTAAAGAAGAGTAGGTTACCTTTTGTGTAACCAAGAGTGTAGTACGTTGCATTGGTTTGTAATTATCTCCTTTAGGAATTATAACCCCCCCCCCCCCCAAATCCGATGTTGTCGCTTTGGGGTTTGTTAGACTTACGAGGATGTAATCGTGATGGACTTGCTAAAATAAGGAGTCGCCAATCCACTTTTAATTTAGGCCAAAAGCTAAAAGAAAAGTCTCGTTCTCTAACACTCGTTGTTGTCCTTCTCATACACACGAACCCCTAAATTGGTACTCGCTATTTTTTTCAGAACCCTAGTTTTCCTTTTGATAGTTCTTAAATAAATCGCAAAGTGTAAGTTGACCTTGTGTTTAGATCGTGCTGTTTTCCATAGTTCATTGTTTATTTGTTTCATTACATGCTATTTTTTTGTGTTTGCTTTGATTAAGTTGAATTTTGTCTTCCCAAATAGAAATGTATTCATATTAGCACAAGAAACAAATTTTGTTCTCAAGTAACATCCATTTGAGAATTTAAATATTGTAAACTTGCAAGTTGAATTTTATTACCAATTACCAAATCTGTTTCTGTTGTTAAAGAGTCGATCTTATAGAAAACGTGTTTTGATGGAAAAACGAGTTTTTCGTACTTGAGTTCATAACACGTTTTACATTAAATGAGTGTAAAACATGTTTTTTTTTTTTTTTTTTTTTTTTTTTTTGAGATTTTGTGATTGTTAAATCAAATCTATGCTTTTTTTTCACACACACACACACACACACACACACACACACACACACACACACATATATATATATATATATATATATATATGATGACGCCAAAATCTGGTTGGTCACCCTTCGTCTAGCGGTTCGGATAATCCCAGCGACAGTTCTTGATGGCCGGATCTGCACACACGAAACAAACGTAAACTGCACCGGGGCTTCACCGGCGAAGGCCCTCCGGTGTAAGAATAAGGATATGGGTTATTAGAAATAGAGAATCAATTGACTAGATTAGAGCCAAAAGTTCATTACCCTTCTCCCGTTGTGAGGACCTGTTTATATAGGCGTGGGTGAATGAGTCCTGGCTTGTTAGAAAAGCTAGGATGCCCGTGTTGATGTAGGACTCGCATTCCTTGGAGATAGACTCCTGATAAGGATGGATGATATCCTGTTATCTGGTATGAGAGTTATCCTGGTTCAGATAAAGAGTCTTAGTTTTAGAGTTATAGTATAACTTTGTATGAGGTTTCCCAACGATAATGGGAGGTTTCTGATGTAAGTCGGCCCGTCATCTAACTCGGCTCGTCATAGAGGCCGGCTAGGGATTGGGTTTCTCAGACTCGGCCTAGGCAAGGACTGCCTGATCGGCCTTACTGATGTCGGCCTATAAACATGGGCTTCTCGATATAGGTCTGCTAGGCGTGTGGGCCCAGAGTATCTGGTTTCCGTTTAGCCAAGTCGGTTTATGTCGTTCAGTGGCCCCCGAGTTTCTATCTCGGCATGCCGAGTAGGAACTGTGCCCCTTGTACTAGCTCTGCTGCATTTATTGTTGATTTGGTAGCCAGCCGCCAAAATCCTTACTTGGATACGCTGACCTCATCATAATTTATTGCAGGAGAAATCATTACTCCTCTTGGAGAGTGGTATACATTAATTGTGCCTTCCTCATTACCAAAGTAAACCTTACACCCCCTCATATTCTGGGGGTGATATAAGGGCTGCTTCTTGATATCCCTTTCCTCCAAATTTCTTCCTTCTCGGAAAACCTTCAAGAAATCTTCTCATGGCTCCCAAAAGGGTTTATGACGATGCCTTCCCAGAAGAGGTTACTGAATCCGAAGATCGAACTGAGAACTATGATTCTTGGAGCAGCGACGACTCCATGTTTCCACCCAAGAAACGTTCATCTTTTCCGACGGAAGAAACTCCGTCCGACAGTAATGGCGAATACTCGGAGCCGGACCCTGTCGATGAATTTTCCGACGACTCTAGTGCAGAAGAGTCAGAGGATGAGGACAAGCATGATGATGATGACCCCGAACCCATCATCATTGATGAATATGGGTACGATGGAGATGACGAGTGGGAAGAAGGCACTGAAGAACCAGATCAAGATTGTGATTTTTCATGAGTCTTGAATCTAGCCTGATCTTGTAGCTTTTCTTTTGATTTTGTAAAGGTCAATCCCTCCGACCTCATTGTGGGGGTCTTTTCTTGTATATCTATATCAATGAAAACCAGCTTTTGCGTTCTTAGCCTTTGCTTCTTCCAGAATTTCCAGAATATTTGTTTATGTGAAGCTTTGATGATTTTTGGCTTACTGCACTTCTTGTTTCAAGTCTGTATTAACAACTCGACCTAGATGTCGATCTTCAACAAATGTCGACCACTTGGTTAAATCGGTGTAAGATACCTTTGTTAATAGTCTTCCCAAGCTTTGGTCTGGTCTTGATTAAAGCCGTGGTGTCACTGTGCTCACGTCGGTCTTATGCTGGCAACTTCTCGGCCATTCACCATTCCCCAGATTCATGATGTCATGAAATGGTGATGTCACTGACTTTGGGCAGCGGAGAGTGAGTGACAAGACATTTGCTTTATGGGATAACCACTAGCCTTAATTGTAGGCAATGATGGTTTAGTGTGGTGACGTGTATAATCTGCTATTTGACCCACGAATTTCAAACGATTGAAATCCCTAAACCCCCTTTTTACCTTTTTAATCGAACCGTCAAAACTCTCACTCTAGGGTTTATCCACCAGACAACCAGCCGACGATCCGGAGACACTGTTCGATTTCGGTTGACGCTCACCGGCGATTCAGACTTTCTTCCCTTTTTCGCTCACACTTCGCCCCTTTCTTGCCAGAAGCATTTGACCAGGTATCCCACTGTTTCTTTTGTCTTTCTATTTCTCTTTGCTGCTCCCCTTTTGCTCCGACAATTCTTGCTTCACGCTATTCCGGTGTGGGTATGTCCATTGATGACTTTCTGCCGGCTCGCTTGGGCATTCACAGAAACAACCGTAGGATTTACCGGAGGCTCGACGGCCCTTGGTTTTTAGTGCCTTTAAGTGAAATTAGAGATTTTCTTGAAGCGCATCGGGCGTTCGCCGGAATTGTGGAATGGCCGGTTGACAGTCGTCGCTTCGATCGTTTAGGAGTGATGAATCCCAACCTAATGATTGTTTCATCTTTGCCTGACCTTCTGACCCACATTGCCTCCCATTATATACTGACTGAAGACAGGGTGCTCCCCCCGGCTTCAATGAATGGGGAGAGGGGGGTAAATACAGCTCCTATCTTGATTTCTGATGTTAACCTCCCTCTTTCCTCTGCAGTTATGTCGGGGGAGAGCACTTCTGCCAGAATAGTTGATCAATTCCGAGACGATGTTCGTGAGGGGGGCCGAGGTCGAGGCCGTAGGAACCTTGGCCGTAGGGGGAATACTGCGGGCCCTTCCAAATCAAAACAACCCAAGGCTGGGGCCGAGATGATAACTTATTTATATGATAGCTGCAGGATCTCTCGTGAGGATTATGACTTAGTGTACCAGCGCGCTTCCGCCCAGACCACTAATGAGGAAAGGGCAGCCTTTTACCTGAACCCTACTGAAGTGGCCTTCTTTTTTAAGCAGTTTGAGTTAGGACTACGTCTACCCCTTGATCCCTTTATTTGTGAATTCCTGGAGGACTGGCAGGCTGTTCCGGCTATGCTAGGTGCTAATGCCGTTAGATATCTTACCTCTTTCATAGTTCTCTGCCGTAGCTTGTGCTTCGAACCGTGTCCTTGGGCCTTCTACCAATTCTTTGAGGGTAGATTTAATGAGACCACTCAGGTCCTAACTCTGAGGAGTAGGCAGAGGCACCCCAAGATTATCGCTCCTATTTCGAGCTCGGTGAGTAAGGTATCAGGCTGGAATAAACATGTCATTAAAGTCGAGAGCCATTTTGGCTGGGAATTCCCCGTTCCAAACCAGACCCCTATGGCGTCGGAATCTTGCTACAAAGCTCCCTGGAGCGACGCTTTAGTCCAACGGTTAACTGAGTTTGCTTCAGTTCAGCAGCTGGAATGGTCAGCATTGGAGACCAATCATGGCTACTACGTCCAGGTTGGTGTGATGCCGGGGCCGTGGGCTGGCGTTGAGACGATGGTGACTGTTAATAGGGGTAGCTGATTTCCCGATTGGGTTGTTCATCCCAACTTTGTTTTTTATCGGGACTGTGGGGTGTGTCAGACTTAAGACGAGATGTGCTTGAAAGTTAGGGAAGTTGTAGGATGTATGCTTTCTAACCCTTTTTCTAACACTGATTTATCATTTAGTCCTCATCTTATAATCCTGTTCCCATTCTTTTCTTGTAGATTTGACCATGGAAGAGGAGAGGGAGCTGGCAGAAGCGTACTCATCTGATCCCAACAGGCTTCTGAAGAGGAGGAGATTGAAGTCAAGAGCTTCTGGTCGTACAAGGAGGCATGCAGACATGGGCGTTCGGCAGGAGGTTTTGTCTGTCAAAGATGCTGGCCCTCTGCCCACCGTTGATCTTGCTGCTGGGGAACGCGATATTGTACTGACAGGCGACGCCGCGGCGGGCACTTCCAGGCCGGACCAGACTGAGGACGCCGTTTTTGAAGAGGCAGGGGAGGCGGACGGCGGTGATCTGCTCGGCTAGAAAAGGGCTAGGGACGGAGGAGATGACTTGTCAGAGGAGCCCTCTCCCAAAAGGCCTTCTTCCACTGTTCCACCTACTGACACCCCGTTTCCGTTTTCCTCGGAGGAGATTGATGCTTTAATAGCGGATTTTTCAGACGTTCGTCCCTTGAAGAGCCTGGATGTTACTGCCCGGCAAGGTCCTATGTTGAGACTTGGCCGTCCCATTCTGGAGCGAGCTTTTGATGCTGATCTTCTGCGGGGTTTGGATTCCATGCCGCCTACGTACGCCCATATGGAAGAACGCAAGGGGCTCATCATTGCCGAGGTAATTGTATTAACTTATTTATTTTTTGATTGTTCTCCTTTCTTGTCGCGACCCCGGACTCCGCGGGCCCCGGGACCGCGAGCTGGACGTCGACTCTAAAACCAAAACTCAGAAATACTGAAGTTAAAAATTCCATTTGATACCAAAAGGGTAATCCAAAGTTTTACAAATCAAAGTTTGATAAAAGCCAAATACTACTATCATAAACTTCCACAAGTTTATGCCCAACAAATAAAAATATACAATTCTTAAAGACGTCATTGTTTGGTACAACTACCCCAAAATGGTTACACATTTACATAATGGAAACCAACCTATATCAACCTTCCCCAAAAGAACGGATCCACACTCGACGTCCTCTATCTCGTGATCAGCGAGACTAATCCTTAGCACCTGGGGGGGGGGTTAAGGAAAAACAAAGATAAAAGAAAGGGGGTGAGATAAATCTCAATAAGTTACTAATGCAACTACATGACATGCTATGATGCAATATACAATAAGCAATAATAAATATCACATAGCACATAGCAATTATCATATAACAGATAGCAGCGGAAATAAACACGTAACAAAGGATATAGCCAAGGTTTTCCAAACCGGAACATCCAAATAAAGGATCGCTGCGCAGCTTCAATAATCAACCAATCATCATCTTCATAATAGCATGAAAGCCGAAGAGAAAACCCCGGTACCGGAACCAATAACCAAAGAAGTGTCACAAGGGACGGGAGACATGCCACAAAGTCATGCTCCAAGAAATAGCTAAAATGCACACAAAGGAGCTAGCTCTTCTCACATCCAAGGCCAATCTGGAGGAGGGTAATAATTGGGCAAAACAATGGTCAACATCATAATGGACTTGGCTGTGCCATCATAATATTTCGCATCGCCCGAAACACACACACAATGCCAGCTGGGCTTCCAAATAAATGCTAAGTAATGAATACTAGCTTAATTAAACAACTTAAGGTTCCAAAGTAGGGAACCATACCAAGAAGTCACCAAGAAAGTGAAATGAACCATCAACACACAATTAAAGTGTTCCAATAATCTCAATTAACACGTAATTAATTTCAGACACAAACTTGATCATAAAGGACTCAATTCTATCACTAGAGCGTACTACAATGATCACTAAGGTCAACTAGAAGGACACCCAAGACTTGGACCAAAACGCGTCCTTCAATCACACAAAACAACAAAATGTAAACTTTCACAGGTTGTGTGCGGCCGCCCAAAATGGACTGTGCGGTCGCACAAAAAGCCTCAAAACAAGAACAAAAGCCTTCAGATAGTTGTGCGGTCGCCCATACCTTTTTGTGCGGCCGCCCAATGTTCTGAAAAACTGGAAATCGGGAAGAACAACATGGGTTCTTCCATTTTCAAACCCAAAACACATTCAACCAAAATCCAACCTTCCAACTTATATACCAACATGCCAAAACAACTTATAGGTCTAAAAGGACTCCTATAACAACATTACATCAACCAATATCAAGAATCAAACCCAACATTCATAAATCACCATTTTTGATCAAAACCCAAAATAAATTCCAAACAAATGCAAAACTCATCCAAACTTCAAATGTAACACATCAAACAACATCTAAACATGATATGAACATTTTAGCATTAAAATAGGGGAAAAGTAACTTACTTGCAAATTCTCAAAGTTGATGGATTTCAAATCTTTTTGATTCTACGCGATCCTATCGACGATCTAAACAATGTTCACGTTTTAAGAAATGAGAGATTATGAGAGGAAGATGAAGAAAAAGAAGAGAGAAGAAGGAGAAGAAAACTTACCACTTTTGCTTAGAGAGAGAGAGAGATTTCTGGGAAGAGGAAGATGAGTGAGGGAGGAGAGTAGGGAGGTGAGGGAAGGAGTAGGGGGAATAATTCAAACATTTACACTTAGGCCCCCTCTCTCACACTACACACAATTACTACACTCCCAACTAACAATTAAGACTCAACACTTCCACACAAGCTCAAATGACCCAAATAAAATGCTAGGCATAATCATTATAACACATAAATTGCACACTTAAATATTTAAATAAATAATAATTTAAATAAATAATTAAGCAAATAATTAAATAAAAATCATTTAATTACTAATAAAATAGAGCCTATATTTCGGGTCGTGACATTCACTCCCCCTTAAAGAAAATTCGACCCGAATTTTAACGAGACTTACCTTAAACAAAGAGCCACGGAAATTTCCTCTCGATCTCATCTCGGAGCTCCCACGTCGACTCCTCTATATTATGATTCCTCCAAAGAACTCGAACCAACGCGATGCTCTTGCTCCTCAACTCTTGGACTTTGGAATCTAGGATCCGAACCGGTCGTTCCTCATAAGTCATATCGGGCTCAATATCCTCCGGTATCCTCGGTAACACGTGAGACGGATCATGAACGTACTTCCGAAGCATAGAAACGTGAAAAACGTTATGCAACCGGTCCAAAGATGGCGGTAACGCAAGACGATACGCTAGAAGTCCAACCTTTCCCAAAATCTCAAACGGACCAATAAACCTCGGAGCCAACTTGCCTTTCTTCCCAAACCTACGAATACCCACTTTCGGAGACACTTTCAAGAACACCAAATCACCGGTCTGAAAACTAAGATCTCGCCTTCGGTTATCTGCGTAGCTCTTATGTCGACTCTGGGCTGTCTTCAATCTATCCCGGATAACCTTAACTTTCTCAACCGAATCCCGAAGCAAATCAATACCCACAATCTTCGCTTCACCAACCTCATCCCAACAAATAGGCGATCTACACTTTCTTCCATACAAGGCCTCAAACGGTGCCATCTCGATACTAGCCTGATAACTGTTGTTGTAAGAGAACTCCACTAATGGTAGGTGCGAATCCCAAGAATCGGAAAAGTCTATCGAACAAGCTCGCAACATATCCTCCAAAATCTGAATAGTCCTCTCGGATTGACCGTCGGTCTGAGGATGAAAAGCTGTACTGAATCGCAAATCTGTACCCAAAACTTCGTGAAACGCCTTCCAGAATCTAGAAGTAAACCTCGGGTCTCGATCTGACACAATGCTAACAGGAACTCCATGCAATCTAACGATCTCATCAATATAAAGGGTCGCAAGCTTCTCCATCGAATATCTGATGTCAATAGGCAAGAAATGGGCGCTCTTGGTCAATCTATCCACTATTACCCGAACACTATCATACTTCCTACGGGTACGAGGCAGTCCCGTAACGAAATCCATAGTCACATGCTCCCATTTCCACTCGGGAATCTCTAACGGCTGAAGTAATCCCGCGGGTCTCTGATGCTCGGCTTTGACCTGCTGACAAGTTAAACACTTCGAAACGTACTCGGCTATTTCCCTCTTCATGTTAATCCACCAAAATTGTTGCTTCAAATCCTGATACATCTTCGTACTACCCGGATGAATAGTATACCTCGATTTGTGACCCTCATCAAGAACTCTCTGTTTAATTCCATCAACATCCGGAACACACAAACGACCACGGAAAGTCAAAACTCCACTCGAACTCACTGAAAAATCCTCGAAATTCTTTTCCTTCAATTTACCCATTATTTTCACCAACTCGGGATCCTCATTCTGAGCTTCCTTTATTCTCTGAATTAGGGTCGGAGACACCCTAATATTCGCAAAAATAGCCCCATGTCTCGATTCACGAGGAGACCAATCTCGAACATCCTCTAGCATTTTCCACTCACGGACCATCATCGAAGCCACATAAGATTTTCTACTAATCGCATCGGCTACCACATTCGCCTTCCCCGGATGATAAGAAATCGTGCAATCATAATCCTTAAACAATTCCATCCATCGGCGCTGTCGGTTGTTCAACTCCTTCTGGGAGAAAAGGTACTTCAAACTCTTGTGATCGGTAAAAATCTCAAACTTCGCCCCGTAAAGATAATGCTTCCACTTGTGCAACGCAAATACTATCGCGGCCAACTCCATATCATGAGTCGGGTAATTCTGTTCACTCGGGGTCAACTTCCTCGAAGCATACGCAATCACTTTCCCATTCTGCATCAACACACAACCCAAACCCTCTTTCGAAGCATCACTGTAAATCACTAAGCCATCTCTCCCATTAGGCAAAGTCAAGATCGGTGCGGTAGTCAACCTCTTCTTCAATTCCTCGAAACTCTTGTCACATTTCTCGGTCCACACAAACGAAACGTTCTTCCGGGTCAACTGAGTCATCGGAGTAGCAATCCTCGAAAACCCTTCAATAAACCTTCTATAATACCCGGCTAAACCAAGAAAACTACGAATCTCGGTCACTGACTCGGGTCTCTTCCAATCCACTATAGCCTCAATCTTTGAAGGATCCACCGAAATCCCGTCTTTAGAAATCACATGGCCCAGAAATGACACCTTCTCGAGCCAGAATTCGCACTTACTGAACTTCGCAAATAATTTCTCCCTCGCAAGAACGGATAAAACTGTCCTCAAGTGCTGTTCATGCTCCTCTCGAGATTTCGAATAAACAAGAATGTCGTCGATGAAAACCACCATGAACGAATCAAGATAGGGATGGAAAACTCGGTTCATCAAATCCATAAACACGGCCGGCGCGTTAGTCAACCCAAACGGCATAACCAAGAACTCATAATGACCATAACGAGTGCGAAAAGCAGTCTTCGGAATATCCTCCGATCTAACCTTCAACTGATGGTACCCACTCCTCAAATCAAGCTTGGAAAACACAACGGACCCTTGAAGCTGATCAAATAAATCATCGATGTGCGGTAGGGGATACTTATTCTTCACCGTAACCTGATTCAACTTCCGGTAATCTATACACAATCTCAACGAACCATCTTTCTTCCGCACGAACAAAACCGGTGCTCCCCACGGGGAAACACTAGGGCGGATAAACCCTCGATCAAGCAACTCTTGCAACTGAACCTTCAATTCCTTCAACTCGGCGGGAGCTAACCTATAAGGCGCTTTCGAAATCGGAGCCGTACCCGGCAAAAGATCTATACAAAACTCTATCTCACGATCGGGAGGCATATCATACTCGGTAGAAAAAACATCGGGAAATTCTCGAACTACCCGAACACTATCAAAACTAGGGGATTCCTTCCTAGTATCAAGAACACTAGCCAAATACCCCTCGCAACCACTATGTAATAATTTCTCGCTTTCATAAAAGAAATTAAGCGAACCTTCCTACTCAGAGGACTAGCCTCAAACACAAATTTAGGCACATCGGGAATAGAAAAAGCAACAGTTTTCTTACGGAAATCAACAGAAGCATGAAACTTGCTCAACCAATCCATACCCAAAATGACATCAAAGTCGTGGATAGGAAGAACCACCAAATCCGCACAAAGGACTCGACCACAAATAACCACATCACAAGCACGAAAGACTCGATCAGAAATCAAGCATTCTCCTATAGGGGTCGACACCTCTAGCACGTACGGTAAAGACTCGAATGCAGCATTTAACATAGAAGCAAATTGCACAGAAATGTATGAATGAGATGATCCTGGATCTACTAACGCTCGTGCGCTCACATTAGACACAGAAACAATACCTCCAATAACGGATGGATCATCGGTCGCTTGTTGTTGATTCATGGCAAATATCTTTCCTTGAACCTTGGGTTTCCCGGCGGCATCCCGCTTCTGACCCTGATTAAAACCAACTCCTGACCCGGATGCTTGTCCTTTGCCTCTAGTACAATCCCTTACGAAGTGACCCATTTGACCACAATTGGTGCACCTTCCTTGCTTCTTCCAACAACGGTCTTCAGAATGACCTTCCTTTTGACAATACGAGAAAAGCCTCCTAATTTGGCTCCCTTGGTTCCCGGAAGTGGTACCCGGGTTCCTTGGGGCCGGTTGCCCTCGGAACTGAGATTGTCCCCCAAAGTTACCTCGATTTTCAATCCTTGGTTGTGACTTGCTCTGCGCTCCTTGCTTACTCGGGTTGGCTACCTCGGTCTTCCGCTTATGCTCCCCAATATCTTGCTCAATTAAATAGGCTCGGTCCACGGCATCTTGGAATGTTACAATCCGTTGAGCAATAAGTTGAGTACGGATGGAGGTCTTCAATCCCCGAATAAATCCCATAGCCTTTTGTTCCTCTGTCCTCACCAAATAGTCGCAATACCGGCCTAATTCTATGAACTTAGCCGAGTATTGTGCTATAGACAACACACCTTGCTCCAAGTTGAGTAGCTCGATCTCCTTTCGATTCTGATCAACAACCGGAATGAAATGCTCTCTGAACTTACGCACGAATAACTCCCACGCATACACTGCGTGAGTATCATCCCAAGTAGCTTTAACACCTTTCCACCAATGCTCGGCGGCTCCCACAAGCTTGTAAGCCGCGAACCGGACCTTGTCCTCATCCGAACACCCAAACACATCGTAAATCTTCTCCATAGACTCAACCCACAACTCAGCCTTCCTTACATCGGGCTCCCCATTGAATTCAATCGGTTTCAACTTCAGAAATTGCTCCAATCCATAGCGGGGTGGTGCTTGTTCTACCCTCGGACCTTGATCATGTATGGCCTTCATGGCCGCCTCGAACATGCCTTGAAACATGGCACGTGCTTCTTCCCTTGTGTCATTCTGATTCTGTGCCCCACTAGCACCTCCTCTGTTTCTTCTTCCAGACATTACGAGTAATTACCTGCATAAAACATCAACCATTAATCACTCTGCACTCTACCACCCACCTAGGTCATACTAATCCACCTAGACTTACACATAGAGCTAATGCCATAGCTCTGATACCAACTGTCGCGACCCCGGACCCCGCGGGCCCCGGGACCGCGAGCTGGACGTCGACTCTAAAACCAAAACTCAGAAATACTGAAGTTAAAAATTCCATTTGATACCAAAAGGGTAATCCAAAGTTTTACAAATCAAAGTTTTATAAAAGCCAAATACTACTATCATAAACTTCCACAAGTTTATGCCCAACAAATAAAAATATACAATTCTTAAAGACGTCATTGTTTGGTACAACTACCCCAAAATGGTTACACATTTACATAATGGAAACCAACCTATATCAACCTTCCCCAAAAGAACGGATCCACACTCGACGTCCTCTATCTCGTGATCAGCGAGACTAATCCTTAGCACCTGGGGGGGGGGGGGTTAAGGAAAAACAAAGATAAAAGAAAGGGGGTGAGATAAATCTCAATAAGTTACTAATGCAACTACATGACATGCTATGATGCAATATACAATAAGCAATAATAAATATCACATAGCACATAGCAATTATCATATAACAGATAGCAGCGGAAATAAACACGTAACAAAGGATATAGCCAAGGTTTTCCAAATCGGAACATCCAAATAAAGGATCGCTGCGCAGATTCAATAATCAACCAATCATCATCTTCATAATAGCATGAAAGCCGAAGAGAAAACCCCGGTACCGGAACCAATAACCAAAGAAGTGTCACAAGGGACGGGAGACATGCCACAAAGTCATGCTCCAAGAAATAGCTAAAATGCACACAAAGGAGCTAGCTCTTCTCACATCCAAGGCCAATCTGGAGGAGGGTAATAATTGGGCAAAACAATGGTCAACATCATAATGGACTTGGCTGTGCCATCATAATATTTCGCATCGCCCGAAACACACACACAATGCCAGCTGGGCTTCCAAATAAATGCTAAGTAATGAATACTAGCTTAATTAAACAACTTAAGGTTCCAAAGTAGGGAACCATACCAAGAAGTCACCAAGAAAGTGAAATGAACCATCAACACACAATTAAAGTGTTCCAATAATCTCAATTAACACGTAATTAATTTCAGACACAAACTTGATCACAAAGGACTCAATTCTATCACTAGAGCGTACTACAATGATCACTAAGGTCAACTAGAAGGACACCCAAGACTTGGACCAAAACGCGTCCTTCAATCACACAAAACAACAAAATGTAAACTTTCACAGGTTGTGTGCGGCCGCCCAAAATGGACTGTGCGGTCGCACAAAAAGCCTTAAAACAAGAACAAAAGCCTTCAGATAGTTGTGCGGTCGCCCATACCTTTTTGTGCGGCCGCCCAATGTTCTGAAAAACTGGAAATCGGGAAGAACAACATGGGTTCTTCCATTTTCAAACCCAAAACACATTCAACCAAAATCCAACCTTCCAACTTATATACCAACATGCCAAAACAACTTATAGGTCTAAAAGGACTCCTATAACAACATTACATCAACCAATATCAAGAATCAAACCCAACATTCATAAATCACCATTTTTGATCAAAACCCAAAATAAATTCCAAACAAATGCAAAACTCATCCAAACTTCAAATGTAACACATCAAACAACATCTAAACATGATATGAACATTTTAGCATTAAAATGGGGGAAAAGCAACTTACTTGCAAATTCTCAAAGTTGATGGATTTCAAATCTTTTTGATTCTACGTGATCCTATCGACGATCTAAACAATGTTCACGTTTTAAGAAATGAGAGATTATGAGAGGAAGATGAAGAAAAAGAAGAGAGAAGAAGGAGAAGAAAACTTACCACTTTTGCTTAGAGAGAGAGAGAGATTTCTGGAAGAGGAAGATGAGTGAGGGAGGAGAGTAGGGAGGTGAGGGAAGGAGTAGGGGGAATAATTCAAACATTTACTCTTAGGCCCCCTCTCTCACACTACACACAATTACTACACTCCCAACTAACAATTAAGACTCAACACTTCCACACAAGCTCAAATGACCCAAATAAAATGCTAGGCATAATCATTATAACACATAAATTGCACACTTAAATATTTAAATAAATAATAATTTAAATAAATAATTAAGCAAATAATTAAATAAAAATCATTTAATTACTAATAAAATAGAGCCTATATTTCGGGTCGTGACACTTCTCGCAATTGATTTCAATTTTCTCGTTCAGCTTGCCACGCTTTCCAAGCATGAGGCGGCGCAATGGGCCGGAGTGGGCAAGAAGATGGCTGACCTGGAAGGTAGGGCATCCCGTGCTCAAGTAAAGCTAGGCCAAACCGTGGAGTTGGTCAATAAAGCCCGCGAGAGTGCCAAACTGGCTCATGCCGAGAGGGTTAAAGCTGTTAAGGATGCCGAGACCGAGGTAGAGAAACTTAAAGCAGCTGCTAGTCGGTTCGAAGAGGAGGCTAAGTCACTTCGGGATGAGCTTGAGAGAGAAAGAGAGAACACTGCTCTTCTGGCTAGGGAGAAGGAGGAGGTGGAGATCAAATTCCAGCAGCTGGAGGAGAGCATTCCGGCGAAGGAGAAGCCTGCTGTAATGAACTTTCAACACACCGTTATGCCATCGATTATTGATGATCAAGTTAAGTCCACCTATGTTGACGGCTATACACACGCCGTTCGCCAATTCCAGATAGATCCTGAAGTGAACGTTCCTGTTGAGAGGTGGGCCTGTCTCTTACAGAATGACGCTTACGGTGTAGAAGCCCGTGCAGCACATTCTCTGATCCCTTATTCTGATAATACCCTTAAGTTGATCGCTCGGCAGGACGAGGCTGAAGGAAGGCCGGTCTGGAACGTTCCTCCTGTTGATCCCAACAACTTTCATGCTCTGGTGGAGCGTTTTCAGGAAGAGATGGGCTCGGACGAACAGGAAGAAGAGGAAGGTGATGAGGAGCAGTAGGCTCCATGATACTCATTATTCATTTTTTAAGGTGCTTAGGCCGGTGGGGTCTCTTGATACATTGTTTGTTTTATCGCTGTAAGCCGGTTTGGCTTGAAACAATTTGTTTTTTGTTTAGTATCTGTACGCCGGGGCCCAGCGTGGTCTGGGGGGCGCAAACACTTTTCTTTTGTAAGGATTTGTTCAACTCGGTGCGAGGTGTAATCCCGTTCTCCCAACCGTTAGGTAGTCAGGTGTTATCATTTGGTCAGGTTATTTTATCTCGGTTTGAAACGTCGACCTTGTCATGAGATGAGCCAGTTAGGTTGCGACACAGGCCGTGGTCGCTCACCATTTTGGGAAACCAAAATAGGCTTATATGTTCGGGCCGAGGTCGTCTACCGTTGAGCTCTGACGAACATCTAATGCCCGGTTTTGATACGTTGAGTCTGACCGTTAGGACCAACTCAAGTCATCTTATGTGCTAGTTGTTAGAACTAGGCTTTAGAAGTTATGCATAAGTGTGCTCGTCAACTTCGTTAGGGTGCTAGCTATTGAAACTAGGCTTTAGAAGTCATGCTTTAAGTATGCTCATCGACTTCGTTAGGTTGCTAGTTATTGAAACTAGGCTTTAGAAGTCATGCTTTAAGTGTGCTCATCGACTTCGTTAGATGATCTCGGCGTTGTAAATAACGCTAAGACCGTGTTATGCACTATAATCAAAGCTTGATGTAAATGAAATAAAGGAAATTTTATTGATAAAATCAAACTAAGACAACTAGATATCAACTATAGAATCTAAAACTGAAAGTCTGATAAAAAGAGTAAATAGCTAACCGAGATGCTACTGATAGTACTTTCTCAAGTGCTCGGAATGCCATGGGTGTTTAAGCTCTTTTCCTTCCGGAGTTTTGAGCATGTAGGTCCCTTCCCGTATAATTTGGGTGATGACGTAAGGGCCTTCCCAGTTTGGTGAGAGCTTATTCTGTTGTGATTTCAAGTGTGTCAACTCAATTTTTCTGAGTACCCAGTCACCGACTTTAAAGGTTCTCTTTTTCACTTTGATGTCGTGGTAGGCCTTAGTTATTTGCTTGTAATTGATCATTCTGAGCTGGGCAGTTAGCCTTTTTTCGTCGACTAGGTCTAGGTCCAGTAGTCGGTTGTATTCATTAACGACCTCGTCATAGTTGGTTACTCTGAAAGTCGGCAAGGCCATCTTGGCTGGCGCCATTGCTTCTGAACCGTAAGTCATAGCGAAGGGTGTCTCCCCAGTTGTCCCCCGAGTGGTTGTACGGACGGACCATAGAGCTAGGGGGAGTTCGTCCAACCACTTTCCTTGACTGCCTTCTAAATTCTTGGTGAGTGCTTTCAAGACAAGTTTGTTGGCGGCTTCGGCCTGTCCATTGCCTTGAGGATGGCTGACTGACGACTTCTTGTGCTTGACTCCCAACCTATTCATCTGCTCGGTGAAAGCATCAGAGAATTGTAGGCCATTGTCTGTCACTATAGTGTGTGGCACGCCAAACCGACACCATATGTAATCATGGATGAAGTTGATGGCGTTCTCTTCAGTGATCTTTGCTAGTGGTTTCGCCTCTACCCACTTGGTGAAGTAATCGACTGCCACAATTACATATTTGTTGCTCCCTTTGTCTAATGGGAACGGTCCAATGATGTCGACTCCCCACATGTCGAATGGCCATGTCGGTATGACCAAGCTTTGTTCTACGGCAGGTACTTTGGGTAAGTCGGAGTAACGTTGACATTTGTCGCACCTTTTTACGTAGGCTTGGGCATCCTCCCTCATATTTGGCCAATAGTAGCCAAGCGTGATGATCTTATCGGCAAGGGTTCTGGCCCCCGAGTGTCCCCCACAAACTCCCCCATGTACCTCGGCGAGGAGTTTCTCGGTGCTTTTTGGCGCAACACATCTAAGGAGAGGTCTAGAGAATGACCTTCTGTACAGGATGCCATTCCAGACTATGTATCTTGCCGTCTTCTTTTTGATCGATTTGGCCTCTAACTCGTCCTTAGGAAGCTTTCCCTTCTCCAAGTTGTCCTTGTAGTCGTCGATCCATGTCCTTTCCTCATCATCTAAGAGCAAAATCTCCAGTCTTTCATAAGCAGGCTGGTCGGTGTAGATGATCAGGGGGTCCGAGTCTTCAGCTGTTGCCATCTTTGAAAGCAGATCGGCTTCCAGGTTGTATTCTCTACCAACTTGCCGTATATCCCAGAACTCAAAGTTCTTGGTCAGGTTTAGGACGAGGTCTTTGTACTTGGTCAGCATGTGGTTTTCGGTGTTGTATTACCCCTTAACTTGATTCACCACCAGTTGGGAGTCGCTGTATGCTACCAATCTCGTTGCACCAAAGAACTTGGCTCTTTTAAGTCCCAGGATTAGGGCCTCATATTCAGCTTGATTATTTGAGGCAGGGAACTTGAACCTGATAAAATCACGTGCAACATGCTCGCCGGTAGGGCTAGTCAAGTAGACCCCGGCGCCGCTTCTTCCTTGGGTAGTTGACCCGTCGGTGTATAGGACCCAACAGTTGGGCGGTAGTTCTTCCAAGGGCTCTCTATCCATAGGGAACTTCCTTTTTCGGGTGGTCGCCGTATGTTTACTTGTAAAGGCGGTCTCGACTAAGAAGTCAGCAAGAGGTTGGGCCAGAAGAGTCTTCCTCGGCTTGTAGGTTATATCGAATTCAGTTAGTTCGATCGACCAGTTAAGTAGGCATCCTGAGCTGTCCATCTTGTGAAGTATTTTTCTAAGAGGAGCATTGGTATAGACCGTGATGGGATGAGCCGAGAAGTAGGCTCGTAGTTTTTTGGCTTCAATTACCAAGGCATAAGCAATTTTCTCGGCATTGAAGTACCTGCTCTCGGTATCTGACAGTGCCTTGCTGACGTAGTAGACCGGCTTCTGGATACCGCTTTCTTTTCTGAGTAGCACGGCTGCTACGGCTCGGTCAGTTGCTGCTAAGAAGACGTACAATGTCTCACCCATGACCGGGCTGCTAAGTAGGGGTGGAGAGCCGAGGTAGCCTTTCAGTTGCTGGAACGAGGTCGAGCACTCTGGCGTCCAAGCAAAATCCTTTGTTCCCTTCAAGGCTTTGAAAAAGGGGAGGGATTTTTCTGCTGATTTAGCGATAAACCTACCAAGTGCTGCTACTCTCCCATTCAGCCTTTGAACCTCTTTGATACAAGTCGGCTCCCTCATATCAATCAAGGCTTGGATCTTTTCTGGATTAGCCTCGATGCCTCGCTGAGAAACCATGAAACCTAGAAACTTGCCCACGGTAACCCCGAAGATGCACTTTCTAGGGTTGAGCTTCATATCGTTAGCCTTTAAGTTGTTAATGGTTTCTTCCAGATCTGGTATATGACTGCCGATCTTGGTCTTGATCACCATGTCATCGATGTAGGCCTCCATATTCCGGCCTATCTGAGATTTGAAGACCTTGTTCACCATCCTCTGATACGTGGCTCCTGCATTCTTTTGGCCGAAAGGCATCATGACGTAGCAGTATACGCCGCCTGCAGCTTGAAAAGCCATCCTTTCTATGTCGTCCTCGGCCATTTTGACTTGTTGATAGCCAGAGTAGGCGTCCAAGAAACTGAGGGTTTTATGGCCGGCAATGGAGTCTACGAGCTTGTCAATCCTGGGGAGGGGATAGCTATCTTTGGGACAGGCCTTGTTCAGGTCCGTAAAGTCCACGCACATCCTCCATTTGCCATTGTGCTTCTTTACCATGACGACGTTTGCAAGCCACTCGGGGTATGTTGCCTCTCTTATGATGCCGGCTTTGAGGAGTTTATCGACCTCGGTCTCAATTGCTTTTTCCTTGTCGGTAGAGAAGACTCGTCTTGTCTGCTTGACCGGTTTGAAGAACTTGTCGACTTCCAGTTTGTGGAGAGCGACAGCTTCCTTTACTCCCACCATGTCATCTACTTTCCAGGCAAATACGTCCAAATTGTTTTGGAGTAGGGAGATGGACTCTTCTCGTTCTTGTTGGGAGAGTTGCTTCCCAATCTTTACTTTCTGATCTGGATAGTCTGGGTTGATGACGACCTCGTCTAACTGATCCACTGGTTTAAGTTTGGGGTCGTCTCTGAACTCTAGGGTCTCGATAATGATCTGCTTGACCTTCTCCTTGTCCTCCCCTTCCAAACTTAGGTTTTCCATGTCCAACAGTTTCTCGATCTCGGTTTCCATATCAGTCGGCTGTGTGGCCCCCGAGCTTGGGACGACGGCGAGAGCCAAGTTGTCTGAAGCTGTGTTCATCGAGATGCAGCCGAAGCCGTCTAAGCCGTAAGTAACCTCGGCCTTAGTTGGGACGTCGTTGTCAAGAATAACCTACTCTTCAGGTTCATCTTCAACAGTCGCCAATATAACACTGATATGTGGCGTCGAGGTTGTAACCGTGGTTGATTTTGAAACCGTGATTCTTTTATCAGGAGTATCAATCTCCATCTTGGCCTTTGCTTTCCTGGACTTCATCACATGTTCTAAAAAATCTCTAGGCGATCCCGAGCCGTACCCAATTCCAGCCGGGGTGGGGAACTTCACCCTTTGGTGGGGGAGGGAGGCAACTAGACCCAACTTTCCTTGACTGGGTGCACCTAGGATAGCATGGTAATCACTGTCTAGATCCATGACTATGAAGGTGACCGTGGCCGAGGTTTTGTAGGGATGAGTGCCGACTTCCAAGAGTAAGTCGACGGTTCCTTTGGTATCGGCATTAAATGGGGTCAGCATTGTATCGGGAAGTTCCATCTCTTTAAAGGTGCGATAGTATAGCACATCCTTGGCAGCTCCGGAGTCTATGAGGAGCCTGTCCGACTCGCAATTATCAATGCGGCCTGTGATGACCAATGGTTGTTCTCTTATTGCATGGTTTCCCGCCAACTCATTCGGAGAAAAACTGATCACTTCCTCCCTCTCATGGATCCAGGGAGGGATGTGGAAGACTTTACTTAGCTCGTAAATCTGCTCCTTGAGTTTCTTGTTTGATGGAATTTCCTCTCTGATCACGCCTATCAACCTAGCCCGAGGTGGTCTGTCGACCTGGTCATTGTTTTTATCTTCTTCCCTTGGACGTTTATTGTCCTTGGTCATGAACTGATTGAGCTTGCCTTGGTCGGCCCATTTCTGCAGAATCTTCTTCAGAGCAAAACAGTTCTCGGTGTCGTGGCCGTTATCTCTGTGATAGGAGCAATACTTTGTGGTATCCCTCGGGTATTTCGGGTTGTCTTTTAGAGGATTGGGGTTAGGGAGATCCACCAGATTCATGATCTCAGAGATCAGTTTATTGAATGTGGTGAATGTCTCGGTCCCCCTGGTCCTGTTTTTGCCTTTGCCGTTTCCCCCGTTGGTCCCCTGGGACGAGTTCCCGTTATGCGACTTGTCATGATCTCGGTCTCGTTCCTTATGACCATATTGTTGGTGTTGATGCCCTAGGCACGTTTGTTGAACGTTGTAAGTTATCATGATAATAAAGAGATAATAGGATTATTATTATGGCTCGTGTTTGCTTATAATAATCTCCGTCCCTAGAGCTTCTTAAGCACTAGTATAAAGGCTAAATGATCATGGGATGATCATGTTAGATTTATGGGTACTTGTTTGGAACAAGGTACTGGACATGACCCGTGGTATGAGATTTATGTCATGGTCGATGTCATATATAAATCTCATATTAGTTATGTCATTTGAATCCTTAGACATGAAGTTATTATAGTCTTCCACTTGATGAACATTATGTTTGACATATTCAAACGCTGCCTTAACACGGTAGTTATAAAGGGTATGATTGGCATGATTGGATTCACGTAGGGAAGAATAATAAGCCAAATGGATTTGTCCCTCTTCGGAGAGACGTCAAGCTTGGGCCCCTCGAAGGAATGATGTTGGTGAAATGTTTGGCCAAACTCAAATGGATTGATTGGATCAATGTCATTTGGATTATCAACATATTCGGGATCGAGAAAAGTATTGAACAATACAAGTTGACTTGTTGACCATGACTTGTGTTAAATGACATCGTGGACAAAGGGATTATGACATGTTCTAAAAGGAATGCGAACTTGTATCTAGTTACACTATTTGGGTAGGTATGGCGGTTTGCTAGAACCTAATCATATCTTATGGTTTCATGTTTGAACCCATTGCCAACTTAGTGTAATCCTAGAGGGTCACACACAAATAGAACGAATCGTAAAGGACTAAATGGGAATTATGGAAAAATATCAGTGTTTGGCTCTGGCACGGTCGTGCGCCTTAAAATGGCACGGTCGTGCCATAAATCCAAACCAAGGCAAACCTGTCGACATGATTGGCACGACCGTGCCAAATTACCTAGCACGACCGTGCCGAAAATGGGCGGCTGGGGAATTCGCTCGGACTAGATGGCAAGACCGTGCCAGATTGCAGGGCACGACCGTGCCAGTCAAGTCGGCCAGAATTCCTTGTTGCCTAATTTGGTGACGGGATTTAGGTTTCCTAAGTCCTTAAGGGTTAAGGATTAGGACCTATTTAAGGATCCTTTCAGCAGTCATTAAGCACATGATTATGAGTGCCTCCAAAGGGTTTTGGGAGGTTATTTTCTTGTTCTAAGATCCCACAAGTGAAGAACAAGAATATTCATAATTCCGTATAGTTCTTACAATTGTGAAAGCGTGTTTCATAATTTGGTCTAGCAACCAAGATCAAGTGTTCTTGATATTCGTTCGTGGTGTGGATACCGCTAGAGGGTGAAACTTATCATCTTCATAGTTCGTGATTCTTGCTTTGTTCGTGATCAAGATTTCAAGCCTCCATCGAATTCAAGGTTGCAAAATCAAAGGCATCAAGGGTTAGTATTCTAGTATTCATTATGTTGTATTTGACTTAATCATATGAATGGATCTATGGGCTTTGGGTTTTATAAATTTTAAATGCTTAATTCCGCTGCGCATGTTACTACGAAACCCAACAGTGGTATCAGAGCCCCGTTCATGTTGATTATTTCAATACATAATCATGTTGTGTGTATATAAATTGTTTATGTGCCTAGCATGATTTGAATATTGGGATTATGATGTTTATGTGGTCTATGCGTTTATGTGGTTTATTGTTTTATAAACTTTAATCGCACTGTTCTATCGCAATTAAAATTATGGTGGATTTAAAATTGTTTGGATTATCAATTTTTGATTGGATCAAAGCTTTGATATTCTAGGGATTCAAGAATAAATCGTTTATTCAAGGTTTTGATGATCATGGTGATTGGATCACCAAGAACACCAAATCCTAATTGAATAGGGAAAAACAATTTTGAGATAAATTTTGGAACTTTAAAATTTGGATTTTTCGCAAGGGGTCCGACCGGACCCAAGCCTTGACCCGGCCGGACCTAGGGTTTGGCGCGGGGGTAGGGTTTGGGTGTGGATCTTGGGTTTAAATCTCCTATTTGTTTTAGTCTTGTGATACTAAGATTAGTTCAAGGTTTGGATGGCTAATCTACGTTCATCGAGATTGTGTTTCCCAAACTTGATCGCAATCAAGGTTTCAAAGATAAAACGAAATTAGAATTATGAAGAGTTCATAATTGCTAAAATTGAGAAACAAAGTTCTTGATTCAATGATTGGAGATCCATGTGGAATTGTGAATGCAATTGGCATACGTTCATCGAGACCATCTATTGCTTAGTTTCGGCCACATGGACTACTTTCTTGGTTTCTTGAATTAGTACGGAATTGTGGTTGCCAATGGCTTAGTTCGGCCGCACTTCTTGTTGTATTGATTTGGAGATGATGACCAAAGTTCAAATAATCTCATCCTCATAATAATAGAGAAACTAATGACACATAAATATTATGCTTAAATTAATGGAGATTAATTTAGTGGCTAAACTTGATGCGTAACATGTTTATCTTGTGTGCTCATAAATATGTTGTATGCTATATGTGATGAACCTTCAAAGAAAGTTTTAAGTCCTCTTGCCATGCCATGATTAAAACACTTGTAAGTACACGGGTATTTTCATGTGGGCTCGCCAAAGCGAGGTGCATTGATTTTATCTTTGTATGAGCAAGATGAGTGAATAAGAGTTTCCTATGCGTTTAAAATGGTTGGACTTAATTAGGCGTCAAAACAGTTTTGGGCCTAGGCAAAGATGAGATTAAACATGCTTTTGAAATTGGATCACTAAGAATTATATTGGATATGATTGACAAGAAATTGTCTACCTAATTAATTTGATTTTGAGCGGTCCGCCAAAGCGGACTCAAGATTAAATTAAAGTTGGATCTTAGCCCAATTTAAGAGAATCTCAGAAAGGAATCTAAGAGTCATATGGGATATGATTGACAGGGTTGTCTACCTAATTAATTTAATTTTGAGCGGTGCGCCAAAGCGTACTTAAAATTAAATTAAAGTTGGATCTTAGCCCATTTAAATTATATTATACATTGGATGTATAAGAAGGTTATATAATTTAGTGGGAGTATTTTTGGAAAATACATTATTTATCTCTTTAATGAGATTGATACTTGTAAAATTTTGGAAATTTTGCATGAGTTGTAGATAATGACAACTAACTTCGTTGCGATCAATCCTTGTTAAGGATAAAGCTTCAAAAGAATGGTACAAACTTCATGGATTGGATCCTGAGCCTAAGAATGGTTCTAAGGCAAGAAGATGGGTTGTACATTCTTGATGGGCCTATTCCTAAAAGAACCAATGCCGGAGTAGACAATCACAAGAATCATGAGTATGATTCTAGGAATGTGAGTTGTCTTATGCTCGCGATTATGTGCTCAAAACTCCAACAAAGTTTGGAACTTGTAGAAGCCTATTAGATAGGCGTGGAGTTGAGTTACATGTTTCAAAGAGCAATCTAAGCAAGAGAGGTATAAAACCATTGTTGCATTAACTCATTGTAAAATGAGTAAAGGGCAATAAATGAAACTTCACATACTTAAGATAAAGGCTACGTAGAGCATCTTGAGAAACTTGGTTGTCCAATTGGATTGGAGCAAGCCATGGATCTCATTCTTGATTCATTGTTTAAATGTTATGATCACTTAGTGATGGAATATAACATGCTTAAAATGAATAAGAATTTCTTCGAATTGCATTAACATGCTGAAAAACTGCGAAGATGATGATATTGGAGAATGGTTCTCCAATGCTCATAGTTCATGATGGAAAGAGGTCAAATGCCAAAAGAAAAGTAAGACAAGAGTTGTCAAACCTAAAGGAAATAATTTTGGTTATAATAGTAACTCTAATAGATGCAATTTGGTAAAATGGCAATTGGATTGACCATTTAGAATTGTAGTCAAAATTCTGGGTGATCAATAAAAGGAATGGTAGTGGGACTACCACTCGGAATATTTATGTTATAAATTATTCTTTCTAAATTTAATTATTGGGTATTGGATACCAGAATAATTAGTAAGATGAAAGACTACTTATAGTAATGTTTTATCTACAAACAGTAATGATGCAATGGTTGCAACATTGTTCGTAGAACACTTGTAAAGTGACTTTACTGATGAAGTAGAAAACATTATTTTGTTATAAGATAATGAAGGATATTAATTTCTTATTTGGAATAAGAAAAATGCTTTATTTATTTTGATTTACTTCATTGTGTTATCATATAAATAAACCTTATATCCTAAATCTTGAAGAACAAAATAATAAAGACTATAACATAAATAATTAAAATTCTTTATGCATTATTGTTTTGATCAAATAAATGAGAAATGCATATCTAAAATTCTATTGGACGGAGTTTTAAGTCATATGATTTGGAATCACATGATTTATGCAAGTCTTATTTACTTGGATCAAGACATCTTTTACTATGATTGGTAAAAAGGATAATGTCTTAATTGACCTAATACATTTTGATGTGTATGGTGCATTAAGAAGAAATGCTAAAAGAGAATTTTGGTTATACTTGGTAAAACTATTCAAAAATTATGATTGGATCATGATGATGGATAATTAAACCGAAAATTTGACAGTCATCATTAAAGTTGTGAAATGGTTTCACAAATTAACTTCACTAAGAATCTCATTCTAAATGATATGTCTGCGTGAAAGTATAAGAACCTTATTGGATATGGTTCATTAGATGATAAAGTCAAATTGATCTTCCATTATTAATTTTGGGGTTATGTATTTGAAACCGCTATGATTATACTAATCTGAATTCCAGCTTGAGAGGTTAAAAGATGAAAGAAAACTCGGTTTGCCTTTCGCAAAGATTTAAGATGGTGAGACCTTTTGGAAAGGAGTTGTCTGGGACACACTCACATTTAAATCTAATAAATATATTTTCATGGGATATCCTAAGGAAACTTGAGGATATAATTTTACTCATAAGAAACAAATGGTTTGTTGATTATGATGATACTTTTCTAGATAAATGGTTTATCTCTAAAAGAATCAATGGGAGTAAAATGTATCTCGAATGGTTCGAGACCTAGAAAATATATATTTTAACTTAAGATGGAAGTTGAACAAGTTTTCACAAGGAGTCGTGAAAAGTCCGTTCAAAAGATATACAAGAACTTGCGTATGTGATAGGACACAATCTATTGCAAGAAATATTGGATATTTCGAAATAGAAAGTGTTGAGGTAAAGTTCATTTGGAATGAAGTATTTACCATCTATCAAAGATGCAATGTCAACTCCACATATTTAGATTAATGACTTAGAGTCATGAAATCTAAAAGGCAATTCATGTATAATAATCAAGTTTGGAACTTGATCATTCTAACCTAAGGTGTAAAAACCAAAGGAGATGAATGACTTTTCTTGGAGAAAAATGTTACATGGGTAGCAAGAAACTTATTAGAATTTTCATAGTCACATGTTCATATTTGGAATATGAAATTTGACAAAATGATGTCAAAACAAGCGTTCCTCAACGGGAACTCACTTAGGGATGTGTTGGATACAACCTAAAGGTTTTGATAGTCAAGAAAATTCTAAAAGGTATGAAAGTTGCGAAGATTCATTGGATGGATTGAAGCAAGCTTTTGGGAGTTGGAATCTCCGTTTTGATAAGTCATAGAGCTTGGCTTGATCAAGAACGAAGATGAATCTTGTATATACAAGAAGATTAGTGGGAGCATGGTGCTATTCCTTATCTAATATGTGGATGACATATTGCTCATTGGAAACGACATTCTTATACTTTAATCTGTAAAGACTTGGTTAAGAAAGTGTTTCGCAATGAAGAATATGGATGAAGCCGCATAAGTCATTGGCATTAAGATCTATAGAGATAGATCAAGGAAGCTAAATGGTTTAAAGCCAATGTACATATATTGACAAAGTCATAAGAAGATTCTGCAAGGAAAATTCTAAGAGAGGACATTTGTCAGTGATACATGGAGTTTCTCTAAGCAAGACTCAATGTCCTAAAGACAAAAGATGAGCATGAGAAAATGAATGATATGCCATTTGCTTCGGCAATTGGATCCATGATGCCATGATAAGTACTAAGCCGGATATATCTAATGCTTGGAGCATGACGAGTAGATATCAATCCGACACCGGTAAGATTCACTGGATGGCTATGAGAGCGAGTCTTAAAGTACTTTAGAAGGACTAAAGATTCGTTTATGATCATGGGATGATCATGTTAGATTTATGGGTACTTGTTTGGAACAAGGTACTGGACATGACCCGCGGTATGAGATTTATGTCATGGTCGATGTCATATATAAATCTCATATTAGTTATGTCATTTGAATCCTTAGACATGAAGTTATTATAGTCTTCCACTTGATGAACATTATGTTTGACATATTCAAATGCTGCCTTAACACGGTAGTTATAAAGGGTATGATTGGCATGATTGGATTCACGTAGGGAAGAATAATAAGCCAAATGGATTTGTCCCTCTTCGGAGAGATGTCAAGCTTGGGCCCCTCGAAGGAATGATGTTGGTGAAATGTTTGGCCAAACTCAAATGGATTGATTGGATCAATGTCATTTGGATTATCAACATATTCGGGATCGAGAAAAGTATTGAACAATACAAGTTGACTTGTTGACCATGACTTGTGTTCAATGACATCGTGGACAAAGGGATTATGACATGTTCTAAAAGGAATGCGAACTTGTATCTAGTTACACTATTTGGGTAGGTATGACGGTTTGCTAGAACCTAATCATATCTTATGGTTTCATGTTTGAACCCATTGCCAACTTAGTGTAATCCTAGAGGGTCACACACAAATAGAACAAATCGTAAAGGACTAAATGGGAATTATGGAAAAATATCAGTGTTTGGCTCTGGCACGGTCGTGCGCCTTAAAATGGCACGGTCGTGCCATAAATCCAAACCAAGGCAAACCTGTCGACATGATTGGCACGACCGTGCCAAATTACCTAGCACGACCGTGCCGAAAATGGGCGGCTGGGGAATTCGCTCGGACTAGATGGCAAGACCGTGCCAGATTGCAGGGCACGACCGTGCCAGTCAAGTCGGCCAGAATTCCTTGTTGCCTAATTTGGTGACGGGATTTAGGTTTCCTAAGTCCTTAAGGGTTAAGGATTAGGACCTATTTAAGGATCCTTTCAGCAGTCATTAAGCACATGATTATGAGTGCCTCCAAAGGGTTTTGGGAGGTTATTTTCTTGTTCTAAGATCCCACAAGTGAAGAACAAGAATATTCATAATTCCGTATAGTTCTTACAATTGTGAAAGCGTGTTTCATAATTTGGTCTAGCAACCAAGATCAAGTGTTCTTGATATTCGTTCGTGGTGTGGATACCGCTAGAGGGTGAAACTTATCATCTTCATAGTTCGTGATTCTTGCTTTGTTCGTGATCAAGATTTCAAGCCTCCATCGAATTCAAGGTTGCAAAATCAAAGGCATCAAGGGTTAGTATTCTAGTATTCATTATGTTGTATTTGACTTAATCATATGAATGGATCTATGGGCTTTGGGTTTTATAAATTTTAAATGCTTAATTCCGCTGTGCATGTTATTACGAAACCCAACACATATAACGTCTTTTTCTTCTACTCGGCGATGGTCGTGGCGTAAGCGATGTGGTACAACTCGGATTTTTGGAGGGGCTCTCTGACCGACAATTCATAAGTTAACTGCTCTGACCTGTGACCATTTGTGAAGCATACAATTATCTCCCTGTCGGTCAGGCGTTCTTCTATTGAGTCGGCAAGGTCCCTAAACCGGTTGTAGAAGCTCAGGGTGGACTCGTTTTTGCTCTGGACCATGTTGTCTAGGTCAGACAACCTTTTCTTCCTCGCACCAGCGGTAGCAAAATATTCCAAAAATTGTGATTTCAACTTGGCAAAGGAATTGATGCTGCTTTTCTCAAGGTCCATGAACCAGGACCGAGCTGCCTTCGTTAAGGTGCTTGCAAAGGCCTTGCACAGCACGTCATCCTGATTGGACACTAGGGCCATGGTGGCCTCAAAGGCTTGGATGTGATCCAGAGCATCGGCGTTGCCGGAGTATTTGTCTAGATGTGGGAGCTTTAACTGCGGATTAGGTGGTGCATCCTTAATCCTCTGCGCGAAAGGGCGCAAAGCATCGTAGTCATTATTGGGTTTCCTGTGCCCCTGATTCATCATCTCAATATTATTGAGCCTTTCTCTAAGGTCGACAATGTCCCTTGTGCTGAATGCCGAGGTATGACTAGAACTGACTATGCTTCGATCTCGGCGTCTCCTTTAACCTTGGATTGGTTCAAGGCGATGCCTTGAAGGAGTACGGCGAGGTGGAGTGTGCCGGGGTGGATCCAGCCGGGGTGGTGTGCGCCTTGGTGGATCCAGTCTGAGAGGTGAATGACGTCGGGCGTCCCCACGACGTCTTTCCTCTATAATTCCCACTCCAGGGGATTCATCTTCTTGTTCTTCCCGACGGCGATTAATGTGGTCTCTCAGGTCTCCATCTAGATTGAGTCTTCCTAACCGTCCGTCTTGGCAACTTACACGGCTCTTGGGAGGCACATCCCGTCTACGATTTTGTAGGGGCTCCCTTCTGCTCACTCTGTTCTCCAGATTTGTCCCCCTCGTTCCAGATGGCTGGAGTAGGTTAGCCAAGGAATTTTCGGGGTCAAGATCTAACAGGGCCCTCTGTACTTCGGCTAGCTGTTGGAGTGTGTGAACATTCTGTTGAAGCAATGTTCTCTTGTCCAATGGCGGTGGCTGTGATGGCCCTGCTCCATTGTTTCGGGATCCTGTCCGTCGGCAGCGCCCATATTGATTAACAACATTGGGGGCCGGCCCCTTTGAACGGGTATGCATTCCTCCCCCTTGCGCGGGTGCTGTAGGTGGGAGCCTTTGGTTCTGTGCAGCAGCGTTCGTGTTTTCGGGTGGCGGTGCATCCCTTGTGGTTTCTTTAGAAGGGGTGGCTTCTCGCCCGTCAACCAATTCTCCGGCCATGGTCTGGAATTATCTGGCTAAAGAACTGACCAATCGATTTTCCCAGCAATGGAGCCAAACTGATGACGCCAAAATCTGGTTGGATCAGCCTTCGTCTAGCGGTTCGGATAATCCCAGCGACAGTTCTTGATGGCCGGATCTGCACACACGAAACAAACGTAAACTGCACCAGGGCTTCACCGGCGAAGGCCCTCCGGTGTAAGAATAAGGATATGGGTGATTAGAAATAGAGAATCAGTTGACTAGATTAGAGCCAAAAGTTCATTACCCTTCTCCCGTTGTGAGGACCTGTTTATATAGGCGTGGGTGAATGAGTCCTGGCTTGTTAGAAAAGCTAGGATGCCCGTGTTGATGTAGGACTCGCATTCCTTGGAGATAGACTCCTGATAAGGATGGATGATATCCTGTTATCTGGTATGAGAGTTATCCTGGTTCAGATAAAGACTCTTAGTTTTAGAGTTATAGTATAACTTTTTAAGAGATTTCCCAACGATAATGGGAGGTTTCTGATGTAAGTCGGCCCGTCATCTAACTCGGCTCGTCATAGAGGCCGGCTAGGGATTGGGTTTCTCGGACTCGGCCTAGGCAAGGACTGCCTGCTCGGCCTTACTGATGTTGGCCTATAAATATGGGCTTCTCGATATAGGTTTGCTAGGCGTGTGGGCCCAGAGTATCTGGTTTCCGTTTAGCCAAGTCGGTTTATGTCGTTCAGTGTATATATATATATATATAATGGTTATACTTGGTTCTCACGTTTCTCACGCAATTGTGGTTCTCATTTGAGCATCTACATTCATACATATATATATATATATATATATATATATATATATATATATATATATATATAGGTAGATGCTCAAATGAGAACCACAATTGCGTGAGAAACGTGAGAACCAAGTATAACCATTATATATATATGGTCTTGCTCCTGTGAGAACCTTAAGTGTGTGAGAACCATGAGAACCACTTATAGCCTTTGGATTAGAAATAAACCAACGGTGCAGATTACAGAGGAAGAAAAAAAAAGCGGTGGCAATTTTGAAATTATAGGCGACGTGAGGGCATAATGGTCATATTACTTAAAAAACACAAACGCGCGCGCCGAAGTCTGGAAAGGCGAGATCTATAGATACAAAAGTTATTTCCTAGTGTATCCAATGTTCACTCGGATACATTTAGGAAAAACTAGTGTATCCAATGTTCACTTGGATAATTCATTGGATACATTACTTGGATAGATTAGGTCAAAACTAAATGTATTCAATGTTCACTTGGATAATTCATTGGATAAATTACTTAGATAGATTAGGTCAAACTAAATGTATCCAATGTTCACTTGGATACAGTTAGGAAAAACTAGTGTATCCAATGTTCACTTGGATAATTCATTGGATACATTACTTGGATAGATTAGGTCAAAACTAAATGTATCAAATGTTCACTTGGATACAGTTAGGGAAAACTAATGTATGTAATAGTTCACTTGGATAATTCATTGGATATATATTTGGACAGATTAGGTCAAAACTAAATGTATCCAATGTTCACTTGGATACATTTAGGCAAAAACTAATGTATCCAATAAAATGAAACATGATACTATGTTCCAGTTATATGATACACAAACCATTGCTCTTAGTGTATCTAACGACTTATTACAAAAATGCCACCGCATAGCCACAATATAAGAACATAACGATACATTACCTGTTCTGCCCTTGAAGTTCCGACTTATTTAAAAAATGCCACCGCGTCATCCACCCTCCCAAGCCGATCTGCGCCGTCCCTTTTCTTCTAATCCAACGGCTGTTGTTGGTTCTCATGGTTCTCACACACTTATGGTTCTCATTTGAGCACCTACCTATATATATATATATATATAGGTAGGTGCTCAAATGAGAACCTAAATATCGTGAGAACCGTGAGAACCGTGAGAACCAATCATAACCATTAGATTAGAAAAAAAATCAAGGGTCCATATGTTAGATACAATTGATACACTTTACAAAAAATTCGATATTACACTTGGATACAATAGGTTAATAAGTATTGTATCTAAGTGTTTTCACTTTGATACACTATGTTAAAAACTAATGTATCCAATTGTTTTTCGAAAATTAACTAATGTATCCAAGTGTATCCAATGTATCTAACATCTGGACCCTTGATTTTTTTTTTCTAATCTAATGGTTATGATTGGTTCTCACGGTTCTCATATAAAATGGTTCTCACAGGAGCGCGACCCTATATATATATATATATATATATATATATATGTATGTAGATGCTCAAATGAGAACCACAATTGCGTGAGAAACGTGACAACCATGTATAACCATTAGATTAGAATTAAAATCAAGGGTCCAGATTATAGATACATTGGATACACTTGGATATAATACATAAATTTTGATATTGCACTTGGATACAGTAGCTAAATAAGTACTGTATCCAAGTGTTGGACATTGATACAGGATGTTAAAAACTAATGCATCCAATTGTATTTTTAAAAATTAGCTAATGTATCCAAGTGTATCCAATGTATCTATAATCCGGACCCTTGATTTTGTATTTAATCAAATGGTTATGATTGGTTACAGTTTTCATTTAAAATGGTTCTCACAGGAGCGCGACCCTATATATATACTCCCTCCATCCCACTCGAATTATGACAAAATTCCATTTTGGGTGTCCCATTCGAATTAAGACAATCCAAAAATGGAAGTATTTTATTTAATGAGACCCACATTCACAATCACAACAACTTTCCACTCATTATTATCTACCCCACTTTCTATCTCCTACTTCACTTTTCATACTCACAACACCTACTCCACTAACATTTTTTCCTTAATCCCCGTGTCCAACCCAAAAATCCTAATTCGGGTGGGACGGAGGGAGTATATATATATATATATGTAGGTGCTCAAATGAAAACCGAAATATTGTGAGAACCGTGAGAACTTGGATACATTAGGTAAGAACTTAATGTATCCAAGTAATGTATCCAAGTAATGTATCCAATGTATCCAAGTAATGTATCAAATGTATCCAAGCGAACCATTGGATACGTTAGTTTTTACCTAATGTATCCAAGTTCTCACGATATTTAGCACGACCATATATATATATATATATATATATATACATATATTGTTTGGGGTGAAAAAATCAACTATTTTACATCCTGAAGCTACAACTTGGTCTTGCATCTTGATTATACAACCTGACAGATATGCCTTGCAGGTTTTTTATCAATCCTACTTTTCAGGGATTACAATCAAAACATGAAGATCTCATAGACCAGGTCAAAACACGTGAGAATTATGCATCCAACACAAGTCCAACGTCAACAAAGTTCTGATATAACAAAGACTTCGTCTTCAACAAACTGTCCGAGAATTATGGGATAAATTTAGCTAGTTTTATTTTATCTTTTTCTCAGTATTTAAAGAGAGAGACCACCTGTAAATCACACACTCACTCACGTCATTGTACTTACTCTCTTTACTTACATTCCTTGTTTCCACCAAAGCAATAAAATTCCATCATTGAGGTTTTATACTGGCGAACAAGTTGTTCAAGGGTTTTCCTCGTTAAATACATTGTCCATTATTTCTTTAATCTTGAAGTTCTATATTCCATTGTGCCCAATTTCATATTTTGTGGTGAATTTCATAAAATTGACCAAAACATACATATATATATATATATATATATATATATATATATACATATATATGTGTGTGTGTATGTGTGTAGGTGCTCAAATGAGAACCTAAATATCGTGAGAACCGTGAGAACTCAATGTATCCAAGTGCACATTGGATACATTAGTTTTTACCTAATGTATCCAAGTAATGTATCCAATTATGTATCCAAGTCAAGTAAGGGTCGTGCTCCTGTGAGAACCTAAATATCGTGAGAACCGTGAGAACTTGGATACATTAGGTAAAAAACTAATGTATCCAATGGTTCAATTGGATACTGTTGGGTTTTGTGCAATCATGCGCGGCGGAAACATCTAGATCCGTTATGTTCAATAATTCATTATATGATGATGAAAGAAACTAACCCTTATAGATCGATATGTGAAAACTTGGATTAAGACGCTAATAGAAAAGCCCTCTACCGGTGATCCACAATTCGAACGGATTCCAGACACCTTCTTGAACTTGACTTCTAGGTCTTCAGATTGAAAAGCTATGGTGAAGAACGATTCTTCAATCTCTCCTTTGATTATTAAAGTTTGATAATTGGGAATAATCAAACTTAATAACCCGAGTAAATAATGTGTATTCTCTCTCTCCAAGAAAGAGTTTGTGATTTCTAAAATCAATGTTATGGGAAATATTTCAATCTGTCCACATTATATACAAGAGGTTTCCAAAACCTTTTAGGATTTAGGTCTTCTTGTCCAACAAGAATTGACCAGAAATAAACTGGTTGTCGGGGGGCCAGCCGTACAGTGGCTTGCTAGCCGTATGGCTCCCCTTTCCAGTTTCCTTGTTTTTTTATCCTTTAAATTATCCGTTCTGCGTGTGTGACCCAATAGGATTATACTAAGTTGGAAACGAGTCCGAACCATTCAAACCTCGTAAGTCATAAGCGAACTCTAGAAAGCCATTATGACTACCCAATTAGTATAACTTTGAAATCCAAAGTTTCCTAAAATAGAACATAACACAATCTCTTTGTTACACGATGTCTATTGAACGTAAGCCATGGTCAATGGTCAACTTACCTTTTTCAATGCTTTCTCAATCCCGAATGTATTGATAATACAAATGACATTGATCTAATCAGTTCATTTGAGCATGGCCATGCATTTCATCAATACCATTCATCGAGTGGCCAAAGCTTGACATCTCTCTTGACGAGGAAAAAATCTCATCTTGGCTTATTACCCTTCCCTACATGATTTCGATTACGCCAATCATATTCTTTATAGCTACCCGGTTAAGGGTAACGTTTGAATATGTCAAACATAATGTTCATCATGTGGAAGACTGTAATAACCTCAGGTCTAGAGATTCCAGTGATATAACTATATGAGACTTAATTATGACATTATGATCATGACATAAATCTCATAGGGGTCAGTCCAGTATTTGTTCTCCAACAAATACCCATAAGTCTAATTGTATCGTATACATATAATCATCATATGATTATCTATTAAACTTATACTAATAATTAATCATAGTTATCAGGGACGGGAATTATTATAATAAACATGCAAAAGATATAATAATCAAACATTCAATATCTTTATTAAAGCATAAAGCAAATGATAAAATTAATCGTTCAAATAACGTGCCTACGGCATACACACCAACAATCTCCCACTTGCACTAGGCCTAATTAATGTATTGAATACCCATAGACCTAACATGACCATCATGCTTCACTTGCGGAAGACCATTTGTCAATGGGTCAGCAATGTTATCTTCAGTTGGTACTCTGCATATATTCACATCTCCCCTATCAACGATTTCTCGAATGATATGAAAACGCCTAAGTATGTGTTTGTATTTCTGATGCGATCTTATATTTTACTCCCACTGATTCTTTTATAGATAAATGACTTATCAAGAAAAGCACCATCATAAATAACAAACCATTTGTTTCTTATGAGTAAAACATTATCCTCAAGTTTCCTTAGGATATCTCATGAAAATATATTTGTTAGATTTAAATGTGAGTGTGTCCCAGACAGCTCCTTTCCAAAAGGTCTCATCATCTTAAATCTTTATGAAAGACAAACCAAATTTTCTTTCACCATTTAACCTCTTTTGATGGAACTCAAATTAGTGTAGTTATAGCAGTTTGTAATACATAACCCCGATGAAATAGTGACCGTCATGGCAGAAAATGTCACTATCCACAAGAATGGGGGACCCGTCCACCAAGTTCAACATGGAGTAGAAGACTCCACTCTCTCTGGTGTCTCAATCAACACCATCGACAAAGAAGGAGGAAATGGACCCTCGACAATCACAAAGTCCTCCGCATGATGAGGAAGATGAATTACTTCCCCGTTTTAGGCCTAGGGAAATATAAGTAAGGGAGAAAGAAAACCGTAGAAGTCCCTTTTGTCAAGAACAAGTTCGGGTTGGGGTATGAGCCTTCCGAGGACGACATGAAATATGAGCAAGCCGTCAAGAACGAAAAGGCCTGAGCTTGCAGAGAAGGCCGTTACTTTGAAATCCCCAATTTAAGGCCTTATCGCAAGACATTAAATGGCTACTTTGTCCGCCAGGGAGAAGATATCCCGTACATAATCTTTCCCGAGCCATGGATCAATAACAAGGGCATCAGAAAGCCCGGCCTCAAAATCTTCACTCATTGTGAAATTCAGAAGCAAAAAAATGAACCTACACCAATATCACCCCAAAAAAGGTGGGGAAAGAAGGTGACCATTGAAACTGAGACAGAGATCATTGTGGGGAAAGAATTGACTGATTTAGCCTCCATGTTTGAGGAACTTGCCATCATGGACTAATGCCAAGTCAATTCCATCTCAGACGACACCGACATGGGAAGCAAGCCTATCAGCAAGATCAAGCCGAGCTCCAAGCCGATCAACAACTGGTATTCAACAAAGGGGCCCATGGTATCCGAGGAATTCTTGACCGAGAAAATGGGTTGTATTCCGCACAAGGCAACAAAGGAAGACTTATTGACTTTCACTTTCGAGTCCAAGAGTGTTTCCGACACCCTCACCCAAGAGGATATGGAGGCAGTAACCGAGCGTGTGTTCCCTTTCTTTGCTAATGAAAAATTTGATCTTTATGAGTACCCCGATAGTGCAAACATCATAAATGATGAATTAACTAATAATGAATTTAATGAACTACTTAATAACGATTCAAACTATGTTGAAATAGACCACGAAAATGAAACATATTTAAATGAACTAGCTCTACAGGTCCGTAATCATGGTGAAATTGGTCCAGGAGCTGATAAATAATTCCATGTTGTTAATCTGGGTACCAATGAAGAGGCGAAGGAAACCAAGATCGGAAGCTTCTTCAATGGGGAAGAAAAAGACAGATTGACTGCACTATTCAGAGAGTTCGTGGATGTATTTGCATGGTCATACAAAGACATGCCGGGATTAGACAGAAAGGTTACCGAGCACAGAATACCGATCAAAGAAGACACCAAGCCTGTAAAGCAGAAACTCAGAAAGATCAATCCTGAATGGTCTCTGCAAGTCATAGAGGAGATAGAGAAGCTTCTCAGTGTATGTTTCATCAAAGTCATCGAGTATCCGACTTGGATAGCAAATGTTGTGACAGTCAGAAAGGCTAACGGCAAAGTCCGTGTTTGCGTGGATTTCTGGGATTTGAACAAAGCTTCCCCAAAGGATGACTTCCCACTACCCAACATCGACATGCTAGTCGATTCCACTGCCGCCTACGAGGTCCGCTTGTTTGTGGATGGCTTTGCAGGGTACAATCAGATTCTCATGGCCGAAGAAGACTAACATAAGACTGCCTTTATAACACCGTGGGGCACTTTCTGCTATACAGTCATGCCGTTTGGGTTGAGGAATGCTGGGGCCACATGTAGACACCCCGCCTTGGACCGCTCACCCCGATTGCACATTTGATCTTGTGTTTCTCCCTATTTTAAGTGTTTCTCATTAGTTTCTGTTACTTTTGTTAAGTTCCTAACTGACTTCGTTATGTCCAGGGACTAAACTGAATAACAGTGTTAAATTTCTAGTCCATTCTGTCAAAAAAATCCATTTCAAAGTCGCGCGCCTCCGCCCATTGGGGTCAGAAGCGCGCGCGTCCTGCCACCAAGGCAGGAGGCGCGCGCATCTGGGCGTCAGTTACATATTTTCTCCAAGAATCCCTCCCTTGCTCATTTTACATGATTTTGCTCAGGAAAGATTTTTTTGTGACCTCGTTTTGGCACCAAAAACACCAGTTTTACACCTATATAAACCACTCTAATTCACCTTTGAAAAGGAGGACTTTTTATGATTAAGAAAACTCTACACAAAATACTTTCAAGGCATTTCCAAGGAATTCTCCAAGAAGTATTTGAAGTTCTTTGAAGCTTAGGTAAAAGACTACTCTTTTCTCTCTTCTCTACTTCATCCCTTCTCTTTTTCTCTTATTTTGGTCAAACGTGCAATCACCCAAAACATTTTGGGACATGACACCAAAGATCACTTCACTCTATTGAAGTTGGTCAAGGAGTTATCTCCCTACATTCAAAACACCCTTTTTTAACCCCCTTTTATCATTATCAAAGAATAGAAAGAACATTATACTTATGTAGACTTTGAACAAGCAAGACCAACATTAGGTGGGCGAGATGGGTGTTTAAGTACTTCCCATCTCGTAACCTAACCCCTGAACCTTCATAACAAGATTCTCTATTTTCGCATCAAATATTAGGCTAAATATTAGGTTTTTTTTTATGTTCCTCTAAAACATAGGTGGCCACTCTAACAACTAAAACACAAATAGACATCCTAGGATAACCCACCGCTCTAGCCAAGCGCGTGGGCCCCTTCTCGGGGTATCTACAGTGGCGACTCTGCTGGGGATGTTTGAGGGTTAAACTTGCATTTTTGTTCAAAGTCTATATTTCTTTTGGGCATTATGGTTCCTGATGGGGGAAGCGTGCGCCTCTGGCCTACTTGGCCTAAGGCGCGCGCGTCCCACATCAAAGACCAGAATCGCCCGCTTCTCAATGTTCTTCCTATTCTTCTTCTTTTTTCTACACGAATCATCTTTGCAGGGGTTCCATTAGACATTCAGGACCAGGGAAATCCCCTGAGTCCAAAGTCTGATAGTCTGACAGGTTTACCCAGAAGCGGGCGCCTCCCAGAGACTTTGCGCCATGCGCGCGCATCGCACAACCCAGGCCAGAGGCGCGCGCTTCTGGGTGGTTTTCCAGAATAGGAATAGTTTCCAGAACAGAACAGAATAATGGGGTGTGGGCACAGTTTCCTGCATCAAGGACTGATTCAGACCATTTGACTGTCTTTATTTTGTGTTTTTTATCAGTCATATGGGTGATTCGAAAGTTGTAAATTACGTGCTTATTTGCTTTTCTTTTTTTTTAAAAAAAAAAAGTAAAAAATGTTTTGTCACTTGTTGGACCTCACACTACGTGCACAAATTCTTATAAATTGCTCACTGTCGAGTCGCACAAGTTCATAACCCCAAACCCGTCGAGGCCCGTCCTAGAGAGTTTCAAGCTCCACCCGACCTTGACTCTCTAGAAGCGGTAAACCTCATCCCGTGGTGTAGTTCATGACTACATGCCGGGGGTGACCTTAAGCCTCTCTTTAGCCGAGCACAAGCCAACACAATTCTAGTTAAGGTTTAACACTCTGTAATTAAAGTCGGTTTTCATGTGTCGAGTTCAAAACATACATGCCGTTTCCAAAAGAAACAAGTGGTTATCATGGACGAAATAAAAATCCGTCCCCAAGTGGTTATTATGGACGAAAATAAAAATACATCCCCGCATGTATGCTTTAATACATTAATTTAGTTTAATCCCGACATATGTAGGAATCACAAACGTGGTGGAATCCGATGAGTATATGGAACCGCGAGAAGGTCAATATACTAGTGTGATGATTCCACTATTTTCTTAGAAACCCCAAAAGGGACTCCGTCCCTCCGACTTATAAAAAAAAGAATAGTCTTTTTCTTGATGTGGTTTGAGTCGTGTGCCCACTGTGTGTTCTAAACCTCTTCATGGACCGAAAGTATTACTCAAGACTGACAAGGGCCTCTTCTGCAATTTAGGTCCAATTGGTACTTACCGCATCTACCGAGATTCAGCAAATCGGCTAGTTCGTGAATTGATCACTCCAACAGCTCCGACAGCATCAATGGCCAGTGACTCCACAGCAACAACACCATGTCTTTTGAGCAACTCTCGGCTATGGTCCAAATGCTCCAAGAACAAATCTCCACTTTCAACAAAGAGTCCCAAAGAAAAGATGACCTTTAGCAATCCCATCTTGACAATCAAAGGGAAGCCCATGAAGCCGAGATGGACCAAATTAAAGCTAAACTCACCAAACTTTCCAATGGTAAAGGCAAGGAGGACAATGAAGAGTCCGAGTGGACCAAGGGTTTGTTTGAAAGCCCTTATGTTAGTGCCCGTACCAAGAAAGTGGGGGAACCAAGCACCGACAATAAAGATCACAAGATGGTTGACTCAATCATGGCCTACATAGACCAACGCTTCAACAGTCTCAACATAGGGAAGGCTCCGACACAAGCCTTTATCAGTCATCTATTCTCATGAGCACAATGGCTGCTCTCTCCGACAAGTTCAAGATGCCCGACATTAGCAAGTTCAAGGGCAACTCTTGTCCCATGGCACACATTGAGACTTACATATTGGCTATGGTTCCGAAGAAGGTCTCTCCAAAAGTGATGGCACAATGCTTCCCTCTTACTCTCGAGGGGGGGGGGGGGGCAAAGGATTGGTATGCAACTCTCCCGCTCACAATCCATCTCGATTGGGACGCCGCCATGCTTGCCTTCAAAAGTCAATACAAAGGCAACACCACTCACCGCCCGACAAAGAAAAAGCTCGAGAACAGCACCCAAAGGGACAATGAGTCCTTTATTGATTTTTCAAGGAGGTGGAATGACAAGCTTGCTGAAATTGTCCAGAGGCCCAATACCAAGGAGCAAATGGACATCTTCCTCATGTGTCTATAGATTGATCTCCGCATCCACCTAAGTGGAGCTTGCTATGTAGATTTTTCTCAAATGTATGAGGCAGGGGTCCGAATGGATGACTTGCTCAAGGGGATCAAGAAAACCGCTCCTAGCTTCCGGTACAAGGCCGCCTCTAACTCAACAAATGTGGCTTCAGTGAATGCCGTCACTACCGACAAGAGGAATTACAAAAGGGTTCCTCCACCACAAGGCAAGAAATTAAAAAATGATCGTGTCTACACTCCTCTTCAAGGCATGACTGTCACCGAGGCCTTTGAAGCCCTCAAGGCCAAAGGGCAAGTTACTCCTCTCCAAAGGTACAAGCCCAATGCGATCCGCTCTAACCATGCCCATCACAAGTATTGTGACTACCATCAACATAGTGGTAATCTTATCGAGGAATGATTTGTCCTCCGTAATGTTATTCAAGACCTCATAGACAAAAAGGAATTCATAGTTCCCAATGAGGGTGATGTCAATGTAATAGAGATAGGAGAGCTTGTGGAGACCACTCATTAAATTCCCATTGTGAATGAGGGCTCCGATATTATGAATGAAATTGATAATTCTTGTTACGTTGTGACTTATGATGAGGTAATGAGGGAAGTACTAGAGAATAGGAAAAGAGGAAAGATGGGAACATCAACATGCTAACTCGATCCGGAAGAGTCATAGCAAGCAATCCCATTACTTCTGCACCAAGCACCTCTTCTCCAAGATCGCAAACTGGCGACACTCCAGAAGACCCTTTACAAGTTCAACTCAAGAAGACTCAAGCAAATATATCCATTTGGGACCTCATTGCATCTTCAAAGAAGTATCGAGACCTCATCATCAGCAATCTCGATGACACATCAATCTCTCCAGATACAACTCCCGAGGACCTTACTTCAATGATAGGCCACATACATTTTGGAAATGTCATCACTTTTGCTGATATGGACCTCCCACCATTTGGGTCCGATCACAATGAGGCCATCTATCTCAAAGTGAGGGCAAGGGGGAGACCTATTTCAAGAGTTCTAGTTGACGGTGGGTCCGCACTCAACTTAATGCCTAGCCGAATCATGGGCATACTGGGGCTTAATAGATTCAGATCTAAAGCCTTCTACTCAAGTGATCCGAGGTTACGACAGCACTGCCCGCACAGTCATGGGCATGGTGGAAATAGACATTGAATTTGGGCGCATAGTTATGTCCGTCCCGTTTCAAGTACTCGATGTCCCTTCTTTGTTCAATTTGCTCTTGGGTAGACCATGGATACACAGTTCAAACGCCGTCCCTTCAACTCTCCATCAATGTGTCAAGTTCCAAAATGGAGATGAAATAGTGACCGTCATGGCAGAAAACGTCACTATCCATAAAAATGGGGAACCCGTCCATCATGTTCAGCATGGGTTAGAAGACTCTACTCTCTCCGGCGTCTCAATCCACATGATGAGGAATATGAACTACTTCCCTGGTTTAGGCCCAGGGAAATACCAATAAGGGAGAATGCAACCTGTAGAGGACCCATTTGTCAAGAACAAGTTTGGTTTGGGATATGAGCCTTTAAAAGACGATTTGAAATACGAGCAAGCCGTCAAGAATGAAAAGGCCCGAGCTCGTAGAGAAGGCCGTTACTATGAGATCCCCAAATTGAGGCCTTACCGTAAGACGCTAAATGGCTACTTTTTCCGCCAGGGGGAAGATGTCTCGTACATAATCTTTCTCGAGCCATGGGTTAACAGCAAAGGTATCAGAAAGCCCGGTCTTGAAGTCTTTGCCGACTGTGAGATTCAGAAATCTGAAGAGGAACCAACTCCTATATCACCCCGAGAATGGTGGGTGAAAAAAGTGACTATAGAGTCCGAGACAGAGATTAACGCGGGGGAGGAATTGACTGATCTAGCCTCCATGTTCGAGGAACTTGCCATCATGGATGAGTGCCAAGTAAACGTTATCTCCGACGACACCAACAAAGGAAGCGAGTCTAGCAGCGAGATCAAGCAAAGCTCTGAGATGATCAACAACTGGTATTCAATGAAGGGGCTCGTGGTATCTGAGGAATTCCTGATCGAGAAGATGGGTTGCATCCCGTGCAAAGTTACAAAGGAGGACTTATTAACATTCACTTTCGAGTCCAAGAGTGTTTTAGATACCCTCACCCAAGAGGATATGGAGGCAATAGCTGAGCGTGTGTTCCCTTTCTTTGCTAATGAAAAATTTGATCTTTCTGAGTACCCCGAGATTGCAAACATCATGAATGATGAATTAACTAACAATGAATTTAATGAACTAGTTAATAACGATTCAAACAATAATGAAATAGACCACAAAAATGAAACGTACTTAAATGAACTTGCTTAATAGGTCCGTAGTCGTGGTGAAAATGGTCTAGGGGCAGATGAAGAATTGCATGTTGTTAATATGGGTACCGACGAAGAGCTGAGAGAAACCAAGATTGGAAGCTTCTTCAAGGGGG
Organism: Campanula takesimana; assembly: GCA_026119855.1. NCBI lineage: Eukaryota > Viridiplantae > Streptophyta > Magnoliopsida > Asterales > Campanulaceae > Campanula > Campanula takesimana. The sequence continues at coordinate 1,467,741 of JAOWBW010000041.1, forward strand.
AAGAGAAAGACAGATTGACTTCACTGCTCAGAGAATTTGTGGATGTTTTCGCATGGTCATACAAAGACATGCCGGGTCTAGACAGAAAGGTCACCGAGCACAGGATTCCGATTAGAGACGACGCTAAGCCAGTTAAGCAGAAACTTAGAAATATCAAGCCATAATGGTCTTTACAAGTCAAAGAAGAGATGGAGAAGCTTCTCAGTGTGGGCTTCATCAAAGTCATTGAGTATCCGATATGGCTTACAAATGTTGTGACAGTCAGAAAGGCTAACGGCAAGGTCCGTGTTTGTGTGGATTTTAGGGATTTGAACAAAGCTTCTCCAAAGGATCACTTTCCATTACCTAACATCCACATGCTAGTCGATTCCACTGCCGCCTACGAGGTCCGCTCATTTATGCACGGGTTTGCTGGGTATAATCAGATTCTTATGCTGAGGAGGATCAACACAAGACTGCTTTCATAACACCGTGGGGCACCTTTTGCTACACAGTCATGCCATTTGGGTTCAGGAATGCTGGGGCTACTTATCAAAGGGCTATGACAGACTTGTTCCACGACATGATTCACCAAGAAATTGAAGTCTATATGGACGACATGATCATCCATTCATAGGGGACCGATGGTCAGCACTTGGTCGACCTCCGCAAGTTCTTCGAAAGGCTTCGACAACACAAGATGAGGCTCAATCCCGCAAAGTGCACTTTCGGAGTTATCCGAGGCAAAGTTCTTGGCTACATGGTCACTGAAAGGGGAATTGAAGCAGATCCCTCAAAAATCAAGGCAATCATTGGCATGCCTCCTCCAAGGATACATAAAGAAATCAAAGGTTTCATGGGTAGAATCCAGTATATCAGTCGGTTCGTGCACAAGCTTACTTCCATGTGTGAGCCAATCTTCAAGCTACTCAAGAAGAATGTCGCTCTAGAATGGACCTATGCTTGTCAAGAAGCCTTCGACCAAGTAAAACATTACTTGACATGCCCTCCCGTCTTGGTTCCACCACACAAGGAGAAGCCTCTTTTGCTCTACCTCACAGTGAATGATGAAGCCCTAGGGGCTATGCTAGCACAAGAGCAACGAGACTCCACAAAGGAGAATGCCATTTACTTTGTCAGTCATCAATTTCAAGGAGGCAAAAAGAACTACTCTATCTTAGAGAAGTCATGTGCAGCACTGGTTTGGGTCACTTAAAACCTCAAACACTACATGGAAGCCTTTCCGATCAAGCTAGTAGCAAAAGTGGACCCGCTCTGCTACATCTTCGAGAAACCCTTCATGTCGACAAGGACAGCCAAATGGTACTTCATGCTTTCCGACTATGATATCACTTACGTTACACTCAAATCCATCAGGGCGAAAGTGTTTAGTGATCAGCTTGCTGAATTTCTGTGTGACGAAGTGAAGGGGGAAGACTTACAATTTCCCGATGAGGACTTGATTTGCACTACAACCGAGGAAAATAAGTGGCAATTTTTTTCGATGGCTCCTCCAATAAGCATGGTTATGGGATAGGAATGTTGCTTGTCGATCTAAAGGACATCTACACTTCAATCGCAATCTGTCTTGAATTCGAAGCTACCAACAACACTGCTGAATATGAGGCATGTATAGCGGGGCTGGAAGCGGCCTTAGAAAGAAATGTCGCAGATCTAGAAGTATTCGGTGACTATTTACTTCTCATTAATCAGACATCAGGCAAATGGAGAATCCAAGACCCGACTCTCCAGCAGTATGGTCAGCACCTCGAAATTGGTTGAACAATTTCAAGACATCACGTTCATTTATTTGCCCAGAGACAAGAACCGTTTTGCTGATGCTTTAGCTACTATAGCTTCACTAGTTCCCAAGGGAAAAATTGTGAAGCCCTTCAAAATTTCAAGAAGGACTAGTCCGTCATACTGCATGAGTATTGATATCAATAAAGTCCAAACAAACCCCCCATGGTACACAGACATCATGAATTTCCTCAAAGACGGCACCTTCCCCGAGAATAGCAATGGGAAATCTCGAGGGGCATTACAAAAGATATCCGCGAGATATGTGTTGATTGGGAACCGAATATACAAGAGACATCACGAAGGGATCAATCTTTTGTGCGCAAATGAGAGAGAAGCTCAAGAGATAATGCATGAAGTCCACGAAGGCGAGTGTAGACCCCACATGAATGGGATTATGTTAGCCAAGAAGATACTTTGTATTGGCTACTATTGGACCACCATGGAAAGAGACTGCATTGAGAAAGTCAAGAAATGCGCCAAGTGCCAGTTCCACAACATGCTCTACCATCACAACTGTACAATATGACCACACTGTGGCCGTTTTCTTAATGGGGCATAGATATCATCGACAAAGTCCATCCTACAAGGAGCAATGGATAGTCATTCATACTAATGGCCGTGGATTATTTCACAAAATGGGTCTAAGCACAAGCTTACCGGGTTCTCAACGCCAAGAAAGTGGATGAATTCGTAAAGAACAACATCATGTGCCGATACGGTGTTCCTTATGAGATCATCTCTGATAATGGTTCACACTTTGAGAAGGAAATGGATGCGCTTTTGGTTAACTACAAAATTGCCAAGCACAAGTCATCCCCGTACTGCCCCCAAGCCAAAGGAGCGGTCGAAGCAGCCAACAAGACGATTGAGGTCATCATACGGAAAATGGCTTCAACAGGAAGGGATTGGCCCGAGAAATTACCGTTAGCATTGTGGGGACACCGCACATCAATCCGGTCCACAATGGGACAAAACCCCATATTCATTAGTTTATGGTTCTGAAGCCGTACTCCCAGTCGAACTCGAAGTTCCCTCTCTACGGGTCTTACTCGAGAACCAAGTCAACGAGGTTGATAGGATGGAAATTCGATATCAGCAACTAGCCCTACTTGACAAAAAGAGATTAAGAGCGTTTGAACGCACAAGAGCCTATCAGTAGAGAATGGAAAGAGCTTTCAACAAGAAGGTGAAGCCTCGAAAAATCAAAGTGGAAGATTTGGTCCTAAGACAACATCCTCCCAATGCCATGAATCCCCTTGGGAAATGGGGACCCCGATGGATCGGTCCTTATGTGGTCAAAAAGATATTGAGCAGCGATGCAGTTCGACTCGTAGAATTGGATGGCAAACAACTGCCAAAGGAGGTCAACCTCGACAAGCTCAAGAATTCTACGCTTAACAAATGAGGACCATAAAAAAAAAAATGCTCGCTAGGTTGAAAACCCGCAAGGGCGGTATTGGTGTTGGTGCCCTAGGCACGTTTGTTAAACGTTGTATGTGTTATCATTATATTCATATTAATGAAGAGATATTTAGGTTATTATTAATGCTCATGTTTGCATATAATAATCTCCGTCCCTAGAGCTTTTTAAGCACTAGTATAAAGGCTAAATGATCATGGGATGAGCATGTTAGATTTATGTGTACTTGTTTGGAACAAGGTACTGGACATGACCCACGGTATGAGATTTATGTCATGATCAATGTCATATATAAATCTCATATTAGTTATGTCATTTGAATCTTTAGACATGAAGTTATTATTGTCTTCCACTTGATGAAGATTATGTTTGACATATTCAAACGTTACCCTTAAGCAGGTAGCCATAAAGGGTATGATTGGCATAATCAGATTCAAGTAGGGAAGAATAATAAGCTAAATGGATTTGTCCCTCTTCGGAGAGATGTCAAGCTTGGTCCCCTCGAAGGAATGATGTTGATGAAATCTTTGGCCAAACTCAAATGGATTGATTGGATCAATGTCGTTTGGATTACAACATATTCGGGATCGAGAAAAGTATTGAACAAAACAAGTTGACTTATTGACCATGACTTGTGTTCAAAGACATCGTGGACTAAAGGAATGCGAACTTGTATCTAGTTATACTATTTGGGTAGGTATGACGGTTTGCTAGAACCTAATCATATCTTATGGTTTAATGTTTGAACCCATTGCCAACTTAGTATAATCCTAGAGGGTCACACACGAGAGAAGGAATCTTAAAAAGGACTAAAATGGAAAATATGGCCTTCTGAACCATGTTGTGCGACCGCACAAACTGGGCTGGGCGGCCGCACTATTTTTGGGCGACCGCACAGCTAGTTTTGGGCGGCCGCACAAGCATTTCGGGATAGATTTCCTAATTTGATTTGGAAAAGAATTTTGGACGGGTTTAAACACAAGTTTCCTATTTGGAATAGGTCTTACTTGTATATAAACACCAAAGTTCGGCCAGAACTAAAACCAAGCTTTTGTGAAAGTCTCCAAAGGGTTTGAGAGAGTTTTATTTTGTTCTAAGACATCCTAGATTGAAGAACAAAATAATACACAAATAAAATTCCATATAGTTCATATTAATTGTGAAAACGTGTTTCACAATTTTTGTCTAGCAACCAAGATCAAGTGTTCTTGATATTCGTTCAAGGTGTGGATACCGCTAAAGGGTAAAGATCATCATCTTCAAAGTTCGTGTTCTTACTTTTGTGATTAAAGCTTCAATTTCTCCACCGAGATAAAAGACCAAATTCAAAGTCATTAAGGGTTAGTTTTTCTAGTATTAATATTGTTGTATTTGATCTAATCATATGAACGGATCTATGGCTTTGGGTTTCATAATATTTTAAATGCTTAATTCCGCTGCGCATGTTACTCCGAAACCCAACAGTGGTATCAGAGCCCCGTTCATGTTGATTATTTCAATACTTAGATCATGTTGTGTGTATATAAATTGTTTGTATGCCTAACATGATATGAATATTGGATTATATGATGTTTATGTGTTATATGATTCTATATGGTTTATCGTTTTACAACTTTAATCGCACTATTGAATCGCACTAAAAATTATGTTGGATTCTGAATTGTTTGATTATTAATTTTTGATTGGATCAAAGTTTTAATAATCGGGGAAAACAATTTTAAGACAAATCATCAAACTCTAAAAATCATTCTGATGCTACTGTGCGACCGCACAGAAAAACGTGGGCGGCCGCACATGTTTGGGCGACCGCACAGTCTTTCTTGGGCGGCTGCACAGTGATGGTCAGAAGCTGGAATTTTGAGGTAGGTCCAACCAGACCAAAGTAAGGACCCGGCCGGACCTTCTGGTCTGGGGTTCTTTTTGGGTCGCGGGGTGGATTTAGTTGGTTTGAATTCCTATTTGTTTTAGTCGTTTGATTCTGAGATTGATTAAAGGTTTGGATGGCTAATATACGTTCATCGAGATTGTGTTTCCCAAACTTGATTGCAATCAAAGTTTCAAAGATAAAACGAAGTTATAATTATGAAGAGTTCATAATTACTAAAATTGAGAAACAAAGTTCTTGATTCAATGATTGGAGATCCATGTGGAATTGTGGATGCAATTGGCCTATGTTCATCGAGACCATCTATTGCTTAGTTTCGGCCATATGGACTACTTTCTTGATTTCTTGAATTAGTGCGGGATTGTGGTTGCCTAATGGCTTAGTTCGACTGCAGTTCTTGTTGTCTTGATTTGGAGATGATAACCAAAGTTCAAATAGTCTCATCCTCATAATTATAGAGAAACTAATGACACATAAATATTATGATTAAATTAATAGAGATTAATTTAGTGGCTAAACTTGATGCATAACATCTTTATCTTGTGTGCTCATAAATGTGTTGTATGCTATATGTGATAAACCTTCAAGAAAGTTTTAAGTCCCTTTTGCCATGCCATGATTAAGACACTTGTAAGTACATGGGTGATTTTAATGTAGTTTTTGCCCTAGCGAGGTGCATTAATTTTATTCATGTACGAGCAAGATAGATAATGTGGGTACGCCCTAGCGAGACACATTAACTATACGTTTAAAATGGTTGGACTTAACAAGGCGTCAAAACAGTTTTAGGCCTAGGCAAAGATGAGATTAAACATGCTTTTGAAATTGGATCCCTAAGAGTCATAAGGGATATGATTGACAGGTTTGTCTACCTAATTAATTTGATTTTGTGTAATCCGCCTTAGCGGACTTGAAATTAAATTAAAGTTGGATCTTAGCCCAATATCAAAAGAATCTAAAAAAAGGATCTAAGAGTCATATGGGATATGATTGACAGGGTTGTCTACCTAATTAATTTGATTTTGTGTAATCCGTCTTAGCGGACTTGAAATCAAATTAAAGTTGGATCTTAGCCCATATAAATTATATTATACATTGGATGTATAAGAAGGTTATATAATTTAGTGAGAGTATTTTTGGAAAATACATTATTTATCTCTTTAATGAGATTGGTACATGTAAAATTTTAGAAATTTTGCATAAGTTGTAGATAATAACAACTAGAATCGTTGCGATTAATCCTTGATAAGGATAATGCTTCAAAAAGAATGGTACAAACTTCATGGATTAGATTCTAAGCCTAAGAATCATTCTAAGGCAAGAAGATGAGTTGTACATTCTTGATGGGTCTATTCTTAAAAGAACCCAATGCCAGAAAAAGACAATCACAAGAGACATGAGTATGTTTCTAGGGATGTGAGTTGTCTCGTGCTCGTGATTATGTGATCAGAAATCCAACAAAGTTTGAAACTTATGGAAGCCTATTGGATAGGCGTGGAGTTGAGTTACATGTCTCAAAGAGCAATCTGAGCAAGAGATGTATAAAACCATTATTGCATTCACTTTTTGCAAAAGGAGTAAAGGGCAATATGTGGAACCTCACATGCTTAAGATAAAGGCTACGTAGAGCATCTTGAGAAACTTGGTTGTCCAATTGGATTGGAGAAAGCCACGGATCTCATTCTTGATTCATTGTCCAAAAGTTATAATCACTTCATGATGAACTATAACATGCTTGGAATGAATAAGAATCTCTCCGAGTTACATGATATGCTGAAAACTGCGGAGATGAAGATGATGGAGAAAGGTTCTCCAATGCTCATGGTTCATGATGGAAAAGGAGGCCAAATGCCAACGGAAAGGTAAGACAGACTTGTCAAACCTAAAGGAAATAATTGTGGTTAAAATAATAACTCTAATTGATGCAATTTGATAAAATGGCAATTGGATTGACCATTAAGAATTGTAGTCAAAATTCTGGATGATCAATAAAAGGAATGGTAGTGGGACTACCGCTTGGAAATATTTATGTTATAAATTTAATTATTTGGTATTGGATATCACAATAATTAGTAAATTGAAAGACTGCTTATAGTAAAGTTTGATCTATGAATGGTAATGATGCAATGGTTGCAACATTGTTCGTAGAACACCTGTAAAGTGACTTTACTAATGGAGTAGAAAATATTATTTTGTTATAATATAATGAAGGATATTTATTTCTTATTTAGAATAAGAAAAGTGCTTTATTTATTATGATTTACTTCATTGTGTTATCATATAAATAAATATTATATCCTAAATCTTGAAGAACAAAGTAATAAAAGCTATAACATAAATAATTAAAATTCTTTATGCATTATTGTTTTGATCAAATAAATGAGAAATGCATATCTAAAATTCCATGGGACGGAGTTTTAAGTCATATGAATTGAAATCATATGATTTATGCAAATCTTATTTACTTGGACCAAGACATCTTTTGCTATGAATAGTGAAAGGCTAATGTCTTACTTGACCTAATACATGTCCATGTATATGGTGCATTAAGTAGTAATGCCAAAAGAGAATTTTGGTTGGACTTGGTAAAATTATTCAAAGATTCTGATTCGATCAAGATGATGAACAATTAAACCAAGAATTTGACAGTCATCGTCAAAATTGTGAAATAGTTTCACAATTAACTTCACTAAGAACACCATTCTAAATGATGTGTCTACGTGGAAGTACAAAAACCTTATTGGATGTGGTTCATTAGATGATAAAGTCAAATTGATCTTCCATTATTAATTTTGGGGTTATGTATTACAAACCGCTATAACTACACTAATTTGAGTTCCATCAAAAGAGGTTAAATGGTGAAAGAAAACTCGGTTTGTTTTTTATAAAGATTTAAGATGATGAGACCTTTTGGAAAGGAGCTATCTGGGACACACTCACATTTAAATCTAACAAATATATTTTCATGGATTATCCTAAGGAAACTTGAGGATAATGTTTTACTCATAAGAAACAAATGGTTTGTTACTTATGACGGTGCTTTTCTTGATAAGTCATTTATCTATAAAATAATCAGTGGGAGTAAAATATATCTCGAATGGTTCGAGACCTAGAAAATATAATTTAACCTAAGATGGAAATTGAACAAGTTCTCACAAGGAGTCGTGAAAAGTCCGTTCAAGTTATACAAAGTATTTGCGTACATGATAGGATACAATCTATGAAAAGAAATATTGAATATTTCGAAATAGAAAGTATTAAGGTAAAGTTCATTGAAAGATGACACGTTTGCCACCTATCAAAGGTACAATGTCCGCTCCATATTTAGATTAATGACTTAGAGTCATAAAGTCTAAAAGGCAATCCATGTGTAATAATTAAGTTTGAAACTTGATCATTCTAACCTAAGGTGTAAAAACCAAAGGAGAGGAATGAGTTTTCTTGGAGAAAACTTACATGGGTAGCGAGAAACTTACTAGAATTCTCATAGTCACATGTTCATATTTGAAATATGAAATTTGACAAAATGATGTCAAAACAAGGATTCCTCAACGGGAACTCACTTAAGGATGTATTGGATACAACCTAAAGGTTTTGATAGTCAAAGAAAATTCTAATAAAGTATGTAAGTTTCGGAAATCCATTGGATGGATTGAAGCAAGCTTTTGGGAGTTGGAATCTTCGTTTTGATGAATCAAAGAATTTTGCTTTATCAAGAACGAAGATGAACCTTGTATATACAATAATATTAGTGGGAGCATAGTGCTATTCCTTATTTAAATATGTGGATGACGTATTTCTTATTGGAAACGACATTCCTACACGTCAGTCTGTAAAGACTTTGTTTGGAAAGTGCTTCGCAATGAAAGATATGGATGAAACCGCATATGTCCTTGGCATCAAGGAAGCTAATTGGTTTAAAGCCAAAGTACATACATTGATAAAGTCATTAGAAGATTCTGCAACGAAAATTATAAGAGAGGACTGTTGCCAATAATACATAGAGTTTCTCTAAGCAAGACTCAATGTACTAAGACAAAAGATGAGCATGAGAAAATGAGTGAGATGCCATTTGCTTCGGCAATTGGATCCACCATGCCATGATAAGTACTAAGCCGGATATATCTAAATGCTTGGAGCATGACAAGTAGATATCAATCCGACACCGGTGAGATTCACTAGGTGGCTGTAAGAGCGATTCTTAAGAACTTTAGAAGGACTAAAGATTCGTTTATGATCTATGGAGGTATGGAAGATGATCTCGGATACATGCTTCAAAACCGACAAAGATAATAGAAAATCGCAATCGGATTTTGTGCATGTGTCGAATTGTGGAGCTGTAAGTTGGAATGGTTCCAAGCAAAGTACAGTCACTAATTCTACAACTAAATCTAAGTATATTGCCGAATTGGATGCTGCAAAGCAAGTGGTTTGGATTAAGAAGTTCATTGTTGAACTTGAGATGGTTCGTAGTATTGCTAATCCAATAGACCTTATTAGTAATAATAGTGGTGCTATTGATCAAGCAAAGGAACAAAGAGCACATCCTAAATCCAAACACATACCTAGGCATTTTCATATCATTTGAGAAATCGTTGATAAGAGAGACGTAATTATATGCAAAGTACCCACTAATGATAACGTTGCGGACACGCTAGCAAAGGGACTTCCACAAGATAAACATGATGGTCATGTTAGGTCCATGGGTATTCGATACCTAGAGATTGGGCCTAGGGCAAGTGGGAGATTGTTGGTGTTGGTGCCCTAGGCACGTTTGTTAAATATTGTATGTGTTATCATTATATTCATATTAATGAAGAGATATTTAGGTTATTATTAAGGCTCATGTTTTCTTATAATAATCTCCGTCCCTAGAGCTTGTTAAGCACTAGTATAAAGGCTGAATGATCATGGGATGATCATGTTAGATTTATGGGTACTTGTTTGGAACAAGGTACTGGACATGACCCGCGGTATGAGATTTATGTCATGGTCAATGTCATATATAAATATCATATTAGTTATGTCATTTGAATCCTTAGACATGAAGTTATTATAGTCTTCCACTTGATGAAGATTATGTTTGACATATTCAAACGTTACCCTTAAACAGGTAGCCATAAAGGGTATGATTGGCATAATCAGATTCACGTAGTGAAGAATAATAAGCTAAATGGATTTGTCCCTCTTCGGAGAGATGTCAAGCTTGGGCCCCTCGAAGGAATGATGTTGATGAAATGTTTGGTCAAACTCAAATGGATTGATTGGATCAATGTCGTTTTGATTATCAACATATTCGGGATCGAGAAAAGTATTGAACAAAACAAGTTGACTTATTGACCATGACTTGTGTTCAAAGACATCGTGGACAAAGGGATTATGACATATTCTAAAGGAATGCGAACTTGTATCTAGTTATACTATTTAGGTAGGTATGACGGTTTTCTAGAACCTAATCATATCTTATAGTTTCATGTTTGAACCCATTGCCAACATAGTATAATCCTAGAGGGTCACACACGAGAGAACGAATCTTAAAAAGGACTAAAATGGAAAATATGGCCTTCTGAACCATGTTGTGCCACCGCACAAACTAGGCTGGGCGGCCGCACTGTTTTTGGGCGACCGCACAGCTAGTTTTTGGTGGCCGCACAAGCATGTCGGGGCAGATTTCCAAATTTGATTTGGAAAAGTATTTTGGACGGGTTTAAACACAAGTTTCCTATTTGGAATAGGTCTTACTTGTATATAAACACCAAAGTTCGGCCAGAACTAAAACCAAGCTTTTGTGAAAATCTCCAAAGGGTTTGAGAGAGTTTTATTTTGTTCTAAGACATCCTAGATTGAAGAACAAAATAATACACAAATAAAATTCCATATAGTTCATATTAATTGTGAAAACGTGTTTCACAATTTTGGTCTAGCAACCAAGATCAAGTGTTCTTGATATTCGTTCAAGGTGTGGATACCGCTAGAGGGTGAAGCTCATTATCTTCAAAGTTCGTGTTCTTACTTTTGTGATTAAAGCTTCATGTTCTCCACCAAGATAAAAGACCAAATTCAAAGTCATAAAGGGTTAGTTTTTCTAGTATTCATATTGTTGTATTTGATCAAATCATATGAACGGATCTATGGCTTTGGGTTTCATAATATTTTAAATGCTTAATTCCGCTGCGCATGTTACTCCGAAACCCAACAGGCGGCCTAGGCAAAAATTAGAGCAAGTGAAAAAAAGAAGCCCGCTAGATTGAAAACCTGAAAGGGCGGTCAAGGCAAAAAACAGGATGCACACAAAAAAAAAATAAAAAAATGGTCTTCATTTGTTTGAACTACGGAGACCGAGCCTCTCTACGAGAGGAACATAGGCAACCTACGGGTGCGGTCTAAAACAATCAATTTTTACCCAAATCATTCATAAACAAGATGCGACTCTTTATTCAAATCTTAAATCATTTTGATCATTACAACGAATAATGTTGAGCTTAAAAGACAATAATGCATTTGAATCCTAACAAGTGGTCTACTTAATTGCAATCTTGGGTACTAGGTAAAATCCAATTTCTTCGTAGCTTTCGAAGGGCCACCCGAATGACTCTCAATCCTACTTCTCTTTGGCGGCATAGGAACACTGAGATGGACCACGACCTTCTGCGCAGCAAGGCGCCTCCGAGCATAAAAATTATCCAAATGATTGCCGAAAGGGTCAGCCAGAATGTTGTTCAAATCAGCAGCATCTTCCTTGTACCTCATAATACTGCTAGGGTCAAAGTCCTTTACTAGCAACTCAGCGCGAAGCACGTCAACCCAAGTGATGCCGCGGTAAAGGGTGCCAAACAGATAATCCGGATAACTCTCAGGAAGAAAGATACTACCCCGATGAATAGGGACGGAAGCCCACCGATGGCGGTCATCTCCCTAAGCTGACCGAAGCTCCTTCGAAAAGTCTGGACCTATGTATGAGACTGGGCGAAGTACCCTGTTTCGCGGGAATGGAATTATCTGCTGGTGACCAAACTGTCTCAAAACTCGCTCAGGCTGATAAAAGAAGGAATCCCTAAGACCGGAGAGGACCACATGCTCAAAACCCGAAATCCATTCCACAAAAGGACGGAGACCCAAAGAGGGAGGGCACCACTAAATGTCAGCCGACAGTCGAGATGCAAAGAACTTCTTCCAACCATCTTCAGTCAAGTCTCGGATCAATAGTTTTCTCCTATGAACAGCAAAAGGAGACAGATCACCCTCCGGAGAATAAATCCTGAAATGCTCTGAAAGCCATACAATCAAGAGCAAGGGGCTTCCCCGTCTCATCTCACCCATCCAGTGCAACTTATCCAGACCATGAAAGGTCTCCCCCACTATGAGAGGGATTATACTGAATTGTTGCTCCTTTGCCTGCAAGGTAATCTCAGCCAACTGCGCATCCGCAGTCCCGAGGGGTGTAACGAATAGAACCTCGCTGAAAAGGCAAACTGCCATGGCATTCCTCTTAAAAGATTAAACTGCCATATCCTCCGAATACAAAGTAAAGAGCATTGGAAACTCAGTTATGTCAACCGCGGTGCCGTGCAACATCTTCCTCACATCTACGGTAGGGAGGTTCAACAAATCGGACTAAGAATCAATGACGCCACGATGGTACTTGAGGACGACAATCTGACCCATCAATGGCATGCCAAGAATCGCACCAAAGTCATCAACAGTCGGCACCATTTCATTTGCCGAAAAGTTAAAAGTGTGACTGTCACAATCCCAAAAGGCTGCAGCGGCCTTCAACAAATCCCAATCCGGTTTCAACGTCCGAAGGGTGAAGAGAATTCGGAACCCGAAGTCTTTGACAAAAGCCTTCTTAGGATGGTTCTTGAAAGAATACACGAAGGTTGACAAGTCCTTCTCATATTCACCAACGACCTTGGCATCAAGAATGAATGAATTGGAAGCCATGGAAAATGTTGATTACAAGCAAAATCAAGCAAGAAAAGGTGTTCAAGGATGACAGAAAATAGCTGTTGGAAGAATATGTTCGAACAGAGGATGATATTATAGCTGTTGGGGTTCTTTTGGCCAGTAAATGTCAAGCCCCAAAATTCGCTCCCCAGAAGCGTACGCCTCCCACCACCAACTAGGGAAGAGCGCACGTCCCACAGACACTAGCCGGGGCACCCGGGTCCCGTTTCAGAAATGCCTCAACCTTCCCTTGTCAAAAGAAGAAATCATTCAGGAAAAAAGTCCAGGCACTCCCAAAATCAGCAGGATCAACATTCTTCATCAAAGCCACAACAGCTCCGCCCTTGGAGATACAGTCGGGCACACATTAATTTGGTCCGCCCCTTAAGCATGTTAAAATTGAAATTAGATAGAAACTCCCAATAAACTTATAGTAGGGCGTGTCTTTCCTTTTAGTCAAAAATCAAGCTCGACACTTTCCTCTTTAAAGGGAAAACTTTTTTCCGGTCCGCAGTCAACTGTGCCCGCACCCCACAAAATCAACAGCAAGTGCAGCTCCGAATGGCATACAGCTCCAAGCAGCAATTTGGTCCATGGTGAACCGTTGAAATCACCACCTCTTTATCAACAAAGTCTACTTAGCAAACTCACATTCATTTACAGTCCTCTATACAGACTTTAAAGCGGTAGACGGGTCCTCGGATCCAACCAGTCCTCTATACGGACTTTAAGCCAGTAGACGGGTTCTCGGATCCAGCCAGTCCTCTATACGGATTTTAAAGTGGCAGAAGGGTTCTCGGATCTATCCAGACCTCTATACGGAATTTAAACCAGCAGACGGGTCTTCGGATCCAGCCAGTCCTCTATACGGACTTTAAGCTAGCAGACGGGTCCTCGGATCCAGCCAGTCCTCTATATGGACTTTAAACCAGAAAACGGGTCCTCGAATCCAGTCAGTCCTCTATACGGACATTAAGCCAGCAGACAGGTCCTCGGATCCAGCCAGTCCTCTATACGGACTTTAAGCCTTGGCCACGGTAGGCCATTTTTATACTACCATACCTCCTGTATTAGCAAAAGTCGCTCACACAGGAAGCGCATCTCTATCTCTTATAATTTTAAATTCTTGCTTTCTTCGAGTCTTTGCTTTTTTCTTGGGGATGTCCTTGGTGGATGTTCTTTCTTTCGTCGACGCGTTTTGCTTTCCAATCCACGTCGCCGAGGGGCTTTGTAGACACCCCTCCTTGGACCGCTCACCCCGATTGCACATTTGATCTTGTGTTTCTCCCTATTTTAAGTGTTTCTCGTTAGTTTCTGTTACTTTCGTTAAGTTCCTAACTGACTTTGTTAAGTCCAGGGACTAAACTGAATAACAGTGCTAACTTTCTAGTCCATTCTGTAAAAAAATCCATTTCAAAGTCGCGCGCCTCCGCCCTTTGGGGTCAGAAATGCGCACGTCCCGTCACCAAGGCAGGAGGCACGCGCATCTGGGCGTCAGTTACAAATTTTCTCCAAGAATCCCTCCCTTGCTCATTTTACATGATTTTTCCCAGGAAAGATATCTTTGTGACTTCGTTTTGGCACCAAAAACACCAGTTTTACACCTATATAAACCCCTCTAATTCACCTTTGAAAATGATGACTTTTTATGATTAAGAAAACTCTACACAAAATACTTTCAAGACATTTCTAAGGAATTCTCCAAGAAGTATTTGAAGTTCTTTGAAGCTTAGGTAAAAGACTACTCTTTTCTCTCTTCTCTACTTCATCCCTTCTCTTTTTCTCTTATTTTGGTCAAACGTGCAATTGTGAATACCCCTTTCCGAATGCGGGCGACGCACGGAAAGTCTTTCTTTTATTATTTATCTTTATTTATCTTTTCTATGGGATTAGGATATTCAAGTTGGCATTTAACTTTATTAAGAGTCGCCACATTGTTTTCATCAAGCTAAAACATTGAGAAAAGCTTAACAGAGAGGGTTCGGGGGTCAAGTTACGACAAGAGAAGCTCAGGTCGACGTAGTGTGTTAGTGATTGAGACCGGATCCGAAGATTGCCTACGTTCCTCTCGTGATGAGAAGCTCAGGTTGACGTAGTTCGCACATAATCAGAATAGAGAGAAGAAGCGGGATCATGCATGATGAAGGGGGAGGAGAAAGAATCATACAAAATGATAACATCCTAGAATAATGATTATACCATTGATAAGATCAATGTGTAGTCGTCATATTCATCATTGGAGAATTACTGATCATGGGAGTAATTACCTAAAGTTCAGGGTTTAGAAGTAGTTCCTAGATCTCATTGATCATCATCGGCTATGCATTACAAGTAGGGATTAAAACATTAGATCTAGCATGTTCAATCTAACATAGTAATAAGAACATCACGAAACATGTATGAAATAACATATAAGCACGAATATCGCTACCCTAGATATAGAGCATATTATGAATTCTAGTAAGAACATGAAGAACACGTTATGAATCATATGAATATAGGTGTATAAACATAACTAAACTAGCATAAATCATATCTAAACTAAGAAAACATGTAGAATTCTCACCAATCTTGACAAGAACGAAGTCGAATCTCTTGCACGGATTCGCCGGACCTTCGGGATTGCTAGAAAGGCTTAGAGAGAGAGAGTTTTGTCTGCAGTTTAGACTGTAGAACTTGGGGGAGAGAATTGTGTCGAAATTATGAACTGAGGTCACCTATTTATAGAAAAAGTTGACCTGGAGGAAGTGGCCGCCCGGTCGGAAGAGTGGCCGCCCGGCCGATCCAGCATATTAGCTCGATTCTCGAGGTTCTGATCAATCTGGACTCTGGAGGATGATTAGATAACCTGTATCTTTATGGCTTCATCTGATCAGGTCGTCAATATCTCCTTATATGGGCTTTTCAGGATATCCTGGATAAGTCCTGCGCAGCTTGTAAATACTTGGGAGGTCCCTGTGAGTTCTAAAATGCCTAATAGCTCATTTTCAGGTTGGGTACTAACAATAGCCCCTCGGCGACGTTTCTTGCAAGGCATGGAGGGTCGTCGATTATAAGAGGAACTGATCTGAAACATGAGTTCCAAATCGGGAGAGAGAAGCGGCAAGAGAGAAGGTGACCAGGTTGTTCGAGTGGCTGAACCTAAGTCAGGCTACCTACGTATCCAAGTGGAATCAAGCTAATCGTAGTTCGAAAAATGGGGGAGAAAGAAACGAGACATCGTCTTTTGCTAGGGATAGACAGACATTCGTCAGACAATAAAGTCACGTGGACCCTACTGGGAAAAAGGAAAAAGAAACGACACGTCATCTTCCGCTTGATATCGACAAACATTCGTGAAGCAATAAAGTCGTTGCAGATGGACTCGATTGGGGAAAGGAGGAAAGGCCAAACGCACGGTATGACAAGAAGTTTTAAGAATCAAGAACATAAATAAGGATGGATTTTAACTTCCTATAGAGCGCGCGTAATCGCAAAATTTCTTGGTAAACTACGGTACTTTTGAGAGGTGTAGTCCTCAGCATTGCAGGATCCGGTAACCGGTAACGCCGATTGTCTAGAGCTCCAAATAACTTTCTCAAATAGGAAGGGTTTAAGGACGTTCCCAGCCTTCCACTATAATCTTTAGGGTTTAAGGATGTCCCCAGCCTTTTAATTATAGATTGATTTTAGTTATTTAAGGATTTTATGACGGTTTCCTTAATCCACCTTCGAGTTTATGGATGTATATGTTGGGTTTCGTAGTAACATGCGCAGCGGAATAAGCATTTAAATATTTATGAAACCCAAAGCCCATAGATCCATTCATATGATTAAGTCAAATACAACATAATGAATACTAGAATACTAACCCTTGATGCCTTTGATTTTGCAACCTTGAATTCGATGGAGGCTTGAAATCTTGATCACGAACAAAGCAAGAATCACGAACTATGAAGATGATAAGTTTCACCCTCTAGCGGTATCCACACCACGAACGAATATCAAGAACACTTGATCTTGTTTGCTAGACCAAATTATGAAACACGCTTTCACAATTGTAAGAACTATATGGAATTATGAATATTATTGTTCTTCACTTTTGGGATCTTAGAACAAGAAAATAACCTCTCAAAACCTTATGGAGGCACTCATAATCATGTGCTTAATGACTGCTGAAAGGATCCTTAAATAGGTCCTAATCCTTAACCCTTAAGGACTTAGGAAACCTAAATCCCGTCACCAAATTAGGCAACAAGGAATTCTGGCCGACTTGACTGGCACGGTCGTGCCCTACAATCTGGCACGGTCGTGCCATCTAGTCCGCGCGAATTCCCCAGCCACCCATTTTCAGCACGGTCGTGCTTGGTAATTTGGCACGGTCGTGCCAATCATGTCGACAGGTTTGCCTTGGTTTGGATTTATGGCACGACCGTGCCATTTTAAGGCGCACGACCGTGCCAGAGCCAAACACTGATATTTTTCCATAATTCCCATTTAGTCCTTTACGATTCGTTCTATTTGTGTGTGACCCTCTAGGATTACACTAAGTTGGCAATGGGTTCAAACATGAACCCATAAGATATGATTAGGTTCTAGCAAACCGTCATACCTACCCAAATAGTGTAACTAGATACAAGTTCGCATTCCTTTTAGAACATGTCATAATCCCTTTGTCCACGATGTCATTGAACACAAGTCATGGTCAACAAGTCAACTTGTATTGTTCAATACTTTTCTCGATCCCGAATATGTTGATAATCCAAATGACATTGATCCAATCAATCCATTTGAGTTTGGGCAAACATTTCACCAACATCATTCCTTCGAGGGGCCCAAGCTTGACATCTCTCCGAAGAGGGACAAATCCATTTGGCTTATTATTCTTCCCTACGTGAATCCAATCATGCCAATCATACCCTTTATAACTACCGTGTTAAGGCAGCGTTTGAATATGTCAAACATAATGTTCATCAAGTGGAAGACTATAATAACTTCATGTCTAAGGATTCAAATGACACAACTAATATGAGATTTATATATGACATCGACCATGACATAAATCTCATACCGCGGGTCATGTCCAGTACCTTGTTCCAAACAAGTACCCATAAATCTAACATGATCATCCCATGATCATTTAGCCTTTATACTAGTGCTTAAGAAGCTCTAGGGACGGAGATTATTATAAGCAAACACGAGCCATAATAATAATCTTATTATCTCTTTATTATTATGAATAAAATGATAACTTATACAACGTTTAACAAACGTGCCTAGGGCACCAACACCAACAGTATACGACCTCCAATCATAATTTTAGGGTTTAAGGACGGTCCCAGCCTTTTAATTATAGATTGTTTTGGTAGTTTTCGTGGTCTTCTGGACCAATTAACTTTCTCACATATGAAGGGTTTAAGGACGTTCCCAGCCTTCCAATATAATCTTTAGGGCTTAAGGACGTTCCCAGCCTTTTAATTATAGGTTGATTTTAGTTATTTAAAGATTTTATGACGGTTTCCTTAATTAGCCTTCGGGTTTATGGATGTATCCGACCTCCAATCATAATTTTAGGGCTTATGGACGTTCCCAGCCTTTTAATTATAGATTGTTTTGGTAGTTTTCACGGTCTTCCAGACCAATTTGGTAATTTTCGCGGTCTTCCGGACCAATTTGGTAATTTTCGCGGTCTTCCTGACCAATTTTAGTAGCTTTTGGTAGTTTTCGCGGTCTTCCGGACCAATTTGGTGATATTTGGTGATTTACGCGGTCTTCCGAACCAATTTGGTTAAATATTTGGTTAAGTTTGGCTAAGGATGCCAATTTTGGATTAAAAATAAGCCGAGGGACTAAATTGCAAATTCTGGTGCCTGGGGGAATAACTTGCCGCATGGCCAATCCTTCTGATTGGCTGGACTTCATTGATGAGGATCGTTGATGGGCGCGCGAGATGGAGAGCTGAGATCGTGCCACGTCGCTTGGAGACATTGGCCGCGCGGCTAGTCCCTTCGCTGGACAGACCCTACAAACAGCCGCCGACTGTCTCTTTCTTCTTCACTTTTCTTCCTTTCTTTGTCGCATTTTAGAGAGAAAAAGGGAGATTTTGAGATATTTTGTCATTATTGCGATGGATCTTGAGTATATTTTTGGCGAGGGGCAACCGGGATTTTGTCAGTTTCCTTGTTGATCTTAACCCCTTTTCTTGGCAAATACTTAAGCAATCCGGGGAAAACCTAATGGACGATCTTAGAGTCCAAAAATACCTCTGTGGGAATCAAGTCTTGGATTCCCTTCAAAACTTACATTCTTGGCCAAAACCCTAGGTCCAAAACTCCTATAAATATAGAGGTTCTTCAACCGAAAAAGGACTAGAATCCTCATTCACCCAAAAATCACTCCAAATCTGATCAAAGAGGTCCCCATAATCATTCCTTCTTCCTCACCCACGAAATTCAAGCCTCCACAACACCATTCAAGCCAATTTTATTGGATATTCAAGGCCTTTAGTTAAGGCCATCCATAGGATTCTTGAAGAACGCTTAGGTAAAACTCCTTGTTTTCTACCTTCTCATTTACTTCTTTGTCTTTGAACTACGACGGCCTGAGTTCCGCCACAAGAGGAAAACGTAGGCAGCCACTTGGCCCGGCCATTGCATGTTTTTGTTTTACTTAAAAAAAAACTCTCTATTTTCTCTTTGTCACCTAGATCTTGACTCTCACACACATGCATACATGTAGAATAATTTCACTACATACCCTATAAACCCGGGTCCCAATCCGAGGACGGATGTCGGTCAGCACCCCCATTCTAACGAATGGCCCTCGCCGGTCTCTCCAAAGATGGTGTACCCACTCCGTGACACGCTCCTAGATTGTGTTCATGGGGAGCCTTAGCCGTAAGCCTTGCATCGACCTCATGCATACATACTAGCTAATAAGACACTCCTCGAGACCGGTCGGTTCGATTCATAGGGTTGTTTTAACCTTTGCCCAAGATAACGCATCTTTACAATCTATAATCCTCCCTTGTGAATATGACGAATGTCCCTTCGGTAAAATGTTGAACAAAGGATTTTGAAAGCATGGAGAACCTCTCTACGGAAATCCGAGTTTGTGTTTTCCTACTTTCACTATTTTGTGCGGGATTGTGGATGCCATTTTGGCTTAGTTTTTACTATACCGTTCAACATGTCCCATTCGGTTGTCCCTTAAAATTCAAAAGGTTTGATTGCATTAATGCGTTGTTTAACAAAGTGCAAAACAACTACGGAATCACTTAGGTTTAGTTAATTGAATGGTGGATTCCGATGAGAATATGGGACCCTTGCCCGAATTGTCCGTTTGGGAGAGTGCAATACAGGTGAAAAACAAGGGGCTCATATTCTATGGTGACAGAATCCACTGTTCCAGGATGAACTAGAGTAGTAACCTCTTTAAAATGGATTAAATTCCATCCGACCAATATGATTAAAATCTGCAAATCTGACTGTCAGGTTAGATGTCTCGTACGAGACAATGGATGTCTCGTACGAGATATCTCTCATTTTATGTGAGTCTGCCGTGTTGGTCAACCCTATTTCATAAAAGTCAACGTATTGGGACCCCAGCCAGGATTTGACACATTTTCTGCACTCTAGGTCCGTCCGATCAGCAAGGTAGCCCCATACTTCCAACACAATCGCTTCAGTAATTTACATCCATGATCCTGCAACCAAGAGACTAGAAAAGGTTGCAGTAAGGGCCGGTACCCCCATCACTGACTTGGAAACCGCCATAGCCGTCATTGCACGACTTGAGCAGCAAGTCAGAGAGCAAGCCGAAATCTCCGCTCATGAGAGTGATCGTCACGCCAAAGACATAGACACTGTTGGTGTTGGTGCCCTAGGCACGTTTATTAAACGTTGTATGTGTTATCATTATATTCATATTAATGAAGAGATATTTAGGTTATTATTAATGCTCATGTTTACTTATAATAATCTCCGTCCCTAGAGATTGTTAAGCACTAGTATAAAGGCTAAATGATCATGGGATGATCATGTTAGACTTATGGGTACTTGTTTGGAACAAGGTACTAGACATGACCCGCGGTATGAGATTTATGTCATGGTCAATGTCATATATAAATCTCATATTAGTAATGTCATTTGAATCCTTAGACATGAAGTTATTATAGTCTTTCACTTGATGAAGATTATGTTTGACATATTCAAACGTTACCCTTAACCAGGTAGCTATAAAGGGTATGATTGGGATAATCGGATTCACGTAGGGAAGAATAATAATCTAAATGGATTTGTCCCTCTTCGGAGAGATGTCAAGCTTGGGCCCCTCGTAGGAATGATGTTGATGAAATGTTTGGCCAAACTCCAATGGATTGATTAGATCAATGTCATTTGAATTATCAACATATTCGGAATCGAGAAAGTATTGAATAAAAACAAGTTGACTTGTTGACCATGACTTGTGTTTAATGACATCGTGGATAAAGGGATTATGACATGTTCTAAAAGGAATGTGAATTTGTATCTAGTTATACTATTTGGGTAGGTATGATGGTTTGCTAGAACCTAATCATATCTTATGAGTTCATGTTTGAACCCATTGCCAACTTAGTATAATCCTAAAGGGTCACACACAATAGAACGAATCTTAAAAGGACTTAATTGGAATTATGGGTCGAAGGACCTTTGAGGGATTTTAGGACTTTAGAGGAGAAAAGTGGAAAGCTGGAAAAAGGGGAGGTCCAGTCGGACCTCGTTAAGGACCTGGACGGACCAACTCAAGTAACCCGGGCAGACCAAGTTGTGTACCCGGTCGGACCATGCATGGATCCGGCCGGACCCACTTGCAAACCCGGGCGGACCATGCCTGTTCGGCTAGGGTTTTTCCTGTTCCGTTTTCTGACGAGTTTAGACACTTGTTTCCTATTTGGAATAGGTCACACAAATATTTAAAGAGCCTCTATTCGCCCAAAATCAGCCTTAAGCATTATGTAGGTTTGAGAGTGCCTCCAAGGGTTTGAGAGGATGAATTTCTTGTTCTAAGACATCCCTAGATTGAAGAACAAGAATATCACATACATAATAATTCCATATAGTTCTATACATCATGAAAGCGTGTTTCATGATTTGGTCTAGCAACCAAGATCAAGTGTTCTTGATATTCGTTTGTGGTGTGGATACCGCTAGAGGGTGAAACTTATCATCTTCATAGTTCGTGATTCTTACTTTGTTCGTGATCAAGATTTCAAGCCTCCATCAAATTTAAGGTTGCAAAATCAAAGGTTTCAAGGGTTAGTATTCTAGTATTCATATTGCATGTATTTGATATAATCATATGAATGGATCTATGGGCTTTGGGTTTCATAAATTTTAAATGCTTAATTCCGCTGCGCATGTTACTACAAAACCCAACAGTGGTATCAGAGCCCCGTTTATGTTGATTATTTCAATACATAATCATGTTGTATGTATGTAAATTGTTTGTTTATGTGCCTAGCATGATTTGAATATTGGGATTATGATGTTTATGTGTTATATGCGTTTATGTGGTTTATTGTTTTGTAAACTTTAATCGCACTATTCAATCGCAATTAAAATTATGTTGGATTTAAAATTGTTTGGGTTATCAATTTTGATTGGATAAAAGTTTTCATAATCCAAGGATTCATGAATTGTTCATTCAAGGTTCTGATGTTCATGATGATTGGATCATCAAGAACACCAAATCCTATTTGAATCGGGAAAACAATTTTGAGCAAAATTTTGGAACTTTAAAAATTCTGGGTTTTTCGGCGTAGGTCCGACCGGACCATAGCAAGCACTCGGCCGGACCTTCGGGTCTGGAGCGGGATCAGGAAATTGGTTTTGGGTTCGAACAAGAAAAATTTTGGGTTTTTCAAGCAGGGTCCGACCGGACCAGTGTAGAGACCCGGCCGGACCTTCTGGTCTGGTTGGGGGCTCAGGCATGTGGTTTGGGTGCGGATCTCGGGTTTTAATTTTCTTATTTGTTTTGATCTTGTGATTCTGAGATTGGATCAAGGTTTGGATGGCTAATCTACGTTCATCGAGATTGTGTTTCCCAAACTTGATCGCAATGAAAGTTCAAAGATAAAACGAAGTTAGAATTATGAAGAGTTCATAATTGCTAAAATTGAGAAACAAAGTTCTTGATTCAAAGATTGGAGATCCATGTTGAATTGTGGATGCAATTAGACTACGTTCATCGAATCCATCTATTGCTTAGTTTCGGCCACATGGACTACTTTCTTGGTTTTTGAATTAGTGCGAAATTGTGGTTGCCAATGGCTTAGTTCGGCCGCACTTCTTGTTGTCTTGATTTGGAGAAGATAACCAAAGTTCAAATAGTCTCATCCTCATAATTATAGAGAAACTAATGACAAATAAATATTATGCTTAAATTAATGGAGATTAATTTAGTGGCTAAACTTGATGTGTAACATGTTTATGCTATGTGCTCATAAATGTGTTATATGCTATATGTGATAAACCTTCAAAGAAAGTTTTAAATTCTTTTTGCCATGCCATGATTAAAACACTTGTTAGTATATGAATGATTTCAATGTAGTTTTCGCCTCCTATGCGCAAGATAGATAATGTGGGCACGCCCACGCGAGGCACATTAACTATGTGTTTAAAATGGTTGAACTTAATTAGGCGTCAAAACAGTTTTGGGCCTAGGCAAAGATAAGATTAAACATGCTTTTGAAATTGGATCCCTAAGAATCATATTGGATATGATTGACAAGAAATTGTTTACCTAATTAATTTGATTTTGTGTAATCCGCCTCCGCGGACTTGAAATTAAATTAAAGTTGGATCTTAGCCCAATTTAAAAGAATCTCAGAAAAAGGATCTAAGAGTCATATTGGATATGATTGACAGGATTGTCTACCTAATCAATTTGATTTTGTGTAATCCGCCTCCGCGGACTTGAAATTAAATTAAAGTTGGATCTTAGCCCATTTAAATTATATTATATATTGGATGTATAAGAAGGTTATATAATTTAGTGGGAGTATTTTTGGAAAATACATTATATATCTCTTTAATGAGATTGGTACTTGTAAAATTTTTGAAATTTTGCATGAGTTGTAGATAATGACAACTAACTCAATATCGTTGCGATTAATCCTTGTTAAGGATAAAGCTTCAAGAGAATGGTACAAACTTCATGGATTGGATCCTGAGCCTAAGAATCGTTCGAAGGCAAAAAGATGTGTTGTATATTCTTGATGGGCCTATTCCTAAAGAACCCGATGCCGGAGTAGACAATCACAAGAATCATGAGTATGATTCTAAGAATGTGAGTTGTCTTATGCTCGCGATTATGTGCTCAAAATTCCAACAAAGTTTGGAACTTGTGGAAGCCTATTAGATAGACGTGGAGTTGAGTTACATGTTTCAAAGAGCAATCTATGCAAGAGAGGTATAAAACCATTGTTGCATTCACTTCTTGTAAAAGAAGTGAAGGGCAACAAGTGGAACCTCACATGCTTAAGATAAATGGCTACGTAGAGTATCTTGATTAACTTGGCAGTCCAATTGGATTGGAGCTATCCATGAATCTTATTCCTAATTCATTGCCTAAGAGTTATAATCACTTTGTGATAAACTATGATATATACGGAATGAATAAGAATCTCTCCAAGTTGCATTAACATGCTAGAACTGTGGAAAAGAAGATAGTGGAGAATGGTTCTCTAGTGATCATGGTTCATGATGGAAAATGGCCAAGTGCCAAAGGAAAGGTAAGACAGACTTGTCTAACCTAAAGGAAATAATTGTGATTAAAATTATAACTCTAATTGATGCAATTTGTTAAAGTGGCAATTGGATTGACCATTTAGAATTGTAGCCAAAATTTTGGATGATCAACAGAAAGGGGAATGGTAGTGGGACTACCACTTGGGATATTTATGTTATAAAACTAATCTTTCTAAATTTAATTATTGGGTATTGGATACCGGATGTGAATCCCACATTTGTATGAATGTGCAATAATTAGTAAATTGAAAGACTACTTATAGTAAAGTTTGATCTATGAATGGTAATGATGCAATGGTTGCAACATTGTTCATAGAACACTTGTAAAGTGATTTTACTAATGAAGTAGAAAATATTATTTTGTTAAAAGATAATGAAGGATATTTATTTCTTATTTGGAATAAGAAAAGCGCTTTATTTATTATGATTTACTTCATTGTGTTATCATATAAATAAATCTTATATCCTAAATCTTGAAGAACAAAGTAATAAAGGCTATAACATAAATAATTAAAATTCTTTATGCATTATTGTTTTGATCAAATAAATGAGAAATGCATATCTAAAATTCCATGGGACGGAGTTTTAAGTCATATGATTTGGAATCACAGGATTTATGCAAATCTTATTTACTTGGACCAAGACATCTTTTACTATGAATAGTAAAAGACTAACATCTCAATTGACCTAATACATTTCGATGTATATGGTGCAATAAGTAGCAATGTTAAAAGATAATTTTGGTTGTACTTGGTAAAACTGTTCAAATACTCTGATTGGATCATGATGATGAATAATTAAACCAAGAACTTGACATTCATCGTTATGGTTGTGAAATAGTTTCACAATTAACTCTACCAAGAACACCATTTGGAATGATGTGTCTGCGTGGAGGTAAAAGAAACTTATTGGATAAGGGTTCATTAGATGATAATGTCAGAATGATCTTCCATTATTTGTTTTGTGGTTATGTATTTGAAACCACTATAATTACACTAATTTGAGTTCCATCAAAAGAGGTTAAAAGGTGAAAGAAAACTAGGTTTGTCTTTCATAAAGATTTAAGATGGTGAGACCTTTTGGAAAGGAGTGGTCTGGGACACAGTCACATTTAAATCTAATAAATATATTTTCATGGGATATCTATCCTAAGGAAACTTGAGGATATAATTTTACTCATAAGAAACAAATTGTTTGTTACTAATGATGGTACTTTTCTAGATAAATGGTTTATCTCTAAAAGAGCCAGTGGGAGTAAAATATACCTCGAATGGTTCGAGTCCCAGAAAATAGTATTTAACCTATGATGGAAGTTGAAAAAACTTTCACAAGGGGTTGTGAAAATCCATTCAAGATATACAAGTACTTGCGTATATGATAGAATACAATCTATAACAAGAAATATTGGATATTTTGAAATAGAAAGTATTGAGGTAAAGTTCATTTAGAATGAAGTATTTACCACCTATCAAAGATGCAATATCCGCTCCATATTTAGATTAATGACTTGGAGTCCTGAAATCTAAAATGCAATCCATGTATGACAATCAAGTTTGGAACTTGATCATTCTATTCTAAGGTGTAAAAACCAAATGATGGGATTGAGTTTTCTTGGAGAAAACTTACATGGGTAGCAAGGTACTTACTAGAATTCTCATGATCACATCTTCATATTTGGAATATGAAATTTGACAAAAGGATGTCAAAACAGCGCTCCTTAACGGGAACTTACTTAAAGGATGTATTGGATACAACCTAAAGGTTTTGATAGTCAAGAAATTCTAATAAAGTATGTAAGTTGCAGAAATCCATGGGATGGATTGAAGCAACTTTTGGGAGTTGGACTCTCCGTTTTGATGAATCAAAGAGTTTGGCTTCATCAAGAACGAAGATGAATCTTGTATATATAAGAAGATTAGTGGGAGCATGGTGCTATTCCTTATCTTATATGTGGATGACATATTTCTCATTGGAAACGACATTCCTACACTTTAATCTATGAAGATTTGGTTAAGAAAGTGTTTCGCAATGATGAATATGGATAAAGCCACATACGTCCTTGGCATTAAGATCTACAGAGATAGATCAAGGAAGCTAATTGGTTTAAGCCAAAGTACATACATTGACAAGGTAATTAGAAGATTCTACATGAATATTCTAAGAGAGGACAGTTGCTAATAATACATGGAGTTTCTCTAAGCAAGGCTCAATGTCCTAAAAGACAAAAGATGAGCATGAGAAAATGAGTGAGATGCCATTTGCTTCGTCAATTGGATCCATCATGCCATGATAAGTACTAAGCCGGATATATCTAATTCTTAGAGCATAACGAGTAGATATCAATCTGACACCGGTGAGATTCACTGGATGGCTGTGAAAATGATTCTTAAGTACTTGAGAAGGATAAAAGATTCATTTTTGATCTATGGAGGAATGGAAGATTCTATGATGCATACTTCCAAACCAACAAAGATGATAAAAGATCGCAATCGGGTTTTGTTCATATGTCGAATAGTTAAGCTGTAAGTTGGAATGATTCCAAGCAGAGTACAGTCGCTAATTCTACAACTAAAACTAAGTATATTGCTGCATTGGATGCTGCAAAGGAAACTGTTTGGATTAATAAGTTCATTGGTGAACTTGAGATGGTTCCTAGTATTGCAAATCCAATAGACCTTATTAGTAATAATAGTGGTGCTATTGAATCAAGCAAAGGAACCAAGAGCACATCCTAAATCCAAACACATACTTAGGCATTTTCTTATCGTTTGGGAAATCGTTGATAAGGGAGACGTAAATATATGCAAAGTACCAACTAATGATAACATTGCGGACACGCTAACAAAGTGACTTCCACAAGCTAAACATGATGGTGCCCTAGGCATGTTTGTTAAACGTTGTATGTGTTATCATTATATTCATATTAATGAAGAGATATTTAGGTTATTATTAATGCTCATGTTTGATTATAATAATCTCCGTCCCTAGAGCTTCTTAAGCACTAGTATAAAGGCTAAATGATCATGCGATGATCATGTTAGATTTATGGGTACTTGTTTGGAATAAGGTACTGGACATGACCCGCGGTATAAGATTTATGTCATGGTCAATGTCATATATAAATCTCATATTAGTAATGTCATTTGAATCAGTAGACATGAAGTTATTATAGTCTTCCACTTGATGAAAATTATGTTTGACATATTCAAACGTTACCCTTAACCAGGTAGCTATAAAGGGTATGATTGGCATAATCGGATTCACGTAGGGAAGAATAATAAGCTAAATGGATTTGTCCCTCTTCGGAGAGATGTCAAGCTTGGGCCCCTCGTAGGAATGATGTTGATGAAATGTTTGGCCAAACTCAAATGGATTGATTAGATCAATGTCATTTGAATTATCAACATATTCGGAATCGAGAAAGTATTGAACAAAAACAAGTTGACTTGTTGACCATGACTTGTGTTCAATGACATCGTGGACAAAGGGATTATGACATGTTCTAAAAGGAATGCGAACTTGTATTTAGTTATACTATTTGGGTAGGTATGACAGTTTGCTAGAACCTAATCATATCTTATGAGTTCATGTTTGAACCCATTGCCAACTTAGTATAATCCTAGGGGGTCACACACAATAGAACGAATCTTAAAAGGACATAATTGGAATTATGGGTCGAAGGACCTTTGAGGGATTTTAGGACTTTAGAGGAGAAAACTGGTAAGCTGGAAAAAGGGAAGGTCTGGTCGGACCTCGTTAAGGACCTGGCCGGACCAACTCAATTAACCCGGGCGGACCAAGTTGTGTACCCGGTCGGACCATGCATGGATCCGGCCGGACCCACATGCAAACCCGGGCGGACCATACCTGTTCGGCTAGGATTTTTCCTGTTCTGTTTTCTGACGTGTTTAGACACTTGTTTCCTATTTGGAATAGGTCACACAAGTATTTAAACAG
The DNA here is from genome assembly GCA_026119855.1 of Campanula takesimana. Lineage (NCBI taxonomy): Eukaryota > Viridiplantae > Streptophyta > Magnoliopsida > Asterales > Campanulaceae > Campanula > Campanula takesimana. The sequence goes on from JAOWBW010000041.1 coordinate 1,496,500, forward strand.
CCTCTATTAGCCCAAAATCAGCCCTAAGCATTATGTAGGTTTGTGAGTGCTTCCAAGGGTTTGAGAGGATGAATTTCTTGTTCTAAGACATCCCTAGATTGAAGAACAAGAATATCACACACATAATAATTCCATATAGTTCTATACATCATGAAAGCTTGTTTCATGATTTGGTCTAGCAACCAAGATCAAGTGTTCTTGATATTCGTTCGTGGTGTGGATACCGCTAGAGGGTGAAACTTATCATCTTCATAGTTCATGATTCTTGCTTTGTTTGTGATCAAGATTTCAAGCCTCCATCAAATTCAAGGTTGCAAAATCAAAGGCTTCAAGGGTTAGTATTCTAGTATTCATATTGCATGTATTTGATATAATCATATGAATGGATCTATGGGCTTTGGGTTTCATAAATTTGAAATGCTTAATTCCGCTGCGCATGTTACTACGAAACCCAACAGACACCGTCTTGCAAGAGCTCCAAGAACTCAAGAGGAGTAATAAGAAGTCAAAAACCCCCTCCAAAGACGGGGAGTCCCATGCTAGGAAAAAGAATGAGAGGGATGATGATTCCGACTCTGATTCAAATACATCCGACTCTTCCTCCTCCTACGATGACGAGGATACTAAGGCAAGTGATAAGAAAAAGAAAGCTAGTGATGACACCAACTTCATCAACTCTACCACTGCTTAGTTTCTTGAAAAGAGGTTTGCACATCTTGGTCTAGCAAAGGGCTCCATCGCTCCATTTGACCCCATTGCACTTCGCAAGTCAATCACTAAGCTACCACGAAAGTTCCGCACTTCTGACATAGCCAAGTTCAACGGCACTACCTGTCCTCGTGTTCATGTTGAAACATACACTTGGGCCATGCTTCCAATGAAAGTGGATGACACCGTCTTGGACCAAAGCTTTCCCTAAAATTTAGAGGGGGCGGCAAGGGATTGGTACATGTCTCTCCCCTTATCCACAAGGACCGATTGGGCTATCGCATGTGAGGTCTTCCAAAGGCGCTTCAAGGACAATACTACTTACCGTCCCACAAAAAGAGACTTCGAGCAAATCCAACAAGGTACTAATGAGACATTTGGTGACTTTGTCAAAATATGGAGAGCCAAGCTCACCGAGATCGTTGATAGGCCAACTACGGACGACCAAATGCACATCTTCCTGAAATCACTCCGTAATGAGTATGAGGACCGCCTCTCCGGTAGTTTCTTCCAAGCTTCTCTGAACTTCATAAAGCTGGTCTTCGACTAGATGACATCTTCAAAAGTTGGAAAGAGGCTAAGAGAGATGGTGGGTACCGCTACCCTAGCAAAGGCTCTACTAGCAAAGACACATTTGTCAATGCTATCGCTTTCAATAGTCAAGGGAGGAGCAACTATACCTCCGTCCCCCCGCCCAATAAGGAGAAGAAGAAAGAGAGAGTCTACAACAAATTGGAAGGTATCACTCAAGGAGAGCTCTTCGACATACTCGTAGAAGCCGTTAAGGTCGCGCCAAGGAAGCCGCCTTCTACTCCAAGGGAACTCCCCCCGAATCACGCCCATCATCTCTACTGCAAGTTCCACCAGTTCAGTGGTCACGACACCAATACTTGCAACCACCTCAAAGATGTGATTCAAGATCTCATAGACTCTAAGAACCTAGGGGTTCCTAATGTAGTGACAAACCCTCTCCCAACTGCGGGAGGAGGGATTAATGTAATAGAGATAGCTTGTAAAGAAGAAGAGACTACTCGCCTAGTTCCAAATGTGGGCGAGAGTAATCCAAATTTTAATAAAGAAGTTTCTTTCTACTACATGTTGTCTTGGAATCAAACACTAAGTAAGAACAATGATAACTTCATACGCGAGGGGGAAAACATGCCATACTTCATGTTCCCTGAACCATGGATTGACCATAGGGGGAAGCGCCAGCCGGGCTTTGAAATCTTCAGTGACTGTGATCCATACTCACTTGAAACAGAACCGATGCAATTCTCATGGCTACGTCGAGAATTAGGGGGTACCAAGGCCGAAGCATTTAGTGAGTGGGACTTTGTGTTGGGAGAAGACCTACTGCGCCAATTTCTCAACCATTGCAAGATAGAGGACACTCAGATCAATGCAATAGACAATGGGGACGCTCCGAACCAAGACTATACCAAGCTCATCGAGAAGAGTGATGAGTCTATCCAGAATTGGTACACAACTGGGGGACCCATAGCAAGTGAAGACTTCCTGATCAAAGAATTAGGATGTACTCTCCATCCCCATAGAGAAAGAAGATTTGTAACTCTTACCTTAGAGTCAGATACCGCTACCGATGAGCTCACCCAAGATGACTTGGATGCCATCGCGGAACATGTATTCCCCTACTTTGTTAATGAAAAAATAGACCTTTCTGAGTATCCCGAGATTGCCAGCGTCATAAATAATGAATTAACTAATAACTCTAACGAATTAGAAAATAATGAGTCATATGATGAGATAGATGAAGAAAACGAACAAATCTTAAAAGAAATTAATAAGCAAGTAGGTCTTCGTGACGGAAATGGTCCTATTGATGCCGAAGAAATGCAAACAGTTAATCTGCGGACGGACGATGATCCGAAAGAGACCAAGATTGGCAGTTTATTCAAGGGGGAAGACCGATAAGCCCTCATAGAGCTTATCCGAGAATTCGTGGATTTGTTCGCTTGGTCCTACAAAGATATGCCGGGGCTAGCCAATTCGATTGTTGAGCACAAGATGCCTCTGCTTCCCGATTCAAAGCCAGTCAAGCAAAAACTCCGTAGAATTAAGCCCGAGTGGTTGGTTCAAGTCAAACAAGAGATAGAGAAACTCTTGAGTGTTGGGTTCATCAAAGTGATAGAGTATCCAAGCTGGTTGGCTAATACTGTACAGGTTTCCAAGGCAAATGGAAAGGTCTGCGTCTGTATTAATTTCCGTGATCTTAACAGAGTGTCTCCGAAAAATGATTTTCCTCTTCCCAACATAGACATGCTCGTTGACAATACCGCGAAATACGAAGTCCGTTCATTCGTAGATGGATTCGCAGGTTACAACCAGATCCTTATGGACGAGGAGGACCAACACAAAATAGCGTTTACCACACCTTGGGGGACTTTTTGTTATACAGTCATGCCTTTCGGACTTGAAAATGCCGGAGCCACTTATCAGAGAGCTGTAACTACGTTGTTCCATGACATGATACATAAAGAAATGGAGGTGTACGTTGATGACATAATCATACACTCCAAAGGCTCCGATGGATAGCACTTCGTTGACCTTAGAAAGTTCTTTGAAAGGTTGAGACACTACAAGATGAGACTTAATCCAGCCAAGTGCACATTTGGGGTAGTGAAAGGAAAAGTTCTAGGGTACATGGTCACCGAGCGTGGTATAGAAGCGGATCCAGCTAAGATCAGAGCCATCATTGACATGTCTCCACCTAAGACGTAAAAAGAGGTCAAGGGATTCATGGGTCACCTTCAGTACATTAGTCGTTTCATTAATCAACTCACGACGATGTGCGAGCCCATTTTTAAGCTCCTCAAGAAGAATGCATCCCTAGAATGGACCGAAGAGTGCTAAGAATCCTTTGAAAAGGTCAAGGAGTACTTAGTGAATCCGCCAGTCTTGGTCCTACCGCATAAAGAGAAACCGTTGACATTGTACCTCAAAGTCAATGATACTGCATTAGGGGCTATGCTAGCACAAGAGCAACCCGATTCAAAGAAAGAGAATGCCGTGTACTTTGTCAGCCGTCGCTTCCAAGGGGCTGGATTAAATTACTCTGCATTAGAAAAGTCGTGTGCTGCACTGGTATGGGTAGCTGAGAGACTAAAGCCGTACATGGAGGCGTTTCCTGTACAACTGATTGCCCGAATGGACCCAATAAAGTACATCTTCGAGAAGTCGCATGTCTTCTCTAGGATAGCCAAATGGTACTTCATGCTCGCGGGGTACGATATCACTTACATCACAAAGAAATCCGTGAGAGGAAGAGTCTTCGTGGATCATTTAGCCGAATTTCCATGTGATGAAGCGAAGGGGGAATACCCGCGATTCCCTAATGAGGACATCATGTCAATAGCAGAAAATAAGTGTCAATTATTTTTCGATGGCGCAGCCAATAAACGGGTATATGGCATTGGCATGTTACTAGTAGATCCCTCAGATTTCTACACTCCACTCGCAATCCGCCTTGACTTTGAGGCCACTAACAATATTGCCAAGTACGAAGCTTGCATAGCGGGGCTTGAAGCAGCCTTAGAAAGAAATGTGACCGAACTAGAAGTGTACGGAGATTCATAACTTTTAATCTATCAGTCACTTAAGAAGTGGAAGGTACAAGATCCTACACTCCAGAAATATAACGACCATCTCCAAGACTTGGTCAAACAGTTCAAAGAGGTTACTTTCTACTATCTTCATAGAGATAAGAACCGCTTGGCAGACTCACTATCCATGCTAGCATCACTTATGGAGATTCCCAAATGGACTGAGGTCAAGACCTTCAAATTCGCGAGGCGGACGACTCCCGCCTATTACTTAATCATAGACCTGCACGACTGCAAAGAAGAGTGTGACCCTGTTTCCGTAAATACCTTGGACGATAAAACTTGGTATTATGATGTATGGCATTTCCTCCTAGATGGAACATTCCCATCAGACGCATCACCTGAAGCAAAGATAGCCCTCAAACGGTTTGCCGCCCAATTCGTTACATAGGTGATCGCCTCTACAAGAAACCCCACGAGCAATGTCTACTCTGTGCCGACGAGCAAGAAGCCGTAGAAATCATGGACCAAGTCCATCAAGGAGTCTGTGGAACCCACATGAATGGAAATATGCTAGCAAAGAAAGTCATCCGACGAGGATACTATTGGGCTACAATGGAAGCCGACTGCACCGATATGGTTAAGAAATTGTACAAGTGCCAAATACATGCCAACTTACAACATGCACCACCGTCCGTGTTATACCCATGACATCCCCTTGGCCATTTTCTATATGGGGAATAGACGTCATTGGCAAAGTCTCACCGATAGGTCATAATGAGCACTCATTCGTATTGGTCGCCGTCGATTACTTCACTAAATGGATCGAGGCTCAATCCTACAAAGTCTTAAACGCCAGAAAGGTGGCTGAGTTCATTAAGACCAATATCATATGCCGATATGGAGTACCTCATGAGATGATATCTGATAATGGCTCGCACATTGAGAAAGAATGTGACTAACTACTTGCAGAGTACAAGATAGAGAGACATCAGTCGTCACCGTACCGACCATAAACCAATGGAGCTGTCGAAGCTGCTAACAAAACCATAGAGACCATCATTAGAAAAATTGCTAAAATTGGTAGAGACTGGCCTGATAAGCTACCTTTTGCACTCTGGGGCTACCGTACTTCAATCCGCACGGCTACCGGTGAAACTCCCTACGCCCTAGCCTATGGGTTGGAAGTAGTGCTACCAATCGAATAAGAAGTACCATCACTAAGGGTTCTCCTAGAAAACCAAGTGAATGAAGTTGCATGGTTAGACAGCCGTTATGAACAACTAGCCCTACTAGATGAACGATGACTTTGAGCCGCCGAGCATATCCAAGCGTATCAATGGAGAATGGCCCGAGCGTTCAATAAGAAAGTCAAGACCAGAAACATCAAAGAAGGGGACCTTGTCCTATGTGAGCATCGTCCCGGACCACTAAATCCTATGGGAAAGTGGAGACCAAGATGAATAGGCCCTTACATAGTCAAGAAGATCTTCTCCGGAGGAGCGGTACAACTTGCAGACCTAGATGGAGATCAACTGCCGAAGCCTGTCAACTTGGACAAGCTGAAGAAGTACTATTCATAAGTCCGTCCCCTATTTCAAATAGAAAAGAGGAAAGCTCGCTAGGTTGAAAACCAGCAAGGGAGGCCTAGGCAAAAATTAGAGCAGAGAGCGCGAGAAAAGATGCCCGCTAGATTGAAAACCTGAAAGAGCGGTCTAGGCGAAAATCAGGGTGTGCATAAAAAAAATAATAATAATAGAGGACAGTCTCGTACGAGACACCTATGTCTCATATGAGACATGTCAGTCAGCAGACATATTTTCTCTTTCTTAAACAAGAACTACGATGACCTGAGCTCCTTATTTAATTGATGTAAAAGGAGAACGTAGGTAGCCTTTTGGTCCGGTCTATTCAATAAATAAAATCAATATCTTGTCTTCTTATTAATTGAATGCATTTCAAGATAGCAATAAGAAAATTTCTAACATGAATACCAACTTGCAAAAGAAAAATAAATAAAATACTAAAAATCTAAACTTTGGTCTATCTATGGCAATCTCCCGATACTCCTAAGGATCTATTTCTTCCTTGACTTAGTAGGGGCTTGACCACGATCCGCATTGTCATTCCTCTTCCTCTTGTGCAAAGGTATCTCGAAATCGGGAGGAACATCAAGTCTACTGAACACCGATGGAGTCAGTCTCACAAACACATGAGGCCTATCTAGAGATTGAAATTTACCAGGAACTCTGTTCGCTCTCTTCTCGTAAAAGTCACTATCCAAAAACTCTTGAGTGGCGTCTACCCTGACATTAGAAGGATCCTCCTTACCTTCCTTCTTCGTCAAATTCTATCTAGGCTCGAATTGGTCCCCCAACAGAGTGCGGCGGATCTCATCAATACCCTCGACACTGGGACAGAGTTTTTTCAGAAACCAATCCAAATATTTGTCCGACAAATAGATGCTTCCTCTATCATGACGAAGATTGGTCCAACGATCCATAGTGGTGCCTTGACCCCAAGCGCGAGCCAAGCTCGTAGAGAACTCTAAGTCCATGAAGGAGATGTCTCGAGACCGTCCCCCTAACACGAAAGTGTCCTGCTGTTGATCGAATTGTCGCATTACCCTCCAAGTAAAATAGAAAGAGGAATCCCTCAAACCCGGAAGGACGAACTTGTCGTACCCAAGAGTATTAGCTACGAACCTCCTCACCTTCCAAAAGGATGGGCACCAAGCAATATCATCGGTCTCTGCTTTAGCAAAAAGGTGGGCCCACTCCTCAATGCTGAGACCCTTCACCAACAGTCTCCGCCTATGGAAAGTATAAGGAGAATACTCGGTCGGATAATTCAATAGTTTAAAATGTTCTCTGAGCCAAATAGTCAACAATAACGGACTTCCCCGAGTCATGGAGCCGGTTCGGTGTAGCTCATCAAGACCATGAAGGGTCTCCCCCAAAATAAGAGGGACTATGTTAAAGGCCCGTCCTCTAGCTTGCAGAACGATGTCCACAAGCTCTGTGTTCGCCATGCCACACTTACTCATGAAAATCACGCTTCAAAACAAACACAATGCCAAGAGGCATCATTGAGAATCCACGCTGTGACCACGAGTCACCCGACCTTTAAATATCCTAGGCAAAGCGTGGAGATCATAATAGAGGTTGTGAATATAACTCTGCGCCTCGGGAAGGCCTATACTCAATAGATCCTTGAGAGACTCCACCTGTACCTTGTCATACTTAGGCACCGTGATCACCCCTGTCAATGGCATGTCCAAGATAGCCACCATCTCCTCTAAAGTGGGGACCATCTCATTAAGTGAAAAGTTGAAAAGATGATTCGATGGATCCCAAAAGCGTGCAACTCCCTTTAGAAGGTCCCATTCCGGTTTTAGATTCTTCAAGGTGAAAAGAATCTTGAAACCAAACATCTCCACAAATCTTTCTTGACGAGCTTTGTCAAACGAGCGAAAGAACGTTGCTAAATCATTGTTGTAGTGTTCCACTAATTCCGAATCCCAGGAGAACTCATCAACAATTATTGATGAAGGGACGGACTTACTTAGGGCCATTGGGAGCAAAAGGTTGAGAATTTCACTCCAAAAGAAAAGTTCCCAGAACTGATTTAAGGCTGCATGGTATTCTAGGACGGACTAGAGGTGTTTATATACAAGTTTGAACACCAAATCCTTGAGGAAAAAGGCGAAACAGCCATAGATTCAGAGGATGACTCATACGAGACATCGATGTCTCGTACGAGGCATCTCCCAGTGCAGAACAGCGATAAATCTGCTCAAATCCTAGGTTGCCCGGTAAGTCAAAACATATCTCAATCACCTCAGAAACGCACTCGAAACAGTTTATACATCACATACAAATGACCCAACGCGAATCCATCTCACCAAAACTACCCCTCGGTTGACCAACCAGACGTGAATCAATTCATTACACAGTCAGAAATAAAAACTAAAAACAACTAATGTATTGTGTGTTAGAGTTAGGAAATAACTGTTCCATAGGTACAAACCAAAGAAAGAAAAGTTGTCTTCACCTACACTGAGGCAATAAATACATCACCAACAAAAGGAGGGAATGGGGGATCCTATCTACTCGGTATCAAAAGAAAGAAGACGTCGCCACCGCGACGTGATCACTCATCAGTCCGAGGTCTCTTCCCGCAAGAAGCCGACTCTGTTGTCTAGCGAGGCAATCGACCTAAGAGATCCGCAGTCTCTCTCTTCACCCTCTTAGCATAGGCCATGAATTGGGCAATCTGTCCGGCGACCTCTCTATACTCGGCAATGGGCACCTGTTGAGAAGAAACAAATAGAGATGTCCAAGTATTCAGAAAAATGACAAACTGAGATATGAAATGGTAGAATGACAGAAATGATGGAAGAAGGGTCATAAACCATACCATGGTCACGTCGGCAGGAGATACGAGTCCCTCAGGCATATCGTACCGGGTGGGAAGGTCCTTGGTGCTCTCTATCCCCTCAACCACGCTGTAGGTAAATGAAGCTAGTCCGAGCTGTGGATGGAAAGGGACGTGGATAACTCCCTGGGCCTGAGCCTGATCACCCTCCAGAATCAACTGGGGCATGAGGCGAGTGAGAAAGTCATGATAATCAGCCTCCAAGGATATATGGTCAAAAGCATCCTGACCAATAATGAGGTCCCCTCTCTCCTCCTCCGCGATGGCATAAGAGTTAAGCATATAGGCCGGCGGGTCCAAAGGGACGATGACATCGAGTCTGCCATCACCCTGCTGGCGAGAGACTCTCTTTCCTAAATAGAAGCATCCCCCACCAAGGCCGATCATCAGCAATCTCATACCAGAAAACCCGTACGCATGGTCAATGCCCAAACTCTGCCAAGGAAAGAAGGCGACAGCGGACTCAGGGACGGCCTCCCATTTGTCAAAATACAGCCGCATACGCTCCACTGTCATATCAGCCCCCTCTGCATGCTCATCACGGGTATCCCTATTACCCCAGTGCAATCTCAAAGTATCTGGGAACATAACAGTGTTGTCTTGAAGATTGAAAGAGAAGAGACCAACATGGCGTAACCCCAGGCCTGCAAAATGGGAGAAACATAAAAAAAGTCAAAACACAAATAGCTAAGATGAAAAATGCTATCAAAGTAAACTGGGGCTGAAATAAAAGAGGAATACAAAAGAAGATGAGTATCGTACCTCCCAGGCATGACTGTAACCACCTAAGCCAGCATTCGCATGATCCCGCGAACTCTCATCCATGGCCACATAGCAGTGGGCCAAGCCAGCAGAACCCCAGCTAGCATCAGTGACATGCTGCATGTCTCTCAATACACTCAGGAGAGTGAACAGGGCTGTCGACACATGATTGGCAAATAGCGTCTCAGAAAAGGCCCACCACAGAAAGCCGCAAACGGCTACGATACAGGTGTCAGTAAGGTGCATCTGACCAGCATTAACAGTCATATAGGCATCGACCTTGTCCCTCATAGCCTTTAGAGGGATACCCTTGCCTAGGTCATACATAGAGAAGCCCAGAAAATACTTCATATCATCCCCACTGGGAGAGAAATCCGTATCAACCTCAAGTGGCTCACTAGCAATAGAAATCCCGATAATGGCATGAAAGTCAGTATGAGTCATGGTGACCTCCCCCCACCACATATGCATAGTATGAGTGCTGTCCCACCAACGCTCTTGAATAGCCTGGAGCAAATGAACGTTCCTCCTCTCACCGACCAGGCCGTCAAAGAAAGGTTTCAACCATAGATTCTCGATCTCTTCCTTCATCTCACCATTAAGAGTTGCCCACCTCTCAGCAACTGCTCGTACGCTGACTCTACAGTTAAAAATCACCCTGAATGACTGCAAACAACAAAGACAAAAGAGACAAGTGTCAGAAAATCGGTAAAATCCTCATTTAAGCATTTTACCCAAAAAATCACAGAATTACCTAAAACGACAGTCAAAATCATGTACTACTATACTACAATGATTTTCAACATCAATAAGGGTGAAATTCCATTGAAAGATCAACCATACATGATTAACCCTAGCAACAATAATTCTAGGCAAAGGTCGATAAAAGTTGAACTGCGAAGGCACCAAATTGAGACATGCAACGACGAAATTGACATGGAAACTCAGTCAAAGGAAGAGATCCTTACTCGCCTCGTCCGAACGGCGTAAGAAATATGATCATCGGGAAATGGGTACAACTCATCCATCGCCCACACTTTACCTATCATGTGCCTACCTGTAGATACCCCGGGAAAACCCCACTTGGCTAGAGCGGTGAATTATCCTAGGATGTCCAATTGATTTTAAGAGTCGCCACCTATGTTTTAGAGGAACATAAGAAAAACCTAAAAAAAGCCAATTTTATATACAAAACCAGAGATTCGGGAAAAGATGGGTTCGGGGGTTAGGTGACGGAGTGGGAAGTACTTAAACACCCACTCCGCCCCGCTTACGCGGGTCTTGCTACTTTTGGTGTTCTAATGCTAAATGTCCTTCAATAAAAATTGCTAACAAATAAAATGAAAAGAAAGGGGAAATAAAAAGATAAATTATTTTATTGATTTAATTTATGCTAAAGATTACATGTTGAATTATCCTAACAATTACATTAATAATGAAATGGGGAGATTAAAGTAGAGATTAAAATGTAGGGAGATAACCTTAACCAACTTTATTGTAGTAAAGTGGTCATTTGGTCATGTCCCATTGATGGGGATTGCATACATTACCAAGACATGTGAAAATAAGAGAAGAAGAATAAAATACCTTAAGAAATTGGGCTTCAAACTTGGACTTGAAAATGGTGTTGTTGTAAGGAAATTGTTGTAGAACAATTTGTGTAGAGTTTTGTTGTGTTAAACTCTTGTTGGGAGAACTCTTGTAAAGAGAATTCTTGGGAGAATTGTGTATAGTGTATTTGTGTAGAGATTTCAAGTCAAAAGAGAAGGTCCTTTCTAAGGTAGGAGAAGGTGGTTTCTATAGGTAAAAAGGAGAGGGAAAGGTTGGAGGGAAAAGATGATCATCCATGTGAAATGGAATTGACCAATCAAAAATAAGATAAATAAAATAATAAATGAAAGAAATAAAAGAAAATCAAATAAAATAAAAAGGAAATATTTTGTTTTAAAGAAAAGGCTTAGAATGTGGGATTGGGAGTTATGAAATAAGGGGGGATGAATGTGGATGAAAAAGAGAGTGTTTGTGATCAAGAAAAGGGAGGGAAAAAGCTGCAATCCGTAACTGCCATAATGGGAAGCGCGCGAGTCCCGCTTTTGGGGCGAGAGGCGCCGGCGGGTAAAAATGACAGAAAGACAGAAATGACTCTAAAATTAATTCTGTTATGCAGTTTTGTCCAAAATTAACGGAATCAGTTAGAAACTTAACGGAAGTAACCAAAATTAACAAAAACAAGTAAAATAAAAAGACTATGTATGCAACCGGGGTGAGAGGTCCATGGCGGAGTGTCTACAGAGCCCCTCGGCGACGTGGATTGCAAAGAAAAATGCGTCGATGAAAGAAAGTCAACTGCCGAGGACATCGACAAGAGAAAACAAAGACTCGAAAAAGCAGGAATTTGAAATTGCGAGAGATAGGGGTGCGCTCCCTGTGTGAGCGGCTTTATTGATATAGAAAGGATATGTTGGGATCCGTTTTGCTGAAGCGGGATCTGTTTACTGAAGCGGGATCCGTTTGCTGATGCGGGATCCATTTGCTGAAGCGGGATCCGTTTGCTGAAGCGGGATCCATTTGTTGATGGCAGGATCCGTTTACTGATGGCAGGATCCGTTTGCTGAAGCGGGATCCGTTTGCTGATGCGGGATCCTTTTGCTGATGCGGGATCCATTTGCTGATGGCGGGATCCGTTTGCTGATGCGGGATCCGTTTGCTGATGCGAGATCCGTTTGCTGAAGCGGGATCCGTTTGATGAAGCGGGATCCGTTTGATGAAGCGGGATCCGTTTGCTGATGGCAGGATCCGTTTGCTGATGCGGGATCCGTTTGCTGAAGCGGGATCCGTTTGGTGAAGCGGGATCCATTTGCTGATGGTGGGATCCGTTTGCTGATGCGGGATCCGTTTGCTGAAGCAGGATCCGTTTGCTAAAGCGGGATCCGTTTGCTGAAGCGGGATCCGTTTGCTGATGTAGGATCCGTTTGCTGATGCGGGATCCATTTGCTGATGCGGGATCCGTTTGCGGATGGCGGGAACCGAGGCTCCGTCTGCCTATATGTGATATTGTTGTGTTGCTTGATGGAAAGGTAGTGATTTTGCGGCTCACCATGGACCGAGTTGTTGTTATTGAACTGTAATTGTTTGATTCTGTGGGATGCAGGCGTAGTTGACGGTGGATCACTTTCTGCTGGGGATGAAGTGCCTTGAGTTGCAGATGCTGTTGACCTTGTGGTGGTACCTGTTAAGTGTGTACTTTGCAGGTATATGTGCTTATGACATGTATGAGATGTGAAATGGCAGTTATGAGAGAAATTGTGCTTGTGGTGTGCTGTGATCTGAAGGCATTTTTGCATGAGAGAGAATTTTTGTAAGAATTGAGAAAGTGATTTTGTGTGCGGTGTGATTTGAGGAAAGCCTCGGATGTATTCATACCTTCACTTACCATTGCCGTTGGATGGATTAGTGTTGTAGTGTTGGATGCCTTGATGCTTTTGATGAAGAATGTCCATGCTTTGGATGGACAATGATGATGTTGGTGATGATGAATTGCCTTTGATGAAGTGTCGGTGAGTGTAGACACCCCGCCTTGGACCGCTCACCCCGATTGCACACTTGGTTTTGTGTTTCTCCCTCTTCTAAGTGTTTTCTGTTAGTTTCTGTTACTTTGGTTAAGTTCCAGACGGACTCCGTTAAGTCCCGGGACTAAACTGAATAACAGTTCTAACTTTCTAGTCCATTCTGTCAAAAACTTCTTCTCAGAGTCACGCGCTTCCGCCCCTTGAGGCCAGACGCGCGCGCCTTCCGCCGCCTAGGTGGGATGCGCCCGCTTCTGGGGCGTGTCAGTTACAGATTCTGCCCAAGAATCTCTCCCTTGCTCATTATATATGATTTTGCCCGAGAAAGATTTCTTGGAGACTCCGTTTGGCTCCAAAAACAGTCCTTTTTCAACTATAAAAACCCCTCCAATCCATCATTGGAGGGGGACCTTGGACATCATTATTTTTAGACCTTTTACTCACTTCTTTCCTAGATTTTCTCTTGGGATTTCTTCAACAAAGTATTCAACCTCTTCCTCAAGGCTTTACAAGAGGTTCTCTTTGAAGGATACTATAGGTAAATGTCTTAAGCATTTCTCTTCTTCTTCTTCTTCTTCTTCTTCTTCTTCTTCTTCTTCTTCTTCTTAAATCAAATGTGCAATCACCCAAAACCATTTGGGACATGACACCAACGGTCCTTTCATTACATTGAATTGGCCTAGGAGTCATCTCCCTACATTTTAACTCTAAAACCCCTTTTTATCATCATTTTAATAGGAAGAACACATTTATCTTTAAAAGTGAATTATGAACAAACAAGACCAACTTTGCTCGGGCGAAATGGGTGTTTAAGTACTTCCCATTTCGTAACCTAACCCCCGAACCCCTCATCCCAAAGAATCTTTGTTTTCGTAAATCAAACATAGGCTCATAAACATTAGGTTTTCTTACGTTCCTCAAAAACGTGGGTGGCAACTCTAAAACACAATTAGACATCCTAAGGTAATTCACGCGCTCTAGCCAAGCCGTGGTCCCCCCGGGGTATCTACAGTGGCGACTCCGCTGGGGACTGCTTGAGGGTTAAACTTGTGTTTCTGCTCATAATTCACTTTTCTGGGCATTCTAGAAATTGACATGGGAAGCGCGTGCCTCGGACCTTCATGGTCCAAAGCGCGCGCATCCCGCGTCAAATTCCAGAATCGCCCGCCTTCCATGTGTTCTTCCTATTTCTCCTATTATTTCGTGCTAACAAACATTGCAGGGGTTCCATCACACAATCAGGACCAGGGCAATCCCCTGAGTCCATAAGTTTCTAATAATCTGACGGGTGAGCCCAGAAGCGGGCGCCTCCCAGATACAATGCGCCAGGCGCACGCTTCCCAAAACACTAGCCCGAGGCGCGCGCTTCTGGGCCAATTTCCAGGGCAAGAACAGGTTTCAGTGACTGAACAGAACAGTGGGGTGTGGGCACAGTTGCCTGCATCAGAACAGAATTGAACCCTTGGACTATTTAATTTTATGTTTATTTACCGGTCACACGGGTGATTCGGGAGTTGTAATTTACGTGCTTATGTGTTTTTATCTTTTCTTTCCAAAAAAATAAAATAAAATTGTCACGTAATAGACCTCACACTACATGCACATTACTCCTATAAATTGCTCACTATCGAGTCGCACAAGTCCAACCCCAAACCCATCGAGGCCCGTCCTAGAAAGTTTCAAGCTCCACTCGACCTTGGCTCTTTCGAAGCGGTAAACCTCAGCCCGTGGCGTATTTCATGACTACATGCCGGGGGTGACCTTTAAGCCTCTCTTTAGCCGAGCACAAACCACACAATTCTAGTTAGGGTCTAACACTCCGTGACCAAGTCGGTTTCCATGTACCGAGATTTCCCTAAACTAATGTTTTCAAATCATACATGCCAACTTGTTGAAACGAACGCAATAAAAATCCATCCCCAAAAGTGGTTATTTTGGACGAAAATAAAAAAATCCGTCCCCGCATGTATGCTTTACTACATTAATTTAGTTTAATCCCGACACATGTAGGATTCACAAACGCGATGGAATCCGATGAGTATATGGGACTGCGAGATGGTCTATATACTAGTGTGACGATTCCATTATCTTCTTAGAAACCCCAAAAGGGACCCATTCCCTCCGACTTATAAAATAATAAAAAAAAAAGGGTTTTTCTTTTTTTCTTATGTGGTTCGAGTCGTGTGCCCAACTGTGTGTTCTCAACCTCTTCATGGACCGAAAGTGTGAACTGAGACTGACAAGGGCTACTTCTCCAATTATAGGTCCAATTGGTACTCTCCGCATCTACAAGGATTCATCCAACAGGCTTGTCCGTGAACCGATCACTCCAACAACAAGTCTCTACCCTTAACCAAGAGGCTCAAACTAAAGAAGCCTTGTGGCAAGCTCATGTCGACAGTCAAAGGGAGGCCCACGAGGCCGAGGTTGACCAACTGAAAGCCAAGCTCCTCAAGCTCTCCAAGAACAAGGGGGTTAATGACAATGAGGAATCCGAGTGGACCGAAGGTTTGTTTGAAAGCCCATATGTCAGTGCCCGCACCAAAAAGGTGGGAAAACTAAGCACCGACAACAACGACCCCAAAATGGTCGATTCCATCATGGCCTACATTGATCAGAAATTCGACGGCCTCAACATGGGAAAAGGCTCCAACACAAGCCTTTGTCAGTCATCCATTCTCATGAGCACGATGGCCGCTCTCTCCGACAAATTCAAGATGCCCGACATTAGCAAGTTTAAGGGCAACTCATGCCCGATGGCTCACATCGAGACTTGCATTTGGGCTATGGTTCCGAAGAAGGTCTCCCCAAAAGTTATGGCTCAATGCTTTCCTCTCACTCTCGAGGGGCGGCAAAGGATTGGTATGCAACTCTCCTGCTCACTGTTGTAGACACCCCGCCTTGGACCGCTCACCCCGATTGCACATTTGATCTTGTGTTTCTCCCTATTTTAAGTGTTTCTCGTTAGTTTCTGTCACTTCCGTTAAGTTCCTGACTGACTTCGTTAAGTCTAGGGACTAAACTGAATGACAGGGCTGACTTTCTAGTCCATTCTGTCAAAATTGCCTTCTCTGAGTCGCGCGCCTCCGACAGGAGGAGCCAGCGCGCGCGCGCCTCCCGCCCCCAAAGCAGGAAGCGCGCGCCTCTGGGCGTCAGTTACAGATTTTTGGCCAGGATTCTCTCCCTTGCTCAATTTACAGGATTTTGCCCGGGAAGGATTTCTTGGTGACTGAGTTTTGGCACCAAAAATACCCCTCTTTCACGTATAAAAACCTCTCTTTACCTCCATTTTCAAGGATCGAAAACTTAGACCAAAGATTGAACTTACAAAAAATCACTTTCCAAAGGTTCTCCAAGGATCTCATCAAGCAACATTTGAAGTTCTTCAAATTGTAGGTAAAATTCCATCTTTTCCTTTCTTTTCTACTTCATCTCCTCTCTCTCTTTTACTTTAATCAAATGTGCAATCACCCAAATCATTTTGGGACATGACTCTAATGATCACCTCATCTCATTGAGGTTGGTTAAGGGGTTATCTCCTACATTCCAAATCATATTTTAAACCCCCCTTTTTATGACTTAAAGAAGAAGAAGAAGAACATTTTCATTCATGTAGATTTTGATCAAGCAAGACCAACTTAAGTTGGGCGAGATGGGTGTTTCGGTACTTCCCATCTCGTAATCTAACCCCCGAACCTCAAAACAAAGAATCTCTGTTTTCGTAATCAAACTTAGGCTATAATCAATAGGTTTTTCTTATGGTCCTCAAAACATAGGTGGCGACTCTAAAACAAGTTAGACATCCTAGGGTAACATCACGCGCTCGAGCCCTAAAGCCGTGGTTCCCCCCGGGGTATCTACAGTGGTGACTCCGCTGGGTTTTGAGGGTTAAACTTGCATCTGATCGAAATCTACATCTTTTCTGGGCATTCTGATTCCTGATGGGGGAGTGCGCGCGTCTGGCGTTTTTAAGCCTAAGGCGCGCGCATCCCGCATCAAGAACCAGAATCGCCCACTTCTTCATCTTCTTCTTCTACTATTCTGCACTAATCACTTCTGCAGGGGTTACAATATGAACATAGGAACCAGGGCAATCCCCTGAGTCCAAAGTCTAACATTCTGACAGGTGTGCCCAGAAGCTCGCGCGCTCCATAAGCATTGCGCCATGCGCGCGCGTCCCACATCAGCACTCAGAGGCGCACGCTTCGGGTTGGTTTCCAGAACAGAACAGGTTTCAGTGACTGAGCAGAACAGTGGGGTGTGGCACAGTTGCCTGCATCAGAACAGAATTGAACACTCGGACTGTTTTAATTTCTGTTTTATTTACCGGTCACACAGGTGATTCGGGAGTTGTAATTTATGTGCTTATGTGTTTGTTTTCTTTCTTTTCAAAAAAAAAAAAAAAAAAAAAATAAAAATTTGTCACTTGTTAGACCTCACACTACATGCACATATTCCTATGAACTGCTCACTATCGAGTCGCACAAGTCCAACCCAAAACCCGTCGAGGCCCGTCCTAGAAAGTTTCAAGCTCCACCAGACCTTGGCTCTTTCGAAGCGGTAAACCTCAGCCTGTGGCGTAGTTCAAGACTACATGCCGGGGGTGACCTTTGAGCCTCATATTCAAGCCGAGCACAAACCACACAATTCTAGTTAGGGTCTAACACTCCGTGACTCAAGTCGGTTTCCATGTACCGAGATTTCCCTAAACTAATGTCTTCAATCATACATGCCAACTTGTTGAAATGGACGCAATAAAAATCCGTCCCCAAAAGTGGGTATTTTGGACGAACATAAAAATCCGTCCCCGCATGTATGCTTTACTACATTAATTTAGTTTAATCCCGATACATGTAGGATCCACAAGCGCGATGGAATCCGATGAGTATATGGGACCGCGAGATGGTCTATATACTAGTGTGACGATACCATTATTTTCTTAGAAACCCCAAAAGGGATTCATTCCCTCCGACTTATAAAAAAAAAAAAAAAAAAGAGTCTTTCTTATGTGGTTCGAGTCGTGTGCCCCAACTTTGTGTTCTAAGCCCTCTTCATGGACCGCAAGTGTTACTCAAGACTGACAAGGGCCTCTTCTGAAATAGGTTTCATTGGTACTTACAGAGTCTACCGGGATTCAGCAAATCGGTTAGTCCGTGAAGAGATCACTCCAACAGCTCCAACATCAACCATGACTGCAGCAGCAACACCATGTCTCTCGAACAGCTCTCAACTATTGTCCAACTCCTCAAGAGCAAGTCTCCACCCTTAACAAGGAGGCACAAAGCAAAGACGAGACATTTGGTAATACCACCTCGACAGCCAAAGGAAGGCCCACGAGGCCGAGATGGAGCTAATGAAAGAAAAGCTCACTAACCTTGCCAAGGGGAAGAACAAGAACAATGATGATGATCTGAGTGGACCGAGGGTTTGTTCAAGTCCGTATGTCAACACCCGCACCAAGAAAATGGGGGAACCAGTCCGAGAACAATGAGCCCAAAATGGTGGATTCTATCATGGCCTACATCGAACCAAAATTCAATGGGCTCAACATGGGGAAAGGCTCCGACACAAGCCTTTATCAATCATCCATCCACATGAATACTATGGCCGCTCTTCCCGATAAGTTCAAGGTGCCCGACATAAGCAAATTCAAGGGCAACTCTTGTCCATGGCTCACTTGAGACTTATATTTGGCAATGGTTCCGAAGAAAGTCTCTCCAAGGTGATGGCTCAATGCTTCCCTCTCACTCTCGAGGGGGCGGCAAAAGATTGGTATGCTACTCTCCCGCTCATGTCCGTCTTGATTGTGACTCCGCCATGCTTGCCTTCAAGAACCAATACCAAGGAAACACCACTCACCGGCCCACAAGGAAAGAGCTAGAGAACACTACTCAACGACAATGAGTCCTCATCGACTTCACAAGGAGATGGAATGATAAACTCTCTGAAATTGTTGAGAGGCCAAACCAAAAGAGCAAATGGACATCTTTCTCAAGTGTCTCAAGATTGATCTCCACACCACCTAAGTGGGGCTTGCTACTCTGACTTCTCCCAAATGTATGAGGCGAGGGTAAGCATGGATGACTTGCTCAAGGAGATTAAGAAGTCCACTCCTACTTACCGCTACAAGGCCGCTTCCAACTCCACAAAAGATGCCCTCGGTCAACGCCGTCCACTATTGACAAGGGGAATTACAAAAAGGTTCCTCCACCTCAAGGGAAGAAGTCCCGAAGTGACCGTGTCTACACGCCTCTCCAAGGCATGACTCAAACCGAAGTGTTCGAGTCCTCAAGGCAAAGGGTCAAGTTACACCCGTGCAAGGGTACCAACCCAAGACGATCCACCCCAATCATGCTCACCACAAATATTGTGTACGACCAATATAGTGGCCACACCACCGAGGATTGCTTCGTTCTCCGCAATGTCATTCAAGATCTCATAGATAAGAAAGAATTTGTATGACTAATGATGAGCATGTCAATGTAATAGAGATATGAGAACTCGAGGGGACCCACCCATTCAATCCCAATTGTGAATGGGGGCCCCAATTATGAATAACTTGACAATTCTTGTTATGTAGTGACTTACGATGAGGTAATGAGGAAGTACTGAGAGAATAGGAAAAAAAGCAAGATGGAACGTCAACATGCTAACTCGATCCGGTCGAGTCATAGCAAGCAACCCTTCCACTTCCGCACCGAGCTCCCCCTTCTCAAAGCCGCAAGCTCGCAACACTCCCGAAGATCCTCTACTTGTCCAACTCAAGAAAACTCAAGCCAACATCTCTATTTGGACCTCATTGCATCCTCAAAGAAACACCGAGATCTTGTCATCACGCAATCTCGATGATACATCAGTTTCTCCCGATACTACTCCCGAGGACCTCACGGCAATGATTGTCACATTCATTTTGTGAACGTCATCACCTTTGCCGATATGGACCTTCCACCATTTGGTTCCGACCACAACGAAGCTATTTACCTCAAGGTACGAGCAAGGGGGAGGCCCATCTCAAGAGTCTTAGTGGACGGTGGTTCCGCACATCAATCTCATGCCTTGGCAAAATCATGGGCATACTGGGGCTTAAGGATTACGATTTGAAGCCTTCTACTCAAGTAATCTGAGGTTATGACAGCACCGCCCGTACAGTCATGGGTATGATCGAAATAGACATCGAGTTTGGAAGCATGGTCATGTCCGTTCCATTCCAAGTGCTTGATATCCCGGCCTCGTTCAACTTACTTTTGGGACTAACCATGGATTCACAGTGCTAATGCCGTACCATCAACTCTCCACCAATGTGTCAAGATCCAAATGGGTATGAAATAGTGACCGTCATGGCTGAAAACGTCACTATCCACAGAAAAAGGTGAGCCCGTCCACCAAGTTCAGCATGGTTTACCAGACTCCACTCTCTCCGGCGTCTCAATCAACGCCATTGACAAAGAAGGGGGAAACGGATCATGGACCCCCATCAATCACAAGTCCTCCGCATGATGAGGAATAGGACTACTTCCCTGGTTTATTAGGCTTAGGGAGATATCACAAAGGAATCCTACATCCCGTGCAAGTCCTTTATCAAGAACACATTCGGTTTGGGGTACGAGCCTTCCAAGGAAGACTTGAAACAAGAGCAAACAATCAAGAACGAAAAGGCCCGAGCTCGTAAAGAAGGCCGTCGTTACGAAGTCCCTAATCTAAGGCCTTACGCAAGACGTTGAATGGTTATTTTGTCCGCCAAGGGGAAGACGTTCCATACATGATCTTCCTGAGCCATGGGTTTTCGGTTACAATAAGGGTGTCAAAAGCCCGGCCTCGAAATCTTCTCCGATTGCGAGATCCAGAAATCCGAAAGGGAACCAACTCCCATGTCGCCCCGTGAATGGTGGGGAAGGAAGATGACTATAGAATCCGAGACAGAAATCACCGTGGGGAAGAACTGACAGATTTAGCCTCCATGTTCGAAGAGCTTGCCATGATGAATGAATGCCAAGTTAACGCCATCCATGACACAGTCATCATAAACAAGACTCTCAGTGAGATCCTGCCAAGCTCCGAGCCGATCAACAATTGGTATTCAACAAAAGGGCCCATGGTATCCGAGGAATTCTTAGTCCAAGAAATGGGTTGCATACCCCCACACAACAAAGGCAACAAAGAAGAGCAGCTCACACTTACTTTCGAGTCCGAGAGTGTCTCTAATACCCTCACAAGGGGATTTGGAGGCCATAGCCGAGCGTGTGTTTCCTTTCTTTGCTAATGAAAAATTTGATATTTCCGAGTACCCTGAGATTGCAAACATCATAAATGATGAATAACTAATAATGAACTTAATGAACAAGTTATAACGATTCAAATCATGATGAAATAGACCCACGAAAACATAACCATACATAAATGAACTTGCTCAACAAGTCCGTAGTCGTGGTGAGAATGCCAAAGGCTGACGAGAGAATTGCATGTTGTTAATCTGGGTACCGAAGAAGAGCCAAAAGAAACTAAGATTGGAAGCTTCTTCAAGGGGGACGACAGAGACAGATTGACTGCACTACTACGGGAGTTCGTGGATGTGTTCGCATGGTGTCATACAAAGACATGCCGGGTTTGGATAGAAGGTAGCAGAGCACAGGATTCCGATCAGAGACGATGCCAGGCCAGTAAAGCAGAAGCTCAGAAAGATCAAGCCAGAATGGTCTCTGCAGGTCAAGAAGAGATTGAGAAGCTCCTCAGTGTGGGTTTCATCAAGGTTATTGAGTATCCGACATGATTAGCCAACATTGTGACAGTCAGAAGGCAAACGGCAAGGTTCGATTTTGTGTAGACTTCTGGGATTTAAACAAAGCTTCCCCAAAGGATGATTCCACTCCCTAATATCGACATGCTGGTCGATTCCACTACTGCCTATGAGGTTCGCTCATTCGTGGATGGGTTTCGCTGGGTACAATCAGATTCTCATGGCCGAAGAAGATCAACATAAGACAGCCTTCA
>JAOWBW010000041.1:1518620-1775841 GCA_026119855.1 Campanula takesimana
CACTTACCCCATCTCATGGCCACCGATCTCATCATTCTTCCAGCGTAAAATCGTCATTGTGACGCGGTTGGAACGTAAAGTCAACATCAATCATACAAGACCGGGATCACATCAACTCAACTCGCTTCATCAACCCGGTTCATCTCATTACTTTCAAGATTGGACTCCCTATCGGTCATCCATCTTGCAGGGGCATATTAAAGAATATTAAATATTCTTAGCACATATTGTAATTACCAAACATAGAGATTGTATCTTGTACATCAAGTTAGATTATTCTAGAATATTAGTTTCCTTATTGTATTAGTTTTCCAAATTAGATTAGGACTCTAGAATACTCATTGTAACCCTATATATATGATTGCTAGTATCAATAATATGAGTCATTCATACAATATTATTTGAGTCTCATATCAATTATCTCTCTCCATGTATGATTGGCTCCGACTATCTCTTTCTCTAATCCTTGACATTTATAGTCATGTGTGGGGGGTCATGTACAGTTAGTTTTTGATTCAATGAAAGTGAGTTTCTTTAGTAACTGAAAAATTTCTTGAGTTTTTCTTCCCTAAGTTTAGTCATTCTCAAGTAAATTCGGCATCAATAGAAGGAATAATACTAGGGGCATAAAAAAGTCACAAAATCTTGCTCACAAAATCCTAGGTGTAATGATTTTATTGGTGCTTTTAATTAGAGTGTGGCGGGTCCATTATCGATGCAACCAATAAAATATCGCCACCTCATGTTGTGAGCATGATTTTGTGCCCTTATTTTGTGCCTCTAGCATTGCTCCAATAGAAGTTGTAACGACTCGAGTCCGCAGACCCGACCCGCCGCATAGGTACCATACACTAGCCCACCAAGCATCTCCTCAATTGGGTCAACCACAGCCCATCACGGCCTCCAAAAGTCCAATGAATGGATGATTTGATGCTTAGTAGGAGTGTATGGGCCTTCTATATAGCACACTCAATTCCCACATATTTCCGATGTGGGATGGGGGATATCACAATCTCCCCCACTCAAGCCCTTGCCGTCCCTGGCAAGGTCAATCAATACCCAGATCGTACCCCCGGGCTAGCTCGCAAGCCTTAAGGCCGGGGTTCCGCTCTGATACCATTTGTAACGACTCGAGTCCGCAGACCCGACCCGCCACATAGGTACCATACACTAGCCCACCAAGCATCTCCTCAATTGGGTCAACCACAGCCCATCACAGGCCTCCAAAAGTCCAAGGGATGATTTGATGCTTAGTAGGAGTGTATGGGCTTCTATATAACACACTCAATTCCCACATATTTCCGATGTGGGATGGGGGATATCACAATCTCCCCCACTCAAACCCTTGTCGTCCCTGGCAAGGTCAATCAATACCCAGATCGTACCCCCGGGCTAGCTCGCAAGCCTTAAGGCCGGGGTTCCGCTCTGATACCATTTGTAACGACTCGAGTCCGCAGACCCGACCCGCCACATAGGTACCATACACTAGCCCACCAAGCATCTCCTCAATTGGGTCAACCACAGCCCATCACAGGCCTCCAAAAGTCAAATGGATGATTTGATGCTTAGTAGGAGTGTATAGGCCTTCTATATAGCACACTCAATTCCCACATATTTCCGATGTGGGATGGGGGATATCACAATAGTGGTACAGGTGATCTCGATTCCTGGGTGAGTGCATGTCGAACCTTATAACTCACACCCCTTGATGTAAGGGGCATAATCAAACTATGTGGGCTCAAATATCCTAAAATTGAAAAAGGCCCATGAGAGGGGTCCACCCCATTGGGAGGAGGCCCTTACAGGGATTTTTTTTTTTAGTTTACTTAGACGTCGGTGCTTGCACTTTCATAATCCTAGGGCTCATGAACAAATCTTCAATATTCATAGACAAATAAATTTGGGTTTTATCTCAGTCACCAAATTGGTAATTGGCTCCAAATGAAATGTCCAGCAGGACTTACATCACTTGTCACCAAGCTGTTCCTCCCACCACTACAACACAAAACCTCTTTTACCTTCCTTAACTCCTGGTCACTGAGCTACGCCGTGAACTAGGCTCCCTTACAGGGAACTTAATAATGTTATAAAGTGTTGAAGTCAGAAAATATATGGGGAAAAAAATGGTCAATATTGTTGGATAGAATAATATAGTTACCATATAACAATTTTAAATAAAGAAAGTCAAAATGATATCAAAGTACAAATTGAAGTCGTTGGCCAAATATTGCCAATCAAAAGAAACCAACCTAGCATGGAGTATCGAGGAATTAGCCGAAATGGCGAAATCAAGGAAGTTTATAAAATAGTGAATTCCGTCTTAGACATAAAGGAGTCGTCTTATTGATGTGCACAAGTTCATACTCGGGGCAGAATCTAGGTGTGTGGCCTTAGATATTTTATATTTGACAAAGTAAAAATTGTAATATCACGTTCCCATATAAGTATAAAAGTATAATCTAATGAATAAATTGACGACTGTACGACAGAAGAGTACATATACATATATAGTTCATTGATTCAAAACGTTGATGAGACCGAGCCTTCTAGGCCGGATGCTCGCCAGTCCAAATCAATGCGACTTAACACGCCCGAACCGGACCTGAACTCTTGGGGCCGAACCGGCGAGGAACGCGGGCAAGTAAGCCCGAGGGGACCGATCTCCCTGATATATATGCCCGAGATGACTCTGCCTCCCGCTATCCTGAGGAGCCCGTAGTGCCCAGCTGGCACAAACGTACACGAGACGTCACCTATCCGTACCTGACGCACCATAACGGTTGGTGATGGAACCATGCTTCCCTGACAGACACGCCACCTTCCCAGCCACTCTCCTGACCGATCCACTGGGGACTCGTCACGTGTCCCCCCAGTACCAGGGTGGTTAGTACCTTGTGCAGGTTTCTTTCTCTTGGTCATATATATACTTCTTTCCGCTCCCATGAGCAAGGTACGTGCTCTATCCCATTCACACACACAAGGTTTTCATTGAACCTTCTTCTTAGGTTTTCCTCAGAGATCTTACTCTCACACCCGAGGGCCTAAGCCGGATTCCAACCCGGCCTTGGTCTTAACGGGTTCTTGTTTGTGTTGTGATCAGGATCAAGAGACAGAAAACCGGAGATCTAGTCTCCATGACCCCAGAAATCTAGGGCGTCATCAGTGGTTCCATTGCCGGGAAACGATAATCTTCCTAGCGCAATCTTCTGAGTTCTTTCGAAATCCCAGTCTAGTCTGACTCAACACCCTTTATTGCAAGTCGTCAGTTCGAGTTTCAGTCATCTCATCTTGAGTTTCCACCGTTCGAAGCCATTCTTTTGTTTTTACGGTTCTAAAAATACACTCGACATTCCAAATATTTGCAATGACTGGAAAAGAAATCTTGAACCCAAATGCTAGCCCTTCGAAACAAGCGCCTCAAGGATCCATCTTTGCCAGATTGGGAGACAAGGCGCCTAGTGGCTGCTCGGGCACTCCCTCTCAGAAAGCAAGAAGAAAGGCGGATCTGAGAGATCGTATCGAAACTTCAAAAGCACGCAAGGCACAGAAAATCCCCGTCACTCCCCACCCCTGAGCAGATTCAAAAGAAAATCCAGCTCTTGAAAGACAGGCAGGATCTAGTAGCGGAAGGGCTTCAGTTAAACCTGGCCCTAGAA
The DNA here is from genome assembly GCA_026119855.1 of Campanula takesimana. NCBI lineage: Eukaryota > Viridiplantae > Streptophyta > Magnoliopsida > Asterales > Campanulaceae > Campanula > Campanula takesimana. The sequence goes on from JAOWBW010000041.1 coordinate 1,522,277, forward strand.
GAGCTATTCAATGCCGAGGCTGACACGGGAATCCCCTCTCGAAAGATCGAAAACTCACGGTTCTAAAAGCATAGCCAGCAGGGTGGAGGGAAGAAGAAAAGAACGGTCGTTGTGGAGGACGACGATGAAGAAGGAGAGGAAGGGAGAATGAGTGAAGAAGGAGAGTCACAGCCTAGAAAGTCAAAGGCCACTACAAGGGAAAAGCAACTGTTAGAACGGAGAGCAATTTGCGGGGACGGCGAAAAAGGTGATAACCGGGGGAGAGACTGACTACAAGGTCCAGGGAATGATCAGGGACCTATGGGAGTCTAAACAAAGCGTGGCAAAGTGCATTGGACCCATAGATGCTTTTGCCTCCTGGATAGCTGATTCACCAATCCAGCGAGGAAAAGTCCCCACGCTAGACGCTTATGACGGCTCGTCTGACTCAAAAAGCCATGTTGGGCGGTTTGAAGGGCAGATGGCTCTATTCTCAACAGATGAGGCTGTAAAATGCAAAGCTCTAGCATCCACCTTCAAAGGGAAGGCGATGGGATGGTTGTTGGCCCATAAACCTCGCTCCATTTGCAGCTACGAGCAACTGCGGACGTCGTTCCTGAATTCGTTCGCGGGCGCTGGGGAGGTCGCAAGACCGAAATCGGACCTATGCGGTGTGAAGCAATATCCCGGGGAAAGTACGAAAGCGTACATTACTCGGTTTCGAAAAATGACCGAACAAATCGTGGACCTAACAAGGAATGACATCGAGCTGTGCTTCTTGGGAGGATTAACATCCTATACCTTGAGGCAAGAGTTCGCTTGTCGAAATCCCGAGGGAACGGAGGAAATGTACAATCGAGCCATTGCCATGGCCGGGGTAGAGCCCTCATTCATGGATGATGCCCGCAGGAGCATAAGGGATAGGCTCGAGCCCGCTCATGACTCAAGGTACCACGCATGCCATTCGGGGGGTAGTGGCGGCCGAAATAGAGGCAGACCGAGGGGCACGACTAATTTCAAAAGAACTGACAGCACCTTCACTCCTTTGATAGCCCCAAGGTGTAACACCCATCCTATTTCCTGTTAAATATTGACATACTTGTTAAATACTTGAACTTGCATATTATGTGTTAGTTTTACTTGGTTAAAGTTTTAACTGCTTTAAATAGTTAAGGTGGTTAAATGTCTAGTTTTGACTTTTGGGTCATTTGTGAAAATTTTGACTTTAGGGGTCTTTTTGTTAAAAGTGAAACTTGAGGGGCCTAAGTGCAATTCTTTGAAAGTTTAAGTATATCATTTGGGTTTGCCTTCTTCTCTGAGGCAAAATTTCCCAAAGTTCTTACGAAGACTCCCTCTGTTTCATAACCTAGGGTAAAAGTTTTCCCTATTCCCGACTCCTCGAGTTTAATTATCCCTCCGTTCTTGCTTCCGATCCCGGATTAATATTCGTGGCGTTGAATAGAGCGTTCCAGGCCGAACAGAAATAAGTTTTGGTCAACTTGAATTTTGACTAGGTAAGTTATTAGCTCCCCCTTGCTTGTAATAACATGCATAAATGTTATTCTCGATACTTGTGAATGTTAATTTTGTGTTTGGGGTTATTTTGTGATACTTGTAAATTTGGGACAAAGGGAGTAAAAATTCCCCTGTGTAAAATGATAAAGGGACTTGGAAATATTAGATTGAATATGTTATGCCTTTGTTAGAGTTTTGAAATTGTTAGTAATAAGTTACTCCTAAGCTTGGGACGGAGAATTGTTAAGTTTGAACTCAGGGGAAAACTACCAAATTCTTCTGAGCACGGTCGTGCGCCTTTAATTGGCACGGTCGTGCCAAATATCGCCTTTAGGCAAAATCTCTCGGCAGTATTAGCACGGTCGTGCGCCTTTATTGGGCACGGTCGTGCCAAAAATGAGTTTTGTGTGTAAATTCCCTCGGCAGGTTTAGCACAGTCGTGCGCCTTTATTGGGCACGGTCGTGCCGAAAAAGGAATTTTGTGTGAAAATCCCTCGGCAATGGTAGCACGGTCGTGCCAATTTCTAGAGTACGGTCGTGCCAAGTGGAATTTCTGATTTGTTTTCCTGAATTGTTTCCTTCATAACTTCTATAGGAAAGTCGGAATCAAGATCCGAAAGAAGCTGAATAACCTAGACTCAGAGGGCTATTCAAAGACTAAATTAATGAGGTTTTAAGGTGATTGTCTAGAGCATATAGATAGGTGTTTTAGGACCTTGAACTTAAGTATAAGAGTAGTATCTCTTCTTTATGTCTTGAAAGTGCTATGAACAAGCACTAATGTGTTATACTTGTTGTGAATCTAATGATTGTGCACCTTAGAGGCATTAGCATAAGGTCTTAGACTTGAACATCCTAAGAATAGGATTGGAATTTAGTAAGAGTAAATGTATAACTCTTATACTTGTTTGAATGTCCAAAGATTGGAAGTTTTAACTTGAAGTATAAGACATTAAAAGCTTGTACGTGATTTGAACATCCAAAGAATTGGATTAAAACTTGAATATAAGATAATAAAATCTTGTACTTGACTTGACACCAATACATATGTATGGTAGTGAACTTGAAAGTGCTATAAACAAGCACTAACGTGTATGAGACATGTTCTTGTTGTGTATGTGCAAACATTGCATACATTTTCTTGATACAAGGTGACTTCTTGATTACTTGAAGCATGTTCCTTGTTGAGCTAGTCCCACTACATTTGGATTAGTTCCTCTCCCGTTGTTCAAGTAAATATCTACTTGTACTTTCTTGTGTGAGTCCAGCTGGTTCTCCTTGCTTGTTCGAAAATGTATAGGTTCACGCTTGTCGCGAGAGCTGGGGTTTAAGTGACAATCGGGTCCCTATGTATTTCCGCCCGACCCCTTACTACCGGCCATAGTAAGGGCATAGCTTCCTTAGTTGGAGCAATAAGCCTGACTAAAGTGAATGCTAATTTCCCGTCCCGAACACCTCATGAATAATCATGAGTACTGATATTGAGAATGACACTGGTTACCGGGTCTTCTGATATACTGAATAATCAGTTCCTGTTATTGATCGTGATGTCAAAGTAATACAAGCTTCGACAACAATGGTATTCTTGGGAGGAATAAGGAAGGAAGCAATATCCTTATAACTTGCTTGGTTAGCTTTATGTGCTACTGGATGAGTGGATTATCCTCTCATATACTTGTTACTTGATGATACTTAATATATGATTACTTGAGTATCTACTTGAATTGCATGATAGCATGTCATGTAGTTGCATCTAATAGCTTACTGAGATTTATCTCACCCTTTATTTGCTCCCCCCCCCAGGAAAAGAAGGATAGTGCGCAGTGAGGCTCGACATAGTTGGGAGCTTGCTTCGCAGGTCGTGATTATTTTGGGGCTTGTGTCCTTTTACACTTGGTGAGGACGATGTATTATGGGTTTTGTAACTCCTTATTTTGGGGTAGACAGTTCTTGTTGTCACCAGACATCTTGTATAGTACTCTTAATGCCAGCTTATGTGCTAGGCATGTTTCCGCTGTGTATGTATTAAGTTTGGTTTTAAATTTTCTTGTATAGAACTCGTGTTGTGAGCTAGTATAGCTCCTTACTCTAGAGTATATATATAATGTCAGTTTGTTAAACAAATGTCATTAAGTTTCTAGTTAAGTTTCTTGTTTCCCGTTAGGCACTCCCATCCAGGTTCGAGGTTCTATTAGGGAATCCCGGGACCTGGGGGCGTGTCACAAGGACTGAGATTCTGCGGGCAGAAGCCCTGCCTCCTCCCCCACCCCTAGAAAGAAATCCTTATGAGGCGAACAAAAAGAAGTGGTGCGGCTACCATGAAAGCCACGGGCATAACACGGATGAGTGTTTTCAGATGAAAAAGATAATACAACAGAAAGTCGAGGCCGGAGAATTGAAAAACTGGATCGAGGGACCCAGCAATAAAGGAGAAGCCCCACGGGGACATGTCCAATATGTTAGGGATAACGATGCTGGCGGGGGAAAACGCTACGACATCCAGTATATCGGGGAAGAAGCCCCGAGCAACACCCAGCTCTCTATTCAGATCAAGAAATTGGAAAAGGTGTTCCTGATACCTGCATACCCACCCGAGCAAGAGGAAATGATCGGGTTCAAGAGGAGCGAGCTGGCCTCCACCCTCTTCCATTCAACACAGCCATTGACAATCAAGATGGCTATTGGTAGAGCGGATATTGGGAGGGTCCCCATTGATACCGGGGCTTCACGGGACATACTTTACTTCCATTGTTTAGAAGAAATGGGGATGTCCGAGGCGCACTTAACCCCATATGCGGGCTTGTTGGAAGGGTTCACGAATCATACGGTCTACGCAAAAGGGACTATTGACTTCGAAGTGACCATTGGAGAGAGGCCGTTCGAGAAAACAGCCCGTGTCACGTTCATGGTGATCGAAATCCCAATACAACGCAATCTTGGGAGTGACCGCTCAGGCTGCCCTTGGGGTCGTTGCATCAATCCCTCACCAGAAGATCAAGTTCAGCACCCCCGCAGGGATAGCATGCATCGAAAACAAGCCCGAGCTTTTCCTCAAAATAATAGAGAAGAAAAGAAGGGAGAGCGCGATGGGGAAAAGATTGGTGAGCCCGAGGGAGGCAAAAAAGGTCAAAACCAACAGCAGCGGGACTGAGGACGCGGCCATGATTGGAACTTTGTCATTCCACTCAACACGGGAAGAATTTAAGCGGAGTAGGAGAGCCCATCGTATTGCCTCGGAGACCGAGCACATAGACATCGTGATTGATTCGCTGCACGACAGAGAAATAAGGGACATCCGCCCCAACGATGCTCTGGAGGATGTAATCATAAATCCCGCTTACCCCGAAACAAACGGTCAAGGTCGGGCTGGAAATCCCCGCAGAAGAAAGGAAGATTATGATCGAGCTGCTGCGAAAAAGCTTGGATGTATTTGCCTGGACCGTCGAAGATATGAAGGGGATAAGTAGAGAGGTCATCGAGCATGAACTGAATGTCGATCCCACATTTACCCGGGTCCTCCAGAAAGAAAGATACTTTTCACCGGAGAAGAAAGCGGCGATCAAATCGAGGTAGATAAGCTGCTGAAAGCAGGAATCATAAGCCCGATCAAATATCCGAGGTGGTTAGCCAACGTCGTCATGGTAACCAAAGCAAATGGAAAGTGGAGGATGTGCGTGGATTTCACGGATTTGAACAAGGCCTGCCCTAAGGATTGTTACCCTCTTCCCCGGATCAATCAATTAGTGGACTCTATTGCAGGGCATAGGGTGTTGAGCTTTATAGATGCGTACTCGGGCTACCATCAAATCAAAATGAAGGAGGATGACGTCCCGTCATGCGCTTTCTATGCCGCGGGCAAAACCTACACGTTTAACAACATGCCGTTTGGCCTCAAGAATGCGGGCGGTACGTATCAAAGGATGGTAGGAATCGTCTTTGATGACCAATTAGGCCGGAACCTGGAGGCTTACATCGACGATATGGTTATCAAGACCAAGGAGACCTCTCACGACATTGATGTGACAGAAACCTTCACCAACCTCCGGGAAAATAACATGAAGCTTAATCCCTCCAAGTGCGCTTTCGGAGTAAAGGCAGGAAAAATTTTGGGTTTCATGGTGAACCAAAGAGGGATCGAAGCAAACCCCGATAAAATCGTGGCATTGATAAGCATGCAGCCCTCCAGATGCGTTAAGGAGGTGCAGAAGCTTAATGGCCGTATTACGGCTTTGGGAAAATTCATTGCCAAGTCAGCCGAAAAGTGCCTGCCCTTCTTCAAAACTTTAAAAGGAGGAGGAGAGAAGGGCTTTGAGTGGAACGAGGACTGCCAGAATGCTTTTGAGCAAATAAAAGCTTACCTGGGAAAGCCGCCGCTGTTGAGCAGCCCAGTGTTTGGGGAGGAACTCTATGTTTTCTTGGCCGCAACAGATCACGCAGTGGCCGCAGTATTGGTAAGGGAAGAGGGCAACCTTCAGAAACCAGTGTATTATGTCTCCAAGGCACTATCTGCTGTGGAAGTCCGCTATCTGAACATTGAAAAATTAGCCTTCGCCTTGCTCGTGGCCGCTCGGAAGCTGCGGGCATACTTCATCGCCCACCCAATCACGGTTTATTCAGACACCCCGCTGAAGAAGATACTCCACAAGCCCGAATCCTCGGGGAGAATGCTATCGTGGTCTATAGAGCTGACTGAATTCCAGATTACCTACTCCCCACGGAAGACCATCAAGGCACAGGCACTGGCGGACTTTGTGACAGAAACCACATTCGAAGCAAAAGAGAGTGAACCGGACAAAACCCAACCCGCAAAGACAAAGAAAAAGAGAAGCAAGAAGGCAATAGTTGCTGAGGAGAGACCGGAAAATTGCTGGTCGTTAAGTGTGGATGGATCTGCGGGAAAGACTGTCAGCGGCGCCGGAATACTCTTGACCGCCCCGGAGGGTCAAAGATTCAAGCGAGCCTTGAGATTTAAGTTCGCGGTCTCAAATAATCAGGCCGAGTACGAGGCATTGATAGCGGGTTTGGAATTAGCCCGGGACATGAAAATATCGAAGCTGGTCGTGAAGAGCGACTCACAACTAGTGATAAACCAGGTGAAAGGGGAATACGAAACAAATCACCCGATGTTGGTCAAATACAAGGAGCTCGCGACAAACTTGTTAAAGGAATTCGAGTACCATGAGCTGAACCAAGTTAACCGGGCTGAAAATTCCGAGGCGGACTTGCTTTCCAGGATCACAAACGAGGACATTGTCAAGCTTAGTGTGGACTGCTGGATAGAGTTCACAGAGCGCCCAGCCATTGACAGGATAGAGATCCACCAAATTGGAGATTCGGAAAAGATTGGGTTGACGAGATCAGGGAATATATCGAGCGGCAAACCCTCCCCAACGACCCTGACCGGGCAAGAGTCTTGATGAAACAGGCCGCTAGATACACGATTATTGATGGCGTGCTTTATCGGAGATCCTTTACCAAACCGCTGCTGAGGTGTGTCAAGTCCGAAACAGTCACCAACCTGTTATACGAAGTTCACGAAGGCGTGTGTGGAGGGCATCCCGGAGCCCGGACACTATCCGACAAATCAGATTCCTCGGGTATTATTGGCCAACAATGAAAAGAGACGCAGAAGACTACGTCCGCAAATGTGATCAGTGCCAGAGGTTCGCCAACATACCAAGGCAGCCGTCCACCGAGCAGAGTTTGGTAGTCCCAACTTGGCCATTTGATATGTGGGGAATTGATTTGATTGGGCCTTATCCCAAAGCGCCCGGGGGAGCGCAAATGGTAGTGGTTGCAGTGGATTATTTCACAAAATGGATTGAGGCAAAAGCACTGACTAGTACTACGGAAGCAAGTATCATCAAGTTCGTCCACGATCACATATTCTGTCGGTTTGGTCTACCGCGGGCTATTGTCTCCGATCACGGACCCCAATTTCAAAGCAAGTTTACGGCGGAGTGCAAGAGACTCAACGTGGAACATCGACAATCCTCAGTCGCAAGACCGCAGGGAAATGGACAGGCCGAGGCCGTGAACAAGTTGCTAATGACCGCTTTGCACAAAAGTTTGAAGGGAAGGAGTGGTCGCTGGATGGAAGAGCTCAGTACTGCTCTATGGGTTGTCCGAACCACGACAAGGAACTCAACGGGAGAAACCACTTTTTCCCTGACATATGGATCAGAGGCGGTCGCACCCGTGGAAGTAGCCTTGCCCACCTATAGGGTCGCCCAATTTAGTGAAACAGAGAATGAGGGAGCCCGCATAAAAGACTTAGACTCTACCGAAGAAAAACGGTTGGAAGCACGGGCAAAGATGGTCAATTACAAGCAGAAGGCCAAAGTTCATCATGACAAAAGGGTGAACAAGAGATCGTTTGCCGTGGGAGACTGGGTTCTGAGGAAAGTTGAAGTCACAGGGAGGCAGCCCGGATACAACAAGCTTTCGCCCAACTGGGAAGGCCCTTATCAGATTGCCCGCGTGATCAAAGAGGGAACATATAGGCTTCTAACGGCAGAAGGAAAAGACTTGAAAAAAGCCTGGCATAGTGATCATCTGAAGAAATACTACCCTTAGAAGACATAATTGTAGACCTTGAAGTCTTTTTGCAATCAATAGCAATTAGAAATTATGGAATTACTCATGTATTGTAACGAAATCGCAATGTAATATGTTCGAGTAAGTAAATAATACTGCTATCGTTCTCTGAAATTACTCAAGTATGTTCGTTCTCAAAGCGCGGTCATGTGCTCTCGAGCTAGACCGCATGCCCGCGATGCGGATGCCGTTTGCAAGTCCACGAACGATGCGCGGTCATACGCCCTCGAGCTAGACCGCAGGGCCCATGTCTTACGCCCTTTGAGCTAGACTAAAGTGGGAGAATGAATTCCTTGGTGGGATTATTTCCTTGTGAAATTCCTAAGACCCAAGATGCACGGTCATACGCCCTCGAGCTAGATCGCAGGGCCCATGTCTTACGCCCTTGAGCTAGACTAAAGTGGGAGAATGAATTCCTTGGTGGGATTATTTCCTTGTGAAATTCCTAAGGCCCAAGATGCGCGGTCATACGCCCTCGAGCTAGATCGCAGGGCCCATGTCTTACGCCCTTGAGCTAGACTAAAATGGGAGAATGAATTCCTTGGTGGGATTATTTCCTTGTGAAATTCCTAAAACCCAAGATGCGCGGTCATACGCCCTCGAGCTAGATCGCAGGGCCCCTGTCTTACGCCCTTGAGCTAGACTAAAGTGGGAGAACAAATTCCTTTGTAAAAATATTTCCTTGTGAAATATACCTAAACCCAAGATGCGCGGTCATACGCCCTCGAGCTAGACCGCAGGGCCCATGTCATACGCCCTCGAGCTAGACTAAAGTGGGAGAAGGCGCGGCCATACTCTCTCGAGCTAGATCGCGTGCACGGAAACAAAGATAGTTCATACAAGAGCAAACTTTCTAAGCTATGTAATCAAAAGAGCGATAGCAAAAGAGCACGCAAGAGAGGAAATCAATAGCAAAGCTAGAAACAAATATACTTATACAAACCGAAAAATTACTTGTTCGAAAATGTCCGGACCTACACTATTACAAAAATTCCCCAGGATGCAACCCGGTCTGATCTTCAAGAGGCCGGGGGAGGAGCATTCTCCATCTCTGGAATAGAGGCAGAGGCATCAGTGTCAGGTACAGATCCAGACTGATCCTGAGAAGCATAAGCAAGAGCGGGGGCATAAGGAGAGTAAGGAAGAACCATACCATCAATGTAAGGGCCGCCGGGGCCAAAAGTTCTCTCCAAAGCTGCGACCAGAGGCAAGGTTCCCGCGGCAGAATATTTGAATCCATCAATAGTGGAAAGAAGATCTTAGACAGTGACCGGAGCGACGGGAGGGAGAGTTGATCTGACAGACTCGGGAAGCTCGGAGAGTTGGTCCGTGGTAAAGGGCACTAGAGCATGGCCAGCAAAGCATTGAGGGTCTGAGGCCGTAATGGAGCAAAGAATCGCAATCTCTTGCGCAGTGTATTTACCCGTAGCTGCCAGGTTACGACATACTGTATGGAGAGTTGAGTTATATTGCTCTATGCTTGCCTCCTCCACCTTCTCTCTATAAGCATCAGACGCCTCAAACTCGGCCACGGCTTTCCCTCGCTCTTCTTTCAGAACGAGTTCCCGGTCTTTCTCAAACCGCATGGCATCCAAAACCTTGCCATCCAGTTCATCAACTTTTTCAGATAAGCTCCTGTTCTTCTCCCTCTCCTCCTCCAACCGCTTGTCAGCCTCGGCCAGGCGAGCTTCGAGTCGTTGCTTCTCAGACTCAACACTTGCTTTTTCAGCTTCAGCTCGGTCTTTGACCTCACGAGCTGCGTCGAGATCGTTGCTCAATTTAGAATTCTCCTTGACCGCAGTCATCAACTCGGCATCTTTATTTTTCAGCTCCTCTCCCGAGCCCTCCAAGACCTTGGACAAGCGGGCAATCTCATCCTTCGCCTCCGCCAATTTCTTACCCCTCGCCGCGGCCAAAGCAACTTCAGCTTTATACTGAGACCGCATATATAGCAGGTCATTGCTAACCTGTTTTAAAAAAGGAGCATGTGAAGATTATATTAAAAGCGGGATGAGGAATCAGAGGACCAAATGATCGATATATAAAAAGAAAGAGCACGTCGGTTTAAACAAGGAAAATGAGACACTAACCTCAGCCAAGGCCAAGCCCGCGTGACCCAGGGCGGTCAGAAAGTTGGTCTTGGACAGCACCTTCTGTTGATAGTCCGGGAAGTTCATACGGTGCAGAAGTCCATCGCCAACATAAGAATTGAAGCCGCGGCGGCTATGGAGATCAACCCCATATACCTCAGGGGCCTCAGCTACCTTCTTCCCAAACTCCTTAGCTCGGTCCGTATCTTCAATTAACTCTACGGGGAAGCGCTCCGAGCATAAAGTCCCTTTGGCGGGGGAAGATACGGTAAAACCGCGAGAATGAGACTCCAGACGGGGCTGTTTATTTTTTGAAGGCAAGGGGTCAGCGATCGGACTCGGACCCCTTTTCTTCGTAGCCTCGGGCACTGTTCTGCCTGCATCGTGCGAAAGAGTGGGAGACCCCGAGCCCGTCAAATCTTTTCCCGTCCGCTCCCGCGGGGCCGTAGAGGAAGCTCGCCTGTCGTCGGGACAACTGCAACAACCTTTTAGACTTGTCCAAAAGATCCGTGATCGACAGTTTTCTCCCCGGGGCCTCGGCCTTCTGCATTTCGGCCTGCCTCTGCTGCTTCGCCTCAGCCTCCCGCTGCTTCGCGGCCAATCTCAAAGCGTTAATATTCTTGGGAGGCATGGTATCAGTGGGATCTGCGGGCAAAAGCAACAATCAGTCAGATATGATCGGATAAACTAACAGGTAAGAAATTCTAGTTGATTAAGTATGAAAAAGACCAGTCAAGCCCGGATCCGAGCATTGTTCCCCCAGTTGGCAAGCAGGGCACTCATGGGCAAAGGCAAAATCCTGGTGAACCTTCCAGCAAGGATCCCGCCACATAGGAGCCATGTTAACCCTGCTCTCGAAATCAGGATTTCGGCATGGGGCCACCCCGGCATAAGCCAAAAGACTCTCATTGTTGATGATGGCTTGAACGTCGAAAACTTGTTCAACCACGACCACGGTCTGGTCCTCTAAAGTAACTGATTTAGTGTGCCGGGCGAGATAATCCTGCATGGCGGACGCAAGCTCGATACCCCCATCTGAGCTAGGATAATCCTTGGAAGATATTGACAACGGGGAAGTATTATCAGACTTAGAAAAAGGCCACCCGAGTCTATTCTGAATCACCAGAGGATATCTCTGCCACTGATCGAATTTGTTAGAAGCCGCAGAAAAGATCTTTTTCGACCTAGGTTTCGTTTTCAAGCTCAAACTGCTCGCGGTGACCTGATGGGTGAAGAAAACGTACAAGGCGGACAAAGAGGGTTCATAGCCCAGTACCCTACTTACGACAATAAAAGACACCAGATAACGAATTGCGTTGGGGGTCAAATCCATTAGGAGGCACTTGGAAAACTCCAGGAATTCGCAAATGAACGGGTCCAAGGGAAGCCGGAGGCCATTCTCAAATTGAACGGGATAAAACACACATGCGATATTATCTGCCCGGACGCGGGCAGGACCAGTCAAATTGCTTCCTGAAGGAGAGGTATAATCATCAAGACCGCCGACAAGATAGATTTTGCGATCGATGTGATACACAGTTAGAAACTCATCATCGGAGTCCTGCTCTTCCACCATGCCCGCTCCAGAGCTGGAGGCTCCAGCCTGGCTCGCAACCCTATCGTCGGGCCCCTCGGGGAAGGAAGCCAAAATTTGAACAGGGGAGCGGACGCGTTTGACCATACGCGCGGTATCTGGGGCCATTCTCTCTAAATCCCCCCGGGTGTCAGAGGGTGTCTCAGATGACTCAGACTCATCAACTAGCCCGTGAGCCACGATCGCTCCAACCTCAGCCTCAAGAGCGGGTTCACCATCAACCCTCATTTCTTGATCGGAAGCTTCCGCACTGCTCGTGACCTCAATAACACCAGGAGCCAAGCCCGGAGATCGTGCCTGTTCGTCCTCGTCATTAAAAGGAGCGTCCATCCAACTGTGAGAATCAGGGCCACTTGAGGCTACACGCTCCCCGCACGACCTTACCAACCTTCTAGCGTTTCCAGCCATATCTACATTATCGGGGAATCGAGTTAAAACAGCCATGACAAAAATGCCCAAGTGTTCCTCTCCCCCCAACACCCTCATCCTTGTGGAATCATAATGGACGGAGGGACCTGTTTCCCACAACAGGGGCAAGACCCAGGGTTCCCAGCTATATGCTAAACCTATGGCAATGAACTCATTCAAAGACAACCGTTTCCAGGCATTCAACAGGAACCTGTATACCCCACCGGTCCTTCGGTAACAACCAAACAGGTCAGGACGGAGTTTACGCCCTAAATCCAGCCCTTCCATGGCTACAACAATATTTCAACAAATTTTCAGAAATTAGGGGCCAGAATCCGGAATCGAAGACACGAGGTTACGAGAAGTCACACAAACCTCGTATGAATCCGAAAGCTCGACAAGAGCAAGTTTTTAGGGTTCGCGCTCGAAAAACGGCGACGAAAAGAATGGCAGAAATTAAGACGACGAATCGAAACAAAGAAGAAAAAGTGAAGTTCGGAACAATACCTGTAAATTAGAAGTAATGAACGAGAACGAGATCTTCAAAGTCAGGAATCCGGAGAAGCAAAGTCTTCGTTGGAACTGGAAGGTAGAGAGACGGGAGTTGCGAAAGTTTGGAATGATTCAGCATCCGTGATATTTATAGCGCCGGAAATGGGTCGGATCGACCCGAAATATCTGGTAACCCGATCGAAACCCGAAAAGTGAAGAGGCGGGAATTGCTTTTTCGAATACCGATGACGGTTCGCATTTAATGAACGTGTTCCTGGTCATGTCAAAAGGCAGATGGCTACGCCACTAGCCTGACACAAGGGGCCCACCTGTCCTTTCGTCAACCACTATTCTAAGACTCCCGTCCCATTGCAATCCGTGCCCGCATTTATTGCGATTTGCCCGAATCGAGCTTAGGAAGTATAACTCCTCGTGCCGCACATGAATGAGCTAACCCTCAGAGTTAGGGGCCACTGATGAGACCGAGCCTTCTAGGCCGGATGCTCGCCAGTCCAAATCAATGCGACTTAACACGCCCGAACCGGACCTGAACTCTTGGGGCCGAACCGGCGAGGAACGCGGGCAAGTAAGCCCGAGGGTACCGATCTCCCTGATATATATGCCCGAGATGACTCTGCCTCCCGCTATCCTGAGGAGCCCGTAGTGCCCAGCTGGCACAAACGTACACGAGACGTCACCTATCCGTACCTGACGCACCATAACGGTTGGTGATGGAACCATGCTTCCCTGACAGACACGCCACCTTCCCAGCCACTCTCCTGACCGATCCACTGGGGACTCGCCACGTGTCCCCCCAGTACCAGGGTAGTTAGTACCTTGTGCAGGTTTCTTTCTCTTGGTCATATATATACTTCTTTCCGCTCCCATGAGCAAGGTACGTGCTCTATCCCATTCACACACACAAGGTTTTCATTGAACCTTCTTCTTAGGTTTTCCTCAGAGATCTTACTCTCACACCCGAGGGCCTAAGCCGGATTCCAACCCGGCCTTGGTCTTAACGGTGTTCTTGTTTGTGTTGTGATCAGGATCAAGAGACAGCAAACCGGAGATCTAGTCTCCATGACCCCAGAAATCTAGGGCGTCATCAAACGTAATTGACCTATTATTGGCGATGATGAAAATAAATAAAGATGTGTATAAGCTTGAGGAAGAAATAGGCTTATATCTCTTCTCAATGCTATCATTCCATTTCATAATTTTGTTTTAGTACTGATCTAAAGAATAGCTCTTAAATAATCATAATAGAATGAAAAAGTTGATTGTGTATTAATTTCTCAATAAATTGTTTAAAAACAAAAAATATACTCCTTCTGTCGCATACTTATTGCTACTAAATGGGAGTGCACGGAGATTAAGAAAATAATGTTGGAAAAGTAAGTATTATGAGTGGGTATGAGAGAGAAAATAAGTTAGTGGATAATTGTTGTTAGTGGATAAAAGAGAGAAATTGAACATTTTGGATAAGTAGCAATAATGTGAGACACCTAATCGGACGGATGAAGTACTCAATAGAGTATTTAAGAATGAAGTGAGTCATTTCCAAAAAAAATAAAGAGAATGAAGTGAGTAAGAAACATAGAATCTAAATAAAAGGGTGATAAATGTTTTCATTTTCACTATGCTAAAGGGTAAGCATATGGAGTAGGGATCCGGTTCCCGTTCGAACCGGCGATTCCGGTTCGCCATTTATATGAACCTTAACCGGCCCTTGGTTACATCGGTTCCGGTACGGTTCCGGTCCGGATCCGGTCAATAATAAATAAATAAGTTAAAAATTATTGAAAAACAAAGGATTTTCGGTCCGGTTCCGGTCCGGTTCGCCATTTATGTGAACCTTAACCGGCCCGAATGACTGGCGGTTCCGGTTACTCTGGTTCCGGTTTATTCGCCGGTTTGCTCCGGTTCTGGGCTTCTTCGGTCCGATTCCGGTCCGGTTTCCCGGTTTCGGACCGGTTCCGGTCCGGTTTGACCATCCCTAATATGGAGTAGGGATGGCCAAACCGGACCGGAACCGGAACGGAACCGGAACCGAAAAAACCGTAACCGCCATGAAAATCGGAACCGTGGGAACCGGAACCGTTTTGGATAAGGGCCGTTTAAGGTTCAACCCCCCAAAAAACCGTGAACCGGCGGTTCCGAACCGTCCAACCAAACCGTGAACCGGAACCGTCTGAAGCGTCAGTAAAACCGTTAAAAAACCATCAAAATCATTAGATTTCTAACAGTTTCATCAGAATTAACTGTTACTAATGGAAGGTTGACAAGAAAAGTTGTGTTTTGACCGTTTTAGCCAAATTCAGTGAATGAAAATAATAAAAATTTGGTTGTCCCCCTCATTGTAAATTTGCATTTAATTAATAAAATTTAAAGGGTACCGTCTCTTTTTTCTTTTATATACTATCATTTATTTTATTTTATTCTATGTTTGTTTTTAAATATAATGTTGATTTAGCTTTTTTTTTTTAAAAAATCACTTATGAAATAATTTTAAGCTGTTTATTCATTATTGTATGATAAAAATAAAAAAAAGGTACCGCAGAACCGGAATCGGACCGGAACCGTATCGGAACCGGATTGCGACAACAGGAACCGGTGTTACCAAGGGCCGGTTAAGGTTCACATAAAAGCTGAACTGCAACCGGGACCGGCGTTGGCCATCCCTAATATGGAGGGTGTAAAATGCAATTTCTTCAAAAACAACTATAAACAAGACAAAAAGAGGGCGGAATCCAACAAAAACTATAAATTGGATAAATTTCGATTCCATTATAAAAAGCTGGTTCACGTCCGCGTCTCCCCCGATATATAAACCCCCTTCCGTCCTCCCTTGCTCAATCATCCAACAAACCCCTTCCCTCGTCAAATTTTCCCCATTTTCAAACATTCTCTCTCTCCTCTCTCCTCTCTCTGTCTAACTGCAAGCTCTTCTCCAGTGGACCCGCCTGGCAACGAAACCCCTCAATTTGATTTTTCTAGGGCTCGTTCGCAATGCTTCAATTGAAAGATTGATCTTTGACTTTTTTTCACCTCCGCCACCAGCCACCGGTGAGTTTACTTGATTCCGAAAAACCCTTTTGGCCATCACACACATCATTGTACATTTTTGTTTTATAATTTGATATTTCGTGGTTTAGGGCTTGAATTTTGAAACTCTGTTTACATTCTTGACTCATGCGTAAGTTAAATTGGTAAAGATCAGCTCTTGATTCAGAATCTTGAATTTGTTTTTTCGCCTTATTTTGGGTCTAATTAGGGCCCCTTTTATTTATTTTTAGTGAAGATAATATTGGATATTGGCAGCTCCAGAAGAGTGAGTTCTTGGTAATGTGTCCACAAATGTGCAATATTTTACAGATGAATAGGAAAAAAACGACCTGTGTATTTGAATTCATCAAGTCATTTTCCCGAAAATGAAGCTCCTCTGTATTCCACTTTTTCTTTCTTTTGTAATTTTTTAAAGACGTTTGCACCAGAGGAAATCAATTGTATAAGGTGCAATTGGGCTAAATTGTTCAAGTATTGCCATTTTACATGAAAATCATAGTTATGACAATGACTGCAATTTCTTCGGCCAAGTTATATTCCCCAAACAAACAATTATAGGATTTGAAGTTTGTGGTGGAAATTACGTATTTCCTTTTTTGGATAAGTAGATTTGAGGGTTTACTTAAGTTAATGTGTTCAATATTCAAAAAATTGTTGGATTGTGGAGTCAAAACCACGGAGTGAGAAGTGAAAACCGCGAACGGAGGAGTCAAAATGGAGCGGAGGAGAAAAAGCGTTGTCGCGCTTAATTAAGCGTATCGTGCCTTTTCGGGTGTTTGGTTTGTTTGTGCGTGCAGAGGAGTTGTATGCGTGGAGTGTTTTTTTCTTGGAAGGAATTTGTTTCCTTTAGGAATTAAGTTTCCTTTTGGTTATTAATTTCCTTATACAATTATACTCCTTCCGTCCTACATACTCCGAGTTATTGGTTTTGGACTAGGTTAGGACTTGTAGCTCTATATAAATATTGTGACAGCCACCATTATTTTAGTGTGTTGTGTGCTAGGAGAAAGTTAGGAATTTAGGATACACAAGAGAGAGCCACAAATAGTGTCAAAGAGGGGGCCGGGTGCCTAGGAGAACCATAGGGGGCGATCCTACAACCCGGCCATGATCGTGTTGTAACACCTTGGAGAGGAGAGACAATATGTGTGAGAGGTTGTTCTTAGAGAGTAGCCATGCTAGATCTTAGTGACTGCTTGTGCAAAGTTATAACAATTATCATGTATTATTATAGTGAATATCCTGGCTTGGTGATGCTCAAAGATGTAGTCATGTGTTGACAAACCGGGTTAACAAATTATGGTGGTGTTACTTTCATATATTTACATGTTGATTATTCTCCCCATGTTAGGATTGCTAGTATGGGCTAGGCGGATATGTGAGATCTTTAGAATTAGAACAAATATGTGATACACGTCGAATAAGTATAATTCTTTTTGTTTTGCAAGTTACTGTCAAATCACGTCTCATCCTAAATACTCAGCTTTCAGTTTTAACCTAAACATCTAGTCTAACCTATATTGCATGTGCTTTGATATTTCTATTTTCATTAGCGTATCAAATGTCTATTTTTGAAGAGCAAGGTTCTTTCCTTGGTAAGGATATTTCAACCAACTAATTTGATCTTTAGATAAGAGGTTCAGTTGAAAAGGTAGTCTGGAGGATGACTAAGGGAGGTTAAATTGGTTCACATTATATGATAGTTATTAACACCATCGTTAGAGCGGGGGCTATGAACCAGAATGCGATAATATGGAGGATATACTTCAGTATCTGCTAACAATGATGCAGTAGTTGTTTTACTTGTTTAGAGGTTTCTTCTTGTTTTCGGCTTTACCTAGAATACAGATACTTGTTTTGCTTGTTTAGAAGTTTCTTCTTGTTTTCAGCTTTACCTAGAATACTGCCATCAAAATATAGTACCCTGGTATGTAGACTTCTATTTGGTAATTTGTTACCGGTGCTTATAAGGTATTGACTCTCACGGCTTTGGTACATTGGAATCTTAGGGGGGGATATGTTATTCCTATTTAATAGTTAACTCTGTTTGGTTTTTATGTATTATGCGTCATCAAGGTTTTGGTTTTTGTATTATGCGTCATTAGGGTTTGGGTACGTGTTTCCTAGAGGTATCAAATACCCATTATTCATGGTATCTTAGTCCCACCACGAGAGATAGGATTCACTTGCCTATTACCAGAGAATGGATAAGGCCATCCTACAAACCTATGCACTTGTTCTAAACAATCCCTTTGACGCTAATGAATACTATTTTGACTCTCCTACCTTTGGTGCTTCAGCTTTCTCTTTTTCTGATATGATGTTGCTTTTTAACGGATTACGTGCGATATACTCCCTCCGTCCCACCTCAAGTGAGACCAACTTTTTAGGCACCGAGATTAAGAAAAAACAATATAATATTAATAGTGGAGGGTTCTGAGTATGAAAAGTAAAGTAGGAGAGAGCATAAGTGGTAGGACTAGTAAGTGGATTGTGTTGTGAGTATGACAAGTGAGTCCCATTGAATAAAAAAATATTAAAACTTTACCATTTTGCGCAGTCGCAATTGTGGTGGGACGGACGTAAAAGGATATACTCCCTCCGTCCCACTTCACTTGAGACTTTATTCCATTTTGGGCCGTCCCACTTCACTTGAGACCTCCCAAAATAGCCATGATTTTATTATTTTATATTCAATCTACCCCACCCACTCATTCTCTCTCTTCATTTTCCACCACACAATTCATTCAATCAACCTACTATTTACCCCACTCATTCTCTCTCTTCATTTTCTACCACACATTTTCCTTATTTTATTCTTTTTTCTTAGTTATTGTGTCCACCTCAAAGGTCTCAAGTGAGGTGGGACGGAGGGAGTAAGTCTCACTTGTGGTGGGACGGACATAAAAGGAAATAAGTCTCACTTGTGGTGGGACGAAGGGAGTATTGTTTTTGGCACCTGGAGCATTTTTAATATTGGTTTTATGGATGATGGCAGATGCTTCTCTCTAAGTATAACTGAGGTACTTGGTTTTGCCCATAGCGGATTTTTGCCGGTGAATATACTGGGGTCATCCTCGTGAGATCTATACATAATTCATAGGTGCGAATTGCTGGACCTTTTCTCATGAGTTGATATTCAGTATTCAAGTTGAAGTTTCTTTTTTGAATTTGAATTTGAATTCTAGCTGATAATCAGATTATATGAAGGGGAATGGCCTGAAGTTTTATGGTTTTGCTTAGCTGTTGGAAGTCATGTTTTACCCGAGTTATTTCCCGTCTTCGATGGGGCTACTCATATTATTTTCTTAAATAAGTACAGGCGCTGATAATGATATTCCGCCCTTACAGTTGGTAGATTTCCAGCAAAGAGCCATTTTTGCAATGATGCATAGTGAGATGGAGACTCAGATTCACTACCTTGAACAAGTAGCATACAGTTCAGTCCTGCGAGCTTTCAAAGCACAGTCTGATGCCCTTACATGGGTATATAAATTTGCATGAGGCTTTTTATATATTCTGCTGATCATTTTTATATCCACAAGTATCTTGAAATGCTTCATGATATTCATTAATTCCTCAGGAAAAGGAAGGCCTGATAACTGAACTTAGGAAAGAGCTGAGGGTGTCAGATGATGAGCACAGGGAGCTTCTTGCGAAGGTTAATGCTGATGACATCATCTGTCGCATCAGGGAGTGGAGGAATTCAGGTGGAAACAGCAGCATCATGCTCAGCATTCCACAATCAGTGCACGACCCAATCTTATCAAGTCCGACAGGTTCAATGACTCGCAAGAGGCAAAAGACATCTACGCCTCTGTCAGTACACTCTCAAGCACCATCCGTTTTTGGATCGTTAGTCAAAACACCAAGACCTGTAAGTTAAACATGAAATCTTCACTTTGTGTAATATGAATCGTTGTACATTCTGAATTGACCACTGGCTTTTCTTCAATGAAGTCACCTCGGTTCCCCCCAGTAGCTAGAACTCCAAGGGGTATACTTTCAAATCATGGCAGTTCTGCCTTTCCTTTGACAAATAACCCAGATGCGGGAGTACGTGATCCATTGATTGGGAGAAAAGTATTTACAAGATGGCCTGATGACAACAATTTTTATGCGGCAACCATATATGATTACAATCCCAACCAGGTTTGTCCAAATCTCTTTTGATGGTTTTTGAGCTCACCTCAATGCTCGTCTTTGGGAGAAGTTTTAGTAAAACAGTGTTTGATAGAAGGTTTTGGGGAACGATAGACCTCATGATCTTAGACGGGAAGTCTTTAACAAAAACAAAATCCAGTTTCCTTCATTCTTCCAAATAGCTTATTGGTTGCTTTTGTTCCTTCAATACTTTTGTTATTTTTATTCATACTCTTAAATCTTCTCTTGATGTAGTATTTTCCAAATCATCACCCTTATTCATTTGAGTCTTTCTTCGTTCCATTCTCCCCAGTGTAATCTAACCATGTAACCTTGTATTTGCAAATTCTATTGAGTAACTGAGTACTCTTTATTTTTTTAATTTATTTTTTTTGTGGGTGACGGTATAATTTCAATAACTCAGCTTCATTCTGTTGATCAATTCCTTTAACTTCCTTCATTATTTAATCAAGCTGCAAGTTTTTGGCCTTGAAATTGGGTCTCTATTTGTTCATTAAGTTGCACATTTTTTGGTAAGTGCGAATATAGTATCTATTTAAAAACTCCTTTATTGATTTCTCAGGGCCGCCATTGTCTGGCGTATGACAAGGAAACCTACGAATGGGTCAATCTCAAGGAGGTGAGATGTCTGAATAAACTGATATTGTCCTTTTTTCTGAACTTTTCCTGCTTCAGCCTATGAAATATGGTATATTGAATTTAACTTGAACCCCAAAGCTTTATTGTACATTTGAGCTCTGACCCCCCTCTAACTGTTGGCTCAGTATGGAATTCTTAGTGTTGCTTCCTTTGGCTTTTTCTGTATAATTTTGGTTTCAGTGACTTGAAGTCATGCATTTTTATTAATTAGATTGTACAAATGTTTTCCACGGTGAGTTGAATTGAATACTGTGTAACTGGCTTACGTTGACATCTTATAACAGCCTCTGGACGCGTTACCTGTTTCTTATGTTAAATAGAAATACTAAAGGACAGTGCAATATCAAGTTTCATGTAACTGGCCCCCAGTGGTTTGATGGTTAGTTCCATCGAATTAAGTAGAGCTTTGAGAGGCCACCTCGTCTCTTGCTATGATTGTCTAATCTCTTTTATCACTCGCCTCTCTTTTAGAAGCTCTTGCTCTTGCCTACTCTGTTAATGTCCATACTCTTTGAAGCAGTAAGTGAAGATATTGTGTCAAACTTCCACTTTTTATCTTCAATTTTACTCCCTCCATCCCATAATAAATGTCGCACTTTCGTTTTTGGTCCGTCCACAGATAAATGTCGCATATCTATGCAAGGAAATCGACTTGATGCAATTTTACCAATGTACAAACAAGTAAAGCGCATTCCTTAAAAACGATGACAATTCAAATGCGACATTTATTTTGGGACGGAGAGTGTATGTTACAGTGGAGTATCTTACGTGATTTTGTGGATCTTTTCTATATATAATTATTGAGTGCAAATTTCTGTCGCAATTTGAAAACTGTGTCAGCAATTGGTTTTGCTATAATGTGGAGAGACCTTTGATTTCATCACATCAAGTGTTTAGGTATTATATAGTGTTAGTATGCAACAGACAAGGCAGCATATTAAACTTTAGCCTTTGCTTTCAGAAGAAAGTGAGCATGTAAACGCCAAGAAAGTCACAGGGATTTCTTACTTTTGTTTTATAGGCTTTCTGGTATTAAGCTCTCGATCAAGTATTGGATGGTTGAATGAATGTATTGCATAGTCGTCTTTTATACTCCTATATGACTGAGTTTTACTCCCTGCTGTGGAAAATAGATCATTTCCTGAATATTTCGCCATTGACAGATTCCACCTGAAGACATCCGATGGGCAGATGAAGATCCAGTATTATCTCATCCAAGTGGACGTGGTCGACCAGGTGGTGGGCCCGGACGTGGAATTAGGAATCCCAATAGCCATGATCTTGTTCCAGTTGTAGAAAGAGGTAGAGCAGATCAATTTGACAAAGGATTCCCTCCCTTGCAGAATGGTATTGCAACAAACGATGCAGATGAAATAGAGATACTTCACACAGACACACTTATAAAGGAGGTATTTTATTGTGTGATCTTCAAACATCACATGTTCTTATTGGGTTATATTATGCTCACCCTTGAATGTTGACAGGTTGAGAAAGTATTTGATACTAGTCATCCCGATCTGGCTGAGATTGAGAAGGCAAAGAAGATGCTTAAGGTTTGAATCGGATGGCAAACTTAGAGATTATCTTGTTTATTCTTCCGTTTTAAGTCTTAATATTTTAAATGCTAATGCAGGACCATGAAAGAGCGCTGGTTGATGTTATTGCGAAGCTAGCAGATGCATCTGATAGCGAAAGTGGTAATAATTACACGTGTACATGACATTTTTGAAATTTTATCACAGTAATATAAACCAGTTATCTTTTTCTTGTACTTCTGTACAGAGACATAAGATGGCAAAATTTGTCAGTACAAGTTTTCTAGATCATGTTTGTCCTCTTGATTCCTACCATTAAGGAGTGTATATATTTATCACCTGATCTGCCATACTTCAGAACAATTTTTTGTTGATCTTTTGTGGTGTTATTGGATTGGGGTGTCAGTGATTAATCTCGCAAAAACAGATGTTTCGCAAGATGAATGTTTTTTGTGCATATTCAAGGCTACTTTCATACGAGTATGGATCAGAAATGGGGATTTCCAAATTTATCTGTTGTAATTGTACTACAGTTGATACAATATTAGAAATAAGTTGCCAACTTGCATTTCAATATAATTTGTTGCGACTTTTTCCTCTTTCTGGTTTATTGATTTTACTGTTCTCAATTTAACTTTTTTCTACTGCAAAACAGATGGAGAGCAACCATTTATGCAAGGGCATACAACGAACAACAATCAAGGGACAAGGAGATTACAATATAGTGCAAGCGGAGGAAGAAGGCCTGACGGCTCAACAATGGCTAGAATTCGTCTAACTCCAAATGATAACCAGCACGAAGAACACATTGATATAGTCTAGTTTCTTTCATATTCTCATCTACTACCTTTTTTTTTTTTTTTGTCTAACTTGGAAGAAAAAGTGTCGCTGTATATTTGTTGAGGAACCGTACGCCTGTAAGCATCGAGTTTTAGTCGTTCTAACAACAATCAGAAAACTTGTTAATTCTAATGTCAGTTTTATACAAACTGCTGATTCTTCATAACTTACAAGTCTTCACTATGTTGTTGTTCATTTTCATTCCATTGCCAACGTCTCGTACAATTTTGCCATTGCATTAACTGCTGTATGCTGAATGCTGAATACTGACAATGATAAGCAAGTTTAAATGAATGCTTACTATTATCACAAGGAAGAAACGAATTTGGCGATAAGATGAGCCATCTGGGCATCATAAGCGGGTCCCTCCATTTGAAAATGACTAACGCCTTGAATCAGATGAGTTTCAACTCGGCCTGTTGCAGATTTGAGTTTGTTCTCCAATTGTTTAACGCTCGTGAATCCGTCTTTAGTTCCCATGACAAACAGTTTTGGTTTAGGAGATTGTAAAATTGACTTGTGGTGTCTCCCGAAGAGAATGGAGGCGGTCAAGCCAAATGGGTAACCCAGACTTACGTAACCAATTACTTCCTCTACTTGATCAACTGCAGAACCAGCAATAGGTGCACCTGTACTCACAAAACAATGATAAGAAATTAAACTTGAATCTGGGTGGTGTTTAGAGGAAATTTGAATGTTTAGTACTCCCTCCATCATGAATGTACAAATTTTGTTAAAATTGTTTCTTGATCAAGAGCAATATTGAACAAAATTTGGACATTCATTTTGGGGCGGAGGGAGTACGAAACATTATGTCAGATAGTTTCTAGCGCAAAATGGTTATAAACCTAAACACATCCTCCAAATCTCACGTCATCTCGTCTTCTGCCTCATGCTACCTGTTTAATTTAAATGGATATTTTTAACTTAAGACCTAATCCAAATAATTGTGAACTCAGGAAAGGCAGCACTCTTCACGCCAGCAATTTAACAAGTTCCACACTTATAGCTTGATAGCGGGAGAGAGCTATGGTCATAAGACTGAATGAATCATCAAGCATTGTAAGCAACCCATATTTTAGCTTGATTACGGAAAATTTGCTTACGATCTGGAACCTCTAAAGTTGAATCTCTCTAGAGTTCCTAGAGTTGTTTCAGTGCATCCGCAATTCAATGCTGAAGCCAACCACATTAATGAAATAAACAAAGAAAAAAAAAATCCTTCAGTGAGATCACTTAAGAATGAAAAAAACATTTACTAAAGAAAAAACAACTTCACCTCGGGAAAACCCAGAATCATAACCATAGAAACTCTAAAAAATGCCAACTCAAGAGGTTCCAAACCAGAAAATGTACATTACCGGGACAAAGTCTGTGGTGCTTGCATTTGGATGCCTATGTTGTTTCTACGTATTTAAGAAGATGCATGCATCTTTCTTCAACAATATCATTTACGTAATCATCTTGTCATGCATTTTAGTTTTCCCCTAATGTCTCCAAGCCATCTTGAACAGAATAGAGAGCAGAAGCAGTTTTATTTACTAGTCTTAATGACTGAGGTTCCGACAACTATGGATACAGAAATAAAAATTCAACTGCTAAAATGATTCTCCATTTTCAGACATTGCCATTCAGTACACAGTGACACCTGATCAAACTCCTGCTATTATCTGAAACAGATTTGACAACCTGCAGGATGGTCATAATAAGGTTTCATCATCTTAAGCTGCAAACACAGGAGTTTCCATAGCACTCCCTTAGCAAACCACTAAATTGGTTTGAAAGATGAGTGATTAGATTACACCACCTTAGAACAAACAATAAGCCGATAAAGAAGACGGTGAATTTGAGCTCCTTGAAGCATGATAAGTAGGAGCGCCATAAAAAAGAAAAATTTGATAACTTATCTTCCAACCAAATATACTTCTATAGACAATGATCTACCAAAGCGAAAGCCTCTCTTGGTCCTGAATGACAGAAAAGAAAAGAACTATCACTAATGACAATGGATTGGATGAATTGGATCTATAACTTACCAACAAATCAACAAATGTTTCACCAACCAAGAATGAAGAACCACTAAGTGAGATAGACAACTCTCGACTTACAAACTTAAAGGGAAATGGTCGAAAACCTATCATCTTACCTATGTAATCTCAAGAGCTTCGGAACTTCCTTTTAATAAAATATGTACTGATTGAATACGATCAATAGCAACCAAAAGACATTGCAGAAAGAAGAATCCCCAAGACCAAGTTGAGGATAAGTTAGAAGAAACAAAGTATGTAGAGGACAAATATAGTCCATTAAAATGCATCATGAAGGAACTTGCATTTTGGAGTACCATACACTTGAAGCACAATGCGAGTGGAAACTTCAAAATATATGGACATAAAGTACGCGGTTGGTTGGGTCTGGAAGGCCAGAACCTACAGATTATGCAACTAATCATAGGTACTTGTAAGTCCTTAACAAAGAATTTTTGGCAACAACAGATTCTTTTTTTCCAGAGGATATCACCTTTGCTCCAAGGCATTAAACCAATGCGAAAGACTCAAACGTATGAATACAGGTGGATGAGTTGCATGGTTAAACAAGTACTCTCCCTGTCCCGGAAAGTTAGTCCCACTGTTTTGGTTGTTAAATTGAGCATTAATTTAGGTTAGTCTTAACTATCCTAATGAAAATCTAAAACTTGCTATTGATTGTATTGACGATGGTGTATCAATAACAAGTTTTAGATTTTCATCAGGATAGTTAGAACTAACCTAAAGTATTGCTCAAAGACGATTCAAGTTAACAACCAAAAGAGTAGGACTAACTTTCCGGTAGGGGGGGAGGGAGGGAGTATTAAAATTGTGTATGAACATGGTTCAAGCCACAAGGCTTTAGCACATCAATATTACCCTTTTCCATCATATTGTACCAATTTCTTGTAAAATGAAAGTGTTTTCGTACCATTTATCAAAAACCATCTCTATGAAACAGTGTCCGCTAATAACTCTGACATAACATCTGAAATTCAAGAAAATTTGCATCTCAAAGAAGAGTCAAGCATGGAAACCTATTGGAGAAAAAAACTAATTCAGGGAATTAGTATTTGCATGTACATCAAATCAATTCCACAAAATCAACCATTAAAAGAACAAAGCTTCCAAATTTAACCACAAATTCATACATGGATCATAGCTACAAAGAAAACCCATCAACACAAACCTACAAACAAATCTTCATAGAAATGTATTCCATAAAGGTTAGCCATCATAGATCAAAACAAGTATTGAAGAGAGAAGAGCAAAGATCAACACACAACCAAAATTCACAACAACCACACTTGCAAGAACAAAACAACAGCCAATAATTTCAATAATATCACCATTTATCAGCAACGAAAGATCAAAACAGACTGAGAAAACCCACAAGCACATATTTTCCTAATTTCCATCAAATTAGCGCAAGAATCAAACCTCAGTTACAAAATCAATCATTTCAATAACTTCACCAAAGATCAAGCACCATAGATCAAATTTATAAAAGAGGGGAAGAATTAGGAAAGAGAGAAAGTACCAGCAGAAGAACCCACAAGCAAAATCCGATTAGCGGCAAGTTAGCCAAAACCCATTTGCAAACAGAGACAACATCAGCGACTTCAGAGAATCCAGTAAGGGAAGCTCGACCTGTAGATCTACCAACACCTCTCATGTCAAATGTAACGACAGCAGTAAAGACCTCTTCTTCCAGACTAGCCAAATTACGAGCGATGCCCTTCATTAGACCTTGGCAACCACCCAATACAGAGTAAGGGTGCACTAAGACAGCTACAATGCTGTTGTTGTTGCCGGGTTTTGGTGGGTGGTCGGAAATGGGTGGCCGGAAAATTCTGGCGTCAAGGGTGGCGCCGTTGGTGGATTCAATTGTGGCTGACTCTCTCGGCATTTCAGGAGAGGGAGAGAGATTGGGGATAAAGGCTAAAGCTTAGCAGATGTTTTGGGGAAGAATGGATTGGAATTGATCTAAGTTTCCCACGATCTGATTATGGAAGGTGGTGATCAACCGCGCTGTGAATGAACTTCTATTATTTTTCTATCAGAGTATTTTTTGAATATTTTTCTAGTGTAGTTTTTTTTTGTTTTTGTTTTTTTTTTTTTTAATTTAAGGAAGTGTAGTTTTATAATTGGACATACAATATGATTACGGAGTACATATACTCCTCCGTCCCATAACCGTCTCATAACCATGTGCACAAAATGATGTGCACATGAATTAAGGGATAAATAGTAGAAGTAGTTGTTGTGAGCGTGAAAAGTAGAGTAGACAAGAAAAAGTGTAGTTGAGAATAATATGTTGATTGGTATTGCGAGTATAAAAGTAAAGTATGAGAGAGTATGAGTGAGAAAAATAGTAAAAATTCTTTGTCATTTTAGGAAAGTGTGACTTATCAATGAAACGCCCAAAAAAAACATGTGTACACGTAGTTATGGGACAGATAGACTATATTCTAAATAAATGAATTTATTATACTCGATGGTCTACCACTAGTAGTACAAATAAATAAAACACATCTTTCTTAACATAGTGAATATTTTTTTAGGGTAGTTTTAGCCGCTCCAAATAGTAGCGTTAAAAAAGAAGCTCAGTTTTAAAAAATCTTCATTTTTAAAACTGTGCACCAGACAAACCCTTATTATTGGACATACAACATAATACGGATATTCAATTAGATATTGTTTATCAAACTTAGAGATTGTGTATATCACTTAGGGGATTCAATTCTTGTAAAGCAAGTTAGATTAGAGCTCTAGAACACTCTTTGTAACTCTATATATATGTAGTTATGTACCTCGTGTATTATAATAAAATTGAGTCTTTCACATCAACCTTTCTCTCCACCATGTGTGATTGACTTCGACTAACCTCCCTATAATCCTATATGGTATCGAGCGATACGATCCATAATGAGACTTCTCCGGCAAAACTCTATATGCCGCACCACCCTTTGCAGCAAAACCTAGTCGCCTCACCATATCTCCACCACTCGCTTCCCCCATCCACCCACCTTCAAAACCACTACCCCCTACATCAAACCACCACCTTCCTTTATCTCCAAACATCACCCTCAGCAAACCCTCATAGACGTAACCCTCTCTCCCATCCACTACCAACCCGAACATCATTCTTTATCACACCCATAACCCACGGCCAAACCCCCCGCCGTGTTCAAACCCAACAAGGTTGCCACCAACCTTATCAAAGGAAAATCATACCAACCACCTTCTCCGCCAAGAAACCCACCACCAACACACACATCTTCTCAAACATACTCCTCCTTTATCTTTAACACACAACCCTCAGCTCTAAACCCTACACTAGCCGAAACTTTTCTTTCTCACTTTCTTCACCACCAATGAAACCCACGGCGACCATTCTTGCCGTGTCAAAACCCAATAGCCTCCCACCCTACTTGTGGCACAAACCTCTGGGCACAATCCTACAGTTGTCCCATCCTTATACCATAAAACTCTGTCTCTATTCCAATATCACCATCTGCAAAAATCCGATAATATGTCGAAACCCCTTATTCACCTTCTTGGAAAACCCTACTGCCTTCTTAAACCTAAACCCTATCTTCCTTTCAAAAAAAAAAAAATAAATAAAAAAAACAAACCTTGATCGGCAAAACCCTTAACGCCGTCACACACCCACAAAACACACGGCCAACCCTTCTGCCGTGTACAACAAAACCCCCCCTTCTCAAAGAAAACCCACCACCTAACACCACCTTCTGCTCAAAACCCTACACTAGCCGAAACTTCTCCTTCTTACTTTCTTTACCACCAATGAAACCCACGGCCATCGTTCTTGCCGTGTCAAAACCCAATAGCCGCGCAACCCTCTATGGCACAACCTTACAGCCTCCCCACCCCACCCTATCTTCACACTCCGCCCCAACCGGCTCCCCAAGCCGCACAACCTAGTTATACAGCTTCCCAAGTCACACAACCTCATTATGCCGGCTCCCCAAGCCGCGCAACCTCATTATACCGCTCCCCAAGCCGCACAACCTCATTATGCCAGGTCTCCAAGCCGCAAAACCTAATTATGTAGCTCCCCAACCCACCCATCCTCAATTATGCAGCTTCCCATGATGATCATAATATTCCTTATAGATTGGGTAAGGATTTTGATATGAGATTTGACTGTAAAGATAGTGTGAGGGATTACAAGTGTTAATGGACTTGTAAAGACGCCAAAAAAGATGTCGCCAAATGGAGACCATCATGCGCTTGCTATATGACATAGGTTGTAGCCACCTTAGCGACCAAAAGCCATTCGTTATTTGGAAACCAACAAACAGTCGCTATGTAAGGCACAATTAAAACCGTTAAGCGGTCACTATTTTGAAATGCTATTATAAAAATAAATATTTATTCCATAATTATATATTTAAAATAATGATTATTTTTAAATATATAATTACGGAATAAATAACTATCATAATAAAAATGATAATGAGACTAAAACAAAAACATATTGAACTTAAATTTGTAATAAAGAATCACTAGCCTAAATGGATGAAATATAGGTGAAAATGTTAGATCTTCGAAATAATATGTAATAAAGTATTAAAAAGAAAAGGAACTAAGAAAATTGAAAAAACTATCTGGATTTTAACCAGAATGCGTTGAAAATTATTTCTGGTGGAAGAACTAGAAAGAGCTCGATTTTTTTTTTTGTCTCTATTAAACGATCGTTGCATGACTGTTAGTGCCGACTTGGTCGTCTTTATCATTCTGAAGCAATCACTAATTTGGCGTTGACTTAGGTAGTTACATATGGGTCGTCTCTAAAGTTTATTTTTTTGGTAATGAGAGAGGAGAAGGGGGACGCCGTAGGGTGATGGCGATGAGGGAAGAGTAAGGGAATGAGGCTAAAATGGTGGGGGTGTGAAGAGAGGAGGGGGAAGGGGGAGGTGCAAAAACGATCAATATGTTGTTTAAATGAATGTTCAAATTTCATTTTTAGGGTTATTAGCAAAAAGATTATCACTAGGCATGCTTAGTAACATAACTACATAAAAATCTTTAATGAACTCACCATATATGTTGAGTCTAAGCGAAAATTATAATTTGATATACTCCCTTCGACTCAGAGTAAGAGTCTTATATTGGTTGTAGATGCTTATTAATGAAACAATAGAAAATGGGCAAACATTGTTAGTGGATTAAAGATGTGATTGTCCAAAATACTATTCATAGTTAGTGCAAGTGGCAAAAAGTAAATTACTTAGTGTTGGTTTTTTTGTAATTAGAAAAACATTAGAAGGACAAAATTATCGCACACTATTCCTCCTTTCCCATCATAAAACATATCAAAATAGAGAGTAAAACTCTTACTCTGTTACAGATAGTATTATTAGAGAGAAAATTTAAGAATTTCTTTAAAAATTGGAGATGCATTAGCAAATAATCTCTCATGCAATAGAAATTGTGATTACTTGACTCATCAAACTTTTTAGAGAATATACTACTTTCGTCTTAAAATGAGTGTTAAAAAGAATTTAATTTTTTTTGTTTAAGAAAATATTTTTTAAAAAAATAATACATTTATTTTAAGACAAAGGTGCTACTACCTCTGTCCCTAAATGAGTGTCCAAAATTCATTTTAAGGGACATTGAAAATCTCAACTTTGTGTACAATTTGGTAGCAAAGATTCAAATGTAATCTTGTAATCTCCTTTCCAAACATTTAGTTTTGCACGTATAAAGAAACCGGTGAAAAAAATTTCGAAAAAACATTTAGGGATAAAGTTATGTTCAAAAAAGACACTCATTTTGAGACAAAGATTTTTTGAAAATGGACACTCATTTAGGGACAGAGGGAGTATATTTTACTAATTTATGCATTGTAAATTATAATTTGTTATATTACAACGAGGAAAAATTTAGTACTTTCTTAAAAAAATTGGAGATGCATTAGCAAATAATCTCTCTATCTAAGGATCTGGAACTGCACCAGCGGAGATATGCTCTAGTGCTCCAGCGTGTAAAAATCATAAAATGTTTTATAAATTGTTTACTACACGATGTAAAACGTTCACTACTCAATGTGAAAAAATAAAATCAAACGTGTTAGCTCCGTGTTAGCTCCACGTTGTACGAAAACGTTTGGTTTTGTGTTTTACATTGAGTAGTGCGCGTTTTACATTGCATAGCAAACGTTTTACAAAATTTTGTCTCGTTTCACTCGCTGGTGCGCGCTCCAGCGTGGTTCGAAATCCCTCATCCACTAGCAATTGTGATACTTGAAACATCAAACTTTTTAGAGAATACACTAGTTTCGTCTCAAAAATGAGCGTCCATAAAAAGGTTTTTAATTTGTTTTGATCAAAAAAATATTTAAAAACTTTTGGACAATTATCTTGAGACACCGGTAGTATATTTTACTCCCTCTGTCCCTAAATGAGTGTCAATTTTTTAAAAAAAATTGTCCCAAAATGAGTGTGTTTTTTGAACATAACTTTGTCCCTGAATGTTTTTTTTTGAAATTTTTTTCACCGGTTTCTTTATACGTGCAAAACTAAATGTTTGGAAAGGAGATTACAAGATTACATTTGAATCTTTGCTACCAAATTGTACACAAAGTTGAGATTTTCAATGTCCCTTAAAATGAAATTTGAACACTCATTTAGGGACAGAGGTAGTACTTATTTAGACTATGATCATTGTCTAATTTATAAAAATGGAGAATTATTTTGGGGCAGATTATAAAAGACAATGCCCCTCTGCTCCATATAACAACTTGCACCAATTTATTTTATATGTCTCATTGATTGATAAGTACTTTTCTAAAATGTCCAAATTATTTTTTTACCTCCCACTTCTCATTCTCACACTTAAATTGAAGTTCAGTCTGGGTGACAGACAATAGAAAAGGTTTTTTTGTTTTTGAAAGCAACAATAGAAAAGTTCTAAAGAATCCAAAGTTCAGAAAAAAAAAAAAAAAAAAAACTAATTAACAGGCATATTAAAGGTCAGGATAACATGCAAGAAACACGAAAACAAAATTATCTTAACCCCTTACACATAATGTACATCATTTTTTGGTTGCAGTCACTTCTTTGATCTTTTTCTAGGCTGTTTTGGTGTCACTGCCTCACCATCCCCTACTTCCCTACTCCGTTTGCCGGATGACGTTGGAAGCGGTGCTGCCGCCCTTTTCGGTTGCCGCCCAACACTCCTCTTACTCGGGCTGTCCGTTTCTTCCATTTTTCTCCCGGTAGAGCTCTTCTTAGGGACCGGAACCTGATTTTTCTTTCCATCCCCTTTGTTTCCACCTTTCTTCTGATCTTCTCTCATTTCATTATCAGAATCATCATCATCACCATTGTTTGAGGACGAGCTTGATTTCATTCTGTTCAAGAAATTTGTTGCCCCTTGCTTCTTCACATCTGCCTCGATAGGGTTTTTCTTTTTCTTGTCCGTCTTATAAGTTTCTGAATGCTCGCCCGTAGACCCTCCCTTTGCTTGAGATTGTTTAGAAGATGTCTTGTTGGTGCTAGTGTCCAATGGAACTTTCTTACTGTTCTTCTTTGCACTGGATGGAAATGCATCTCTTGTTCTCTTCTTTGTAATTCGATGCTCCTCTGAGAATTTGTCGGGTTGTTTCAAATCCACAACTTGTTTTTCCTCTGCCAATGTTGCTTTTTGTTGCTCCTTTGCTTTTGCTGCAACTGAGCTTCGTTTACGACAAACAATCATGGACCCAGTTAACTGTGGTTTAACAAGCAACGATTCTGGTTGTTCAGGAGCTTGTATTGGTGGCGTGAGTTGTTTCTCAGATGATGAATTTGTGGGTTCATTTCTCTTAGTCTTGGCCATCTCCTTTAAAATAAGCTGTCGAAGATCAATGGCAGCAAGAGACTCGGGGGACTTGTTGGTGAAGAATACAAGAGCATTGTTGACAAATAGTAGCAGATCTCTGAAGAACTTCTCATTACAATCTGAGTAGCATCCCTTATTGAGCCTTGATTGCAACATCTTGAGATTTATATGTTGTCGTATCGTGTTTTTATACCTTAACTTTTCCTGCAAAAAAATTATAAACAATATACAGAGTGGTTTCTAAAGTTCTTGTTGACAGTATGGAGATGGCATAAGTTCCTTGTCAATGAACCAAAACAGGTTACCCGTGATACAGATCTCACGGTGCCATATAGAGCATGCAAGGAAGCACAATCTACCACACAATTTGTTATTCATATCAGTGGGAAAAGAGCGCATTCTGATTCAACAAGCAAGACCATAGTACGGACAGCAAAAGGAAAAAAAGAACGACTGAAAGATATAACAAAGTCGAGGAGAAATGTGGGATCATAGTTCATGTTCATAAAGACCATCACGACCTAATCTAACTATATCCCCAAAACTTTTCCATCTTCATCGTTCATCATTTAGTAAGTTATATATGATCATCTTCACTTTAGGTTATAAGAGCATCATACGACAGGCGACGGCAATATACAATGAAAGAAGTCGACCAAAGAATTCGTTTTTTTTTTTTTTTTTTCAAAATTAGGCCCAATTTTAACTACATTAGAATTCCACAAGCCAACTTTGTCAGGTCTAAACATTCTTGCAATGTCAAGTAATTTCTATTGATACATGCATTGCCAAACATCATCCATGGATGTGTTGGTTGCTCCAAGTGGTTGGTAAAGTGGGATTTGTTAAGTTCAATATTATTTCAATACATCTCTTTTAATTATGAAATTTTCATATATTCTCATAAATTAAATGATTTAAAAAAAAAAAAAAAAAAAACAGAACAACAAATTCACCTGGCTCTCAAGCCGCCGCTCAAACACCGAGCCAAGCTTGTGAGACTTGACAATCTGAAGAATATCAACCAACGGCTGTGATTTAACTAGAACAGCATCCTTCTCTTTCATGCCGGGGCACAGTTCATCCACCCTCTCACCTTCATCACTCTTCCTACTAATGCAATGCAGCTTATCATTCCCTTCCTTCTTTGACTTACTCGCCGAGCTTTGCACATCGGAGTTCTCCTTGTTTCCCTCGCCGGCGGACTCGCACACGTCCCCCACTGGTTCAACTTTCACCGCCTCCATAACTGGTTTACT
Source organism: Campanula takesimana (assembly GCA_026119855.1). Lineage (NCBI taxonomy): Eukaryota > Viridiplantae > Streptophyta > Magnoliopsida > Asterales > Campanulaceae > Campanula > Campanula takesimana. The sequence continues at coordinate 1,556,336 of JAOWBW010000041.1, forward strand.
ATCCGAGCTGCCATTACAGGAGCTTTCGCGAACCGGTGAACCGGTTTGCGGTTCAGAACTTCCATCTGCGGTTCCAACCGGATTTGTTTCATTCTCCACTTTTACTTCGCCGGTTTGTAAATTCTCGTTCAATTCATCGACCGACTGGTTCTCCCCGCCGGACTCCTGTTTCACAGCGGCCATTTCCGGCTCCGTCGACAAAATCGCCGGCTGATGTTCATCATTTTTCTCAATCTCTCCGCTCTTTAATAGATCTGCCTTCTCTCCACCGTTATCTCTCTCCTCCATCAATCTCTTCACCTTCATTTGCAAAGACCTGACATGCAAAAAGAGCACATCCAGAATTTCAATTCCGAGCAAATAAAATCTCTAAATTAAAAAATCACTTAAAGATTCGATCAAATCGGAAATCAATTTACACGATGGACATATCGTAACGTTCGAGCTCGCGCTTAAGTTCCTCGACCCGACGTTTCCTCAACTCGTCGAGCCACGGAATATCATCGGCGCCGGCACCGGCGTCAGTTGCGGATTCGTAGCGCCGTTTGAGATCTAGGAATTTGGCTTTACAGTTATCAGGACTGAGTGAGATGGGAGCAGAACTCCGTTTGCGTATTTCAACAGCGACGGAGTCCCAGCACCTGGCACCGTACCGGTTGACGGCACAGGCAAGCAGAAGCTCTTCCCATGTTCCCCACTGTGTATTCTCCGCTGCCGGATCATTTTCGTCCGGCTTGGCCATGGATATTCACCGGCGAGAAAAGAATAGATTTATTATATCGATGAATCAAAGGCTTAGTACGCTTGTTTCTCTCTCTCTCCTCCACAATTCGATGACCGTCGGTTCGCTGGAATATTACGCACCCTTGTCGATGGCGAAATGTGTAGTTGTAGATACCTATTTTGCCCTTGTTCATTTACTTAATTACGGTTCAACCTTCTGAATACTAATTAATTAGAATTATTCCTCATAAGCCCCTAAAAACTAACCCAACTTTTTACGAGGACCAAGTATTTTGTTTATTGCCCTCAGATCCAAAATAAAAAAATTTATTCCCCTAACACCCATCATACATATTACTCCCTTTGTCCTGGATTAATGTTCTTAGTTTGACTTTATACGGAGATTAAGAAAAAGTAAATGTAGTAAGTATGAAAAGTAAAGTAAGAGAAAGAGGGTATAGAGTTTTTAGACCTCATTTATCAGCAATCCGAGGAAGGATCGTGAGAATAAGACAAAAGGTTTTGGAAGAAAAGAAAAAGAAATAAAAAGTGTCGAACGAGATTGTGATCTCAATTAGGGGAAAGTGGTCAATTTAGTGGGACACTTGGCAATTGAGTTATCGGTGGATATCAATATATTTTATGTACTCCCTCCGTCTCATTTGAAGTTTCATCTCTTACTCAAATAGGTGTCCCGTTAAAAGCTTTATCATTTCCTAAAATGGCAAAAAATGTAGGCCCCACTTGTCATACCCACTCACTTCTTTCTCTCACATACTTAAATTATGGGGCTCACTTGTCATACCCACTAACTTTCCCCTCTCACATATTTAAATTATAGGTCTCACTTGTCATATCCACTAATTTCTTCCCTCTCACAACCCTTTTTACACGAGTCCAAATCTTCTGTACCACTTTGTGTATCACTCCATGTGCCACAAGTGATCTAACGGCTAACAATTTTTAAGATTAACATGATATTAATATTATCCAAATATGTTAACGGTTAGATTAAAAGTGGTACATGGAGTGGCACACAAGAGCGGACAGGAGATTTCGACTCTTTTTACACTCATCAATTTCCTTAATTTGTGTGTCATCACCAAAATGGTGAAGCTTCAAATGGGACGGAGGTAGTATAATTTCTTTTACTTATAATCGTATTCAAATTTTAGTAAAATAATAGTAAAAGAAAAATTAAAATTCATATTTTTTTTCATTCTCTTTAATTTGTGTATTTGAAATTTTATTTTCCTCATGTATTTATAATGAGTGAAATTGAATTTCAAATTTAATTTTCAATTTATAGGTTTGTCTATTTTCATATATTGTAATTTTTGTGTAATACTTAAAATTTTAATAATATAAATTATTTATATAAAATTATTACAAGACAAGAAAATAATAAAATTTGAGGTTAAAATTATATGTTATAAAAGAAATAAAGAAAAATGAGAGATAATTGGGTTTGGGTTGGATTGGTTTTGATTGTGAATAAAGGATGAAAAGAAAGAAAGTAGGTTGTGGATGTAGATTGTGTATGTGGAGGAGAAAAAAAATAGTTATTTGAAGATTAGGTTGAGTTAGATTGTTGATAAACAAGGTCTTATTGTGAAATGATAAGTGAGTCTCATTGTCCATTTTAGGTAATAAAGCAACTAAAAACCTTAGTTTGAGACAAATCAAAAAAGAAAGTAAAAACCTTAGTTAGAGACGAAAGGAGCAGATAATAGTGAAAACCTGACAGGGCCCTCGTTACACATTCCTAAATATGCATCATGACGTATCCTCTCGCATTTTTATTTCTCTCTCTCTCTCTCTTTCTCTCTCTCTCTCTCTCTCTCTCTCTCTCTCTCTCTCTCTCTCTCTAAGAATTCACTCTCTCTGCACCTCTCCCCCCTCTCATATAACTATCGACAACTCTACCGGTGTCGGCCTGCCGAAAGCCGTCACACCTTCAACAAGAACTCAACAACACCATGTCAGCCCCATCGACACCATCCTTCCCTGATAGTTTTGTCCAGCGCCGTGCCTTTTATCTGGCGATCTTCTTCATCGCCACCATCATTCACCATTGATGTGGTGGATTTTGTACCAGTTATTTCCTATGTTTCCATATGTGTAAAACGTTATTTTGATGTAGTTAAACTAGTTTTGATGTAATTTGAGACAAATATGTAATGGTTGGGCTTTATTACAATATAGGGGTAAATTAGTCTTTTATTTATTTATACGGATGTGTAAGTACCCCAATCTGAAATTGACCAACTATAGAGGAATTCTTGGTACCATTTAGGGATAAACCAATGGGCCAGGACCTCACTAGGATAAACCTGATATTCCAGGACTGAACTGGAATTAAACTTAGAAAAATCCAGATGCTCGCCAAGTCGTGTCGTGCGGATGGTTTGGGCGCATGAGGTCCCTAGCCGTACGGCTATGTTGGGCACCCTCAGCCTCTATAAATTGAACCCCATGCTGATCATTTCAGGGGGAGAAAACGTTTTGAGAGCTGTTACTCTGCCAGTTTGAGAGCAGAAAGTGAGTGATACAAATATTTGAGTGAAAAGAGAGGAAGATAGGCATAACCATCAGAGCTGAAGCCTCCTTCTCCCCATCTTCTTCTTCATCTCAAACTCTTTTATCTTTGTTCATATTATTTGTTTATCTTGTATTATCTCTTCTTGTTCTTGCAAAGTCTTGTCCATTTCAAGCACTTTACATTTCTTGCAAGTCTTGTCCATTTTTAAGCACTATATCTATATATTATACAAGTCTTGGCCTTCCAGCTATATATATTATGATTATATATGTATATGATCCAAATCATGAGGTGATTCAAGGTCCCCTTCACACCTAGTGTGTGATTTATGGGATAAAACCTAGGATGATCATGATTTGTTAAATTTCATGTTGATGTTGTTCTTGTTTGGCCATAAGAGTCATGATTTGGGGGATAAAGTTTCAATCTTTATCATCCCAACCATGATCTAGCCATATATCACCAAGTATGAGACATAAAGATTTGATCTTTATATTATATGTTTGTCCCTAAGGGTTTAATCTTGTATAATAAGTCCATTTTGGAGGTAAAGTTTCAATCATTATCCACCAAAATGGTCATTTTGGTCTAAATGTCATGTTCATCAACTTTTCATAAATCTCTCCAATGATTGCCTTTGATCACACCTAAATCTTTGTTTTTAGGGTTCCTTTGATGATCAAAGTGCATAGGAATGAACTTTCCAAAGTTTTGTTGTTAATCATAAACTGGAAATCAACATTCTAGTCCAGTTTCAGCAAAGATACTCTGTTTTAATTGAAACTGGACTATTTTCTGATGAACTGTAAAAATGCCCTGGAGAGCCCTCCCCATCCGTACGGCTACTTTGGCCAGGGAGGGCATTTTCCAGTTTCTTCCTTTTCTGACCAGAAAGTTTGCAAAATAAACCTTTTCTGTTAAATAATTAACTGGTTTTGCCAAAACAGTCAGTTTCTCCCATTTTGAAAACACACAATGTAGACACCTCGCCTTGGACCGCTCACCCCGATTGCACATTTGATCTTGTGTTTCTCCCAATTTTAAGTGTTTCCAGTTAGTTTTTGTCACTTCCGTTAAGTTCCTGACTGACTTCGTTAAGTCCAGGGACTAAACTGAATAACAGGGCTGACTTTCTAGTCCATTCTGTCAAAATCGCCTTCTCTGAGTCCCGCGCCTCCAACAGGAGGATCCAGAAGGCGCGCGCCTCCCGCCCATAGCAGGAAGCGCGCGTCTCTGGGCGTCGGTTACAGATTTCTGGACAGGATTCTCTCCCTTGCTCAATTTACAGGATTTTGCCCGGGAAAAATTTCTTGGTGACTGAGTTTTGGCACCAAAAACATCTCTCTTTCACATATAAAAACCCCCCTTTACCTCCATTTTCAAGGACCGGGGGACCTTGAACCTTAAGACCTTAAGACCCTTGGACCTTGGACTTTTGGCTCTCAATCTCACATTTCAATAAGAAACCAAATTTCCTACTTTCAAAGCATTTTCCAAAGGATTTCTCCAAGCAATTCAACAAGAAGTGTTTGAAGTCTCTTGAAGTCTAGGTAAAGTTATTTCTTTCCTCTTCTTAACTTCATCTCCTTTCTCTTTCTTTTTGTTTTATCAAAGTGCAATCACTCAAATCATTTTGGGACATGACTCTAATGATCACCTCATCTCATTGAGGTTGGTTAAGGAATTATCTCCCACATTCCAAACTCTATTTTAAAACCCCTTTTTATGATTTAAAGAAGAAGAAGAAGAAGAACGTTTATTATTCATGTAGATTTTGATCAAGCAAGACCAACTTTAGTTGGGCGAGATGGGTGTTTCGGTACTTCCCATCTCGTAATCTAACCCATGAACCTCAAAACAAAGAATCTTTGTTTTCGTAATCAAACTTAGGCTATTATCAATAGGTTTTTCTTATGTTCCTCAAAACATAGGTGGCGACTCTAAAAACAAGTTAGACATCCTAGGATAACTTGCGAGCTCTAGCCTAAGCCGTGGTTCCACCGGGGTATCTACAGTGGCGACTCCGCTGGGGACATTTGAGGGTTAAACTTGCATTCTGATCAAAATCTACATCTTTTCTGGGCATTCTGATTCCTGATGGGGGAGGCGCGCGCTTCTGGCCTGTTCAGCCTAAGGCGCGCGCATCCCGCATCAAGGACCAGAATCGCCCGCTTCTTCATGTTCTTCATCTTCTTCTTCTACTACTCTCCACTAATCATTTCTGCAGGGGTTACAATATGCACATAGGACCAGGGCAATCCCCTGAGTCCAAAATCTGACAATCTGACAGGTGTGACCAGAGCGCGCGCCTCCCAATAGCATCGCGCCATGCGCGCGCTTCTCGTATCAACACCCATAACAGAAATAGGTCTTAGAACAGAGCAGTATGATGGGGGTGTGGGCACAGTTGCCTGCATCAGTGGTTATTCTGAACTTCGGACTGTTTTAATTTTATGTTCTATTTTATCGGTCACACGGGTGATTCGAAAGTTGTAGTTATGTGCTTATTTGTTTTTTTTTTATTTCTTTTGAAAAAAAAAATATAAAAAATATTTTGTCACCTGTTAGACCTCACACTACATGCACATATTCCTATGAATTGCTCACTATCGAGTCGCACAAGTCCAACCCCAAACCCGTCGAGGCCCGTCCTAGAAAGTTGGCCAAAATACGTTTACCCCCCCAATGTATACACCGAATCCCACTTTGCACCCCAGCGCGAATTTTGTCCCAAAGTCATACCCAATGTTTAAAATATTTCTTGAAAATAATACTAATTTTTAAGCAAAAATATTTTTTAAAAAACAATATATTTTTTTTAAATAAAAATTTAGTACGCTTTTTTATTTTCTTAAATAAAATTATTTAAAAAATAAAGAATTTTTATATTTTTTCAAAAATATAAAATAAAACTTTTAAATCGTAATATTTTTAAGATTTTTTGTTTTAAAAAATAAAACATTATACGTGCAAAGCTAAATGTTTGGAAAAAAAAAAGCGTACTAAATTTTTATTTTAAAAAATATATATTATTTTAAAAAAAATATTTTTGCTTAAAAATTAGTATTATTTTCAAGAAGTATTAATTATAGTAAATTTAAGATAATGTTAATTATTTGGAAAAAATAAATAAATTTTTAGTACTTTATATTTAAAACTTTACATTTTGACCCTTAAAAGTAATAATCATTACAAACTAGTCCATTCGTTAAATATTCTGTTAAATTTCTAACTTTCGTTAGGAGCTGGGGTGCAAAGTGGGATTATTTAAACATTGGGTATGACTTTGGGACAAAATTCGCGCCGGGGTGCAAAGTGGGATTCGGTGTATACTTTGGGGGGGGTAAACGTATTTTGGCCTAGAAAGTTTCAAGCTCCACTCGACCTTGGTTCTTTCGAAGCGGTAAACCTCAGCCCGTGGCGTAGTTCATGACTACATGCCGGGGGTGACCTCACAATTCTAGTTAGGGTCTAACACTCCGTGACTCAAGTCGGTTTCCATATACCGAGATTTCCCTAAACTAATGTCTTCAAATCATACATGCCAACTTGTTGAAACGGACGCGATAAAAATCCGTCCCCAAAAGTGGTTATTTTGGACGAAAATAAAAATCTGTCCCCGCATGTATGCTTTACTACATTAATTTAGTTTAATCCCGATACATGTAGGATTCACAAACGCGATGGAATCCGATGAGTATATGGGACCGCGAGATGGTCTATATACTAGTGTGACGATTCCATTATCTTCTTAGAAACCCCAAAAGGGATCCATTCCCTCCGACTTATAAAAAAAAAAAAAAAAAAAAAAAAAAAAAGAGTCTTTTTTTATGTGGTTCGAGTCGTGTGCCCAAATGTGTGTTCTAAGCCTCTTCGTGGACCGCAAGTGTTACTCAAGACTGGCAAGGGCCTCTTCTGCAATATAGGTTCAATTGGTACTTACAGAGTCTACCGGGATTCGGCAAATCGGTTAGTCCGTGAAGAGATTACTCCAACAGCTCCTACATCAACAATGGCCGGCGGCTCCAACACCAACAATACCATGACTCTCGAGCAACTCGCAGCCATGGTCCAACTCCTCCAAGAGCAAGTCTCCACTCTTAATAAGGAGGCACAAAGCAAAGACGACATTTGGCAATCCCACCTCGACAGCCAAAGGGAGGCCCACGAGGTCGAGATGGAGCTAATGAAAGAAAAGCTCACTAATCTTGCCAAGGGGAAGAGCAAAAATGACGATGACGAATCCGAATGGACCGAAGGTTTGTTCAAAAGTCCTTATGTCAACACCCGCACCAAGAAAGTGGGAGAGCCAAGTTCCGAGAACAATGAGCCCAAAATGGTGGATTCTATCATGGCCTACATCGACCAAAAATTCAATGGGCTCCACATGGGGAAAGGCTCCGACACAAGCCTTTATCAATCATCCATCCTCATGAGTATTATGGCCGCTCTTCCTGATAAGTTCAAGATGCCCGACATAAGCAAATTCAAGGGCAACTCTTGCCCTATGGCTCACATTGAGACTTAGAAGAAGGTCTCCCCCAAGGTGATGGCTCAATGCTTTCCTCTCACTCTCGAGGGGGCGGCAAAAGATTGGTATGCTACTCTCCCGCTCACTGTCCGTCTTGATTGGGACTCCGCCATGCTTGCCTTCAAGAACCAATACCAAGGCAACACCACTCACCGGACCACAAGGAAAGAGCTAGATAACACTACTCAACGAGACCACGAGTCCTTCATCGACTTCACAAGGAGATGGAATGATAAACTCTCCGAGATTGTGGAAAGGCCAAATACCAAGGAGCAAATGGACATCTTTCTCAAATGTCTCAAAATTGATCTCCGCACCCACCTAAGTGGGGCTTGCTATGCGGATTTCTCCCAAATGTATGAGGCGGGGGTCCGAATGGACGAGTTGCTCAAGGAAGTCAAGAAAAGTGCTCCTAGATACCGCTACAAGGCCGCTTCCAACTCCACAAAAGAGGCCTCGGTCAACGCCGTCACTATCGACAAGGGGAATTACAAAAAGGTTCCTCCACCCCAAGGGAAGAAATCTCGAAATGACCGTGTCTACACGCCTCTCCAAGGCATGACTCAAACCGAAGCTTTCGAAGTCCTCAAAGCAAAGGGTCAAGTCACACCCGTACAAGGGTACCAACCCAAGACGGTCAACCCCAATCATGCTCACCACAAATATTGTGGCTACCACCAATATAGTGGCCACACCACTGAGGAATGATTCGTTATCCGCAATGTCATTCAAGATCTAATAGACAAGAAAGAATTTGTAGTGACTAATGGCGAACATGTCAATGTAATAGAGATAGGAGAACTCGAGGGGACTACCCATTCAATCCCAATTGTGAATGGGGGCCCCAATGTTATGAATAAACTTGACAATTCTTGTTATGTTGTAACGTACGATGAGGTAATGAGGGAAGTACTAGAGAATAGGAAAAAGAAGCAAGATGGGAACGTCAGCATGCTAACTCGATCCGGTCGAGTCATAGCAAGCAACCCTTCCACTTCCGCACCAAGCTCCTCTTCTCAAAGGCCGCAAGCTCGCGACACTCCCGAAGATCCTCTACTTGTCCAACTCAAGAAAACTCAAGCCAACATCTCTATTTGGGTCCTCATCGCATCCTCAAAGAAACACCGAGATCTTGTCATCCGTAATCTCGATGATACATCAATTTCTCCCGATACTACTCCCGAGGACCTCACGGCAATGATCGGTCACATTCATTTTGGCAACGTCATCACCTTTGCCGATATGGACCTTCCACCATTTGGTTCCGACCACAACGAGGCTATTTACCTCAAGGTACGAGCAAGGGGGAGGCCCATCTCAAGAGTCTTAGTGGACAGTGGTTCCGCACTCAACCTCATGCCTGGCAGAATCATGGGTATACTGGGGCTTAAGGATTCCGATTTGAAGCTTTCTACTCAAGTAATCCGAGGTTATGACAGCACCGCCCGTACAGTCATGGGCATGATCGAAATAGACATTGAGTTTGGGGGCATGGTCATGTCCGTTCCATTCCAAGTGCTTGACATCCCGGCCTCGTTCAACTTGCTTTTGGGTCGACCATGGATTCACAGTTCTAATTCCGTCCCGTCAACTCCATCAATGTGTCAAGATCCTAAATGGTGATGAAATAGTGACCGTCATGGCCGAAAACGTCACTATCCACAGAAAAAGTGAACCCGTCCACCAAGTTCAGCATGGTCTACCAGACTCCACTCTCTCCGGCGTCTCAATCAACGCCATTGACAAAGAAGGGGGAAACGGATCATGGAACCCCAGCAATCACAAAGTCCTCCGCATGATGAGGAATATGGACTACTTCCCTGGTTTAGGCCTAGGGAAATATCAACAAGGAATCCTACATCCTGTGCAAGTCCCATTTGTCAAGAACACATTCGGTTTGGGGTACGAGCCTTCCAGAGAAGACTTGAAACAAGAGCAAGCGATCAAGAATGAAAAGGCCCGAGATCGTAAAGAAGGCCGTCGTTATGAGGTCCCTAATCTAAGGCCTTACCGCAAGACGTTGAATGGCTATTTTGTCCGCCAAGGGGAAGACGTTCCATACATGATCTTTCCCGAGCCATGGGTTAACAATAAGGGTGTCAAAAAGCCCGGTCTCAAAATATTCTCCGATTGTGAGATCCAGAAATCCGAAAGGGAACCAACTCCCATGTCGCCCCGTGAATGGTGGGGAAGGAAAGGGACTATAGAGTCCGAAACAGAAATCATCGTGGGGGAAGAACCGACAGATTTAGCCTCCATGTTCGAAGAGCTTGCCTTAATGAATGAATGCCAAGTCAACGCCATCCATGACACCGTCATCATGAATAAGACTATCAGTGAGATCCCGCCAAGCTCCGAGCCGATCAACAATTGGTATTCTATGAAAGGGCCCGTGGTATCCGAGGAATTCTTAGTCCAAGAAATGGGTTGCATACCCCGCACAGCAACAAAGGAAGAGCGGCTCACACTTACTTTCGAGTCCGAGAGTGTCTCTAATACCCTCACCCAAGAGGATATGGAGGCCATAGCCGAGCGTGTGTTTCCTTTCTTTGCTAATGAAAAATTTGACATTTCTGAGTACCCTGAGATTGCAAATATCATAAATGATGAATTAATTAATAATGAACTTAATGAACAAGTTAATAACGATTCAAATTATGATGAAATAGACCATGAAAACACAACATACTTAAATGAACTTGCTCAACAGGTCCGTAGTCATGGTGAAAATGGTCCAGGGGCTGACGAAGAATTGCATGTTGTTAATCTGGGTACCGACGAAGAGCCAAGAGAAACTAAGATCGGAAGCTTCTTCAAGGGGGACGACAGAGACAGATTGACTGCACTACTACGGGAGTTCGTGGATGTGTTCGCATGGTCATATAAAGACATGCCGGGTTTGGACAGAAAGGTAGCGGAGCACAGAATTCCGATCAGAGAAGATGCCAAGCCGGTAAAACAAAAGCTCAGAAAGATCAAGCCAGAATGGTCTCTGCAAGTCAAAGAAGAGACCGAGAAGCTCCTCAGTGTGGGTTTCATCAAGGTTATCGAGTATCCGACATGGTTAGCCAACATCGTGACAGTCAGAAAGGCAAACGGCAAGGTTCGAGTTTGTGTGGACTTCCGGGATTTGAACAAAGCTTCCCCAAAAGACGATTTTCCACTCCCTAACATCGACATGCTGGTCGACTCCACTGCTGCCTACGAGGTTCGCTCATTCGTGGATGGGTTCGCTGGGTACAATCAGATTCTCATGGCTGAGGAAGATCAACATAAGACAGCCTTCACAACACCGTGGGGTACCTTTTGCTACACAGTCATGCCATTTGGGTTAAGAAACGCTGGGGCTTCCTACCAAAGAGCCGTGACAGACTTGTTCCACGATATGATTCACAAAGAAATCGAGGTCTATGTGGACGACATGATCATTCACTCCAAAGGGACCGATGGTCAACATTTAATCGATCTCCGCAAGTTCTTCGAAAGGCTTCGTCAACACAAGATGAGGCTCAACCCTGCAAAGTGCACGTTCGGGGTTATCCGAGGCAAAGTCCTTGGTTATATGGTCACTGAAAGGGGAATTGAAGTAGATCCCTCCAAAATCAAGGCAATCATTGACATGCCTCCTCCAAAGACGCAGAAAGAGATCAAAGGTTTCATGGGCAGACTGCAATACATCAGTCGGTTTGTGCACCAACTCACTTCCATGTGCAAGCCAATCTTCAAGCTACTCAAGAAGAATGTGGCTCTAGAATGGACCGACGCGTGCCAAGAAGCCTTCGACCAAGTGAAGCATTACTTGACGTGCCCTCCTGTTCTAGTTCCGCCGCACAAGGAGAAGCCTCTTTTGCTCTATCTCACTGTCAATGATGAAGCCCTAGGGGCTATGTTAGCACAAGAGCAACGAGAGTCCACAAAGGAGAATGACATTTATTTTGTCAGTCGTCGATTCCAAGGAGGCGAAAAGAACTACTCTGTCTTAGAGAAGTCATGTGCAACATTGGTTTGGGTTACTCAAAAGCTCAAACACTATATGGAAGCTTTTCCGATCAAGCTAGTAGCAAAGGTGGACCCACTCCACTACATCTTCGAGAAGCATTTCATGTCAGCAAGAATAGCCAAATGGTACTTCATGCTCGCCGGCTATGATATCACTTACATCACACTAAAATCCGTCAGGGGGAAAGTGTTTAGTGACCAGCTTGCCGAATTCCCGTGTGATGAAGTAAAGGGGGAAGACGTACAGTTCCCCGACGAGCATTTAATTTGTACTGCAATCGAGGAAAATAAGTGGCAACTTAAGTGGCAAATTTTTTTCGATGGCGCCGCCAATAAACATGGTTTTGGTATAGGAGTATTTCTTGTCGATCCAAAATACATCTACACCCCCATTGCCATCCATCTGGAATTCAAAGCTACCAACAACATTGCCGACTACGAAGCATGCATAGCAGGGCTCGAAGCAGCTCTCGAAAGAAACGTCACGGAACTAGAAGTATTCGGCGACTCTTTGCTCCTTATCAATCAGCAATCGGGTAAATGGCGAATCCAAGACCCGACCCTCCAACAGTATGGTCAGCACCTTGAAGAATTGGTTGAACAATTCCAAGAGATCACTTTCAACTACCTGCCAAGGGATAAAAATCGCTTCGCCGATGCACTGGCCACCATAGCTTCATTAGTCGAAATGCCCAAAGGGAAAATGGTGAAGCCTTTCAAAATTGCCCGAAGGAACAGTCCGGCATACTGCATGAATATCGAGATCAACGAGGTTCAAACAAACTCTCCGTGGTATTCGGATATCATGAATCTCCTCAAAGATGGCACTTATCCCGAGAATAGCAATAAGAAATCTCAAGCGGCCCTGCAAAGGCTAGCCTCTCGGTACGTACTGATTGGGGACCGAGTCTACAAAAGGCACCACGACGGGATCAATCTCTTATGCGCCAATGAGGCCAAAGCTCAAGAGATAATGTGTGAAGTGCACGAAGGAGAGTGTGGGCCCCACATGAATGGGTTTATGCTAGTCAAGAAGATACTCCGCATTGGTTACTATTGGAGCACTATGGAACGAGACTGTATCGAGAAAGTCAAAAGGTGTGCCAAATGCCAATTCCATGCTAACTGCAACATGCTCCACCGTCGCAACTTTACAACATGGTCACGCCTGGGCCTTTCTCTTGTTGGGGGATAGACATCATCGGTAAAGTCCATCCTGCCGGAAGCAATGGGCAGTCATTCGTCCTAGTGGCCATCGACTACTTCATAAAGTGGGTCGAAGCACAAGCCTATCGGACCCTCAACGTCAAGAAAGTGGCCGAATTTGTAAAGATTAATATCATGTGCCGATACGGCGTGCCTCATGAAATCATTTCCGACAACGGCTCTCACTTTGAGAAAGAAATGGATGCACTTTTGGCAGAATACAAGATCACCAAGCACAAGTCATCTCCTTACCGTCCCCAAGCAAATGGCGCGGTCAAATAAGACCATCGAGACCATCGTCAAGAAAATGACCTCAACAGGAAGGGATTGGCCTGAAAAACTACCATTAGCATTATGGGGCTACCGCACATCAATACGGTCAGCAACAGGAGAAACTCCTTATGCATTAGTCTATGGTTCTGAAGTCGTACTCCTAATCGAACTTGAAGTCCCATCTCTACGGGTCCTCCTCGAGAATCAAGTTAACGAGGTCAACTGGATGCAAAGTCGATATGAACAGCTAGCCTTACTCGACGAGAAAAGACTAAAAGCACTCGAACGCACAAGGGCGTATCAGCAAAGGATGGCAAGAGCTTTCAACAAAAAGGTGAAGCCTCGAAACATCAATACAACATCCTCCTAATGCCATGAATCCCCTGGGGAAATGGGGACCCCGATGGATCGGTTCGTACGTGGTCAAAAAGATACTAAGCGGCGGTGCAGTCCGACTCGTGGATTTAGATGGTGACCAGCTGCAAAAGGAGGTCAACCTCGAAAGGCTCAAGAGGTTCTATGCTTAAAAAAAAAAAAAAAAAATCGCTCGCTAGGTTGAAAACCCGCAAGGGCGGCTTAGGCAAAAATTAGAGCACGTGCAAAAAAAAGAAGCCCGCTAGATTGAAAACCCGAAATGGCGGTCTAGGCAAAAAACAGGGTGCACAAAAAAAAAATGGTCTTTATTTGTTTGAACTACGGAGACCTGAGCCTCCCAACTGGAGGAACGTAGGCAACCTTCGGGTGCGGTCTAAAACATATCAAAAATACCCAATTCACTTCAAATAACAAGATGCAATTTTTATTCATTCAATGAATTATTCAAGCCATTACAACGGATTTATTGAGCAACAAAAGACATCAAAACATTAAATCCTAAAACAAAGTGTTCTAATTTAATTGCAATCTCTTGGGGTACAAAGAAAAATCTAATCTTTCTTAGGTTTGGGAACCCATTGCTTCTTGTTATGCCCTTTAGTCTTCTTGGATGGGGACGGAACATTCTTGGGACCGCCAAGACGGGCGAAAACGCTAGGACGGGACGGAGCTTCATCAACGGCTTTCCCTTTGCCCTTATCAAGCGGAGCCTTAGCGGGGACAACCATGGGACGCTTCCACACATGGGAGGAATTTCCCTTACCTTTCTTCTTCCTGGGAAAATGATGGGGTCTATAGTCCCGCACATGAACCACCGGTCTCATGGGGTCAACAACATCGTCATAGGGCCTTCCCAAACGATCAAAAATGCTCGGACGCTTCTCCACCATCGAGACGGACCCCACAGCTGGAACGGCGTTCACCATTGGAACAGACTTCTCACCCTCGGGGACGGAAACCTTGACTTCAAAAGAGAAAGTCATTGGGGCCATTATGACAAGAATTTTGTGGTTTAGGAGGAGAAAGTGTTTGCAGAAGAATGTTGTATGACCATTCTGGTCGAAAATAGTTCAAAATTATAGCTGTTGGAACATTCTGATCAGAAAAAGAAAGGGGCTGTAATTCAGCAGTCCAGAAGCGCGCACCTCCGACCAAGGCTTCACAACGCGCGCGCCTCCCACAAGCAAGGCCCAACGCGCGTGCCTTTGACAGCAGTTCAGACAGAAATAGCCCTTGTCAGTTCAGAACAGAACCCAATCACTTCAACATATCCAACCTGCAGCAAAAACAAATCCCAGCAGCGAAAAGGAGTTCAAGCATCAACAACAAGCATTCTTTTGGCACACATTTGTTTGTAAAGGTCGACATCTAAGATCGAGTCGCTAATAAAACATAAAATGAGTAGTAAGATAACTAGGATTGTAAATACATGTTAAATGTTATTACAGGCAAAAGTAAATGTGTTTCAATCCCTCATCCTCTCAGCCACAATAGCCCGGGCACATCATCACCAGCACTGTGCTCACCCCCTGCTGCCGCTCTCGGTCTCCTCATCATCATCATCATCCTCATCATCATCATCATCATCATCATCATCATCATCCTCAGACTCGGACTCCTTAACTCTGATCTCATGCCGGCTCCTCTTCTGCACCCGCCGAGACGAACTCGCTCCACCTCTGCTCTGGCTGGCCCCACCCCTGCTCTGGCTACCTCCTTGGCTCAGACTCCTACTATGGCTACCTCCGCGGCTCAGACTCCTGCTCAGTGAATGTCTCGCCGAAGAGACATCCTCATCAATGTCTAGTGCAGCATCCCTGCAGCCTCGTCCCATGCCCCGAGCACCTCGGGCAGCTCCTCTCGCAGCACCAGAGACAGCACCAGCAGCATCTCTAGTCATGACATCAATATCCCTGCACAGCTCTAGCACCCTCTCCTCCAGCTGACGGAGCCTCCTCCTCATCCCTTTGTTCTGTTTGCCCAAGTGCCTATAAGCAGCTACAGGTACCTGTTGCAACAGAGAACAGAAAAAGGAAGTTTCATCAATACAAATAACAGAGAAGCGAGACTGGAACTGAAAAATGCAAAGACAGACAGGAAAACATACCACAGCAGCCTGAACAGGAGGCCCTCGCTCCGGCGACATGTCCTCGGGAACAATCTCCCTCTGCTCCTCATACACCCCAAAGTTCGAGTAAGTATAGTATGAAGGAGGCAAAGGGGGATCAAAGCAATATCCAGCACCGGTGGGATAAAATCGGGCCGAAGTCTGCGGAGCAGCATGTGTCTCACTCGGATCAGTGAACATAAAACCTTGCTGGAGGTTATGCTCCCGGAATAAACCGTAATCCTGCTCCAGATGAATGAAAGGGACAGCATCAACCCCCGTAAGGTAGACTGCCCGGTCTGCCTCTGAAAGAGCCCTCCAATTACGAGGACAGAAAGGCGGAACATCAGGAATTGCTGGCCTAGGAGGGTGATGGAAGTCCGTCACCTGACCACCATACTGCCAAAACACTCTCTCTCCAAGGTACATCGCCATACACTCCACTGAGCTCATCAAGAGCCTCGAACGGGTGGGAATCAGAGTATGCTCAATAAAAGCATAGATAGCTCTCCACGGAAACAAAGAAGAGGCGACAGCCTCTGGCCTCAAAGAATCCAAGTGGCGCCAAGCTGAAAGCAGGCTGATGGGAGCAGTGCCAGTCCTCACGTTCCTCTCCCTGTACAACCACCTCACACAGTCCGGATACTGGGGCTGACCCTCTCTGTTAATCTTAAAGTCCCTCAGCTCCAAGACAGCAAAGGCCCATAGCTGCAAAACAGAGGCAACAGCAGAATTAAATGACAGTTCAGAGATACAGTAGAGCAATGACAAGAAGGCCGAAAAGAAAAGGGAAAGCATTATACCTCCCACAACAGGCTGAAACCCGTGACCGAGCTAGTGGTCGAGCGGCTAGTCAGATCCATACCGTGATAACAAGCAGCCAAGCCCGCTGCACCCCAGTTATAATAACCGGCATTGTCCAAGTCTACCAACAAGTTAAGCAAAGCCAAGGAAGCTGATGACCCTCTACTGGCAAATAGAGTATGGGACAACAGGTACCATATAAAACAACGGGCCACAGCATCGACTCGCTCGGCAGTGACACCCAAAGGCTCGGCTGCAAGAATACTAAAATACCGACGGATGCTCCCCCAAGTGACTCGGTAGTTCTTCACCGGGAAGCCACAGTCAACCAGGGCCAACAGCTCGTCAGTAGTCCGAAGGGTCCCTCTCAAAACACAAGGGACAGGCTCCCCCGCAAACGGCAGACCAGTCAATACCGTGAAATCAGTGGGCGTCATCGTGACCTCTCCCATAGGCAGATGGAAAGTATGGGTGGTGTCCCACCATCTCTCTCTCAGAGCCTGAATAACATCCGGATCATTCTTCAACGCCGGTAGACTGGTAATAAAAAGGCAAAATGGGTGGCCTGAACCCGGGCCCTGACATTCTCGGGCAGCTTACTCCAGATGGTGACCGGGGCATGAGCTCCGCCTCGAATCTCCGACAGGCGGCTCCACTCCTTAAAAGAAACAAGAAATAAAGAAATTTTCGTCAGCATAACGGCTATAAAAACGGACAAACTCGAAACAGAAACTTCAACATGCATACGAGTGCGTGGGTATGAAAAAGGATATCCGAACATGTTTCTTGCAGTAAGTCAACAGCGACAATCAACGAAAGAAGTTGCAGCGAAAAATACGGGTGAAACAGAGCAGCCCCAAAAATGCGAAAATCACAAAAAGAATGAAAGATTCTTACCAATCCCAATGTGACAAAGTGGGAAATATGGGTATGCGGCTGATACGTGAGCAAACTCGGGTCCATCGCCTCAATTCCAACCTCGGGCTCCTCGCCCTGTGGCATCTCGAATAGAGGAGATTGTTGACGATCCGACATCGTTTCTATGATAGAATCGCTCCTAGAACAACAAGAAAGTGTTTTGGGGTGATTTCTCCGCGAAAATTTGGTTTGGAATTTGGAGGGTTCTTCAAAATTTTGAAAACTCGCCGAAAAAAGTGAACTGTCTGTTCATGTATGCTGAACTGGAATGGGATGCGTGCGCCTCCCGCTATGTCACTCAGACGCGCGCGCTTCCCATAGCGAAGACCAGACGCACGCGCCTTTGGTCCCTGAGGAATTCAAACACAACTCCCCACGCGGGAATCAAGGTGTCACATCCATGCTCATTTGAGTTTTCAGCTCCACCACTGCAAGCTGAGTGAGATTCGTAACAGACGCCATTATTTCTCAAAAATCAGTTTTTACATTTCATCCCCAGCAGGAACATTCTTCTGGTCGTGGTCAACTGTGCCCGCACCCCACAAGTCAAAAGTCAAGTGTGACTCCAAGTGGCACGCGACTTCAAAGCAATATTTCATCAACGAATTTCACTAACGGATTCGTCAACAAAGGTTCACTAACGGCCTCTTTAAAGGTTCACTAACGGCCTCCTCAAAGGTTCACCAACGGCCTCTACAAAGGTTCACTAACGGCCTCATTCAAAGGTTCACCAACGGCCTCTACAAAGGTTCACTAACGGCCTCATTCAAGGGTTCACTAACAGCCTCATCAACGGATTTCACTAACGGATTCGTCCTCAAAGGTTCACTAACGGCCTCCTCAAAGGTTCACTAACGGCCTCCTCAAAGGTTCACCAACGGCCTCTACAAAGGTTCACTAACGGCCTCATTCAAAGGTTCACCAACGGCCTCTACAAAGGTTCACTAACGGCCTCATTCAAGGGTTCACTAACGGCCTCATCAACGAATTTTACTAACGGATTCGTCTCCAAAGGTTCACCAACGGCCTCTCCAAAGGTTCACCAACGGGCCTCTCCAAAGGTTCACCAACGGCCTCGTTCAAAGATTCACTAACGGCCTCATTCAACATATTCAGTCAGCAGGTTCACCTAACGGATCATGCCACCCCCTCTATCAACGAAAGCCGCTCACATAGGGAGCGCACCACTATCTCTCGCAATTTCAAATTCCTGCTTTCATCGAGTCTTTGCTTTTTCTTGGTGATGTCCTCGGCGGGTGTTTTTAACTTTCGTCGACGCATTTTTCTTTGCAATCCACGTCGCCGAGGGGCTCTGTAGACACCTGTTAGTACCCGATCTGAAAATGAGTTTATTAGGGCTTTCCCAAATATACAAGGACTTTATGGGAATTAGAAACCTTGCAAAGACTTGTCCCGGATTCCCAAAAATAGCTTAATGTTCTAGAAAACATTAAATATGGACATTTAGGGTTGCCTTGTATGAACAGTAAAACCCTAGCTTGAATTTCAAGTCAGCGCGCAACGATGGCCACGCGGCCACTTTCGCCGCCGCCGTCAATATTGGCCACGCGGCCACTTTCGCCGCCGCCCTCAATATTGGCCACGCGGCCACATCCACCCCGGATGATCTGGACCATCAGATATTCCCCTCAGTTTACTATATAAACCAATCTCATGCTATTGGTTTAGGGGGATCCGAATTTGAGAGTTCTTAAACACAATTTTGCTCTCTAATTAGCATTCAAACCTCCAAGAAGATCAAGGTTTATTTCTTGCCAACATAGGTAAGTTTTCTAACTTATTTCTTCACGTTCTTGCATTATTTCTAATGTAGATCTTTAATATTCATGTTCTTGCATGTTTATTCATAGTTTCTTCATATGCCTCGCATGTTTATTCATATGTTCATATATGTTCTTCATATGTTCATCGTGTTCATAGATTAAAACCTTATTTATGCTATATTTAGGGTTGCGATCTTCATGTTTGTATGTTATTTCATAGCCGATGATGATCGAGGGTTCATCAACCCGAGGATGATCTAGGAACTACTTCTAAACCCTAATCTCTAGGTAATTCCCCCCTCATTATGCATGATCCCGATTCTTCTGCCTATTCTAAATTCTTCTCGAACTACGCTGACCTGAGCTTCTCACATTGAGAGGAACGTAGGCAATCTTCGGATCCGGTCTCAACCACTAACATACTACTAACACATTCATCATGATAGAAAGACCGATCATTCGGGCAATAGGAGTGATAACGTTCAATATTCTTCTCTTGTTGTAATTTGACCCCCGAACCCATTAACATGCTTTTCTCAATGTTTTGGCTATAATTAAAACGGCGTGGCGACTCTCATAATTTTAATGTTGCTATGAATATTCTCAAATTCAAACACACGTATTCACAACACCCCTCCTTGGAATGCTCACCTCGATTGCACATTTGATCTTGTGTTTCTCCCCATTTTAAGTGTTTCCCGTTAGTTTCTGTCACTTCCGTTAAGTTCCTGACTGACTTCGTTAAGTCTAGGGACTAAACTGAATAACAGGGCTGACTTTCTAGTCCATTCTGTCAAAATCGCCTTCTCTGAGTCGCGTGCCTCCGACAGGAGGATCCAGACGCGCGCACCTCCCGCCCCCAAAGCAGGAAGCGCGCGCCTCTGGGCGTCGGTTACAGATTTCTGGCCAGGATTCTCTCCCTTGCTTAATTTATAGGATTTTGCCCGGAAAAGATTTCTTGGTGACTGAGTTTTGGCACCAAAAACATCTCTCTTTCACCTATAAAAACCCCCTTTTACCTCCATTTTCAAGGACCGGGGGACCTTGAACCTTAAGACCTTGAACCTTAAGACCTTAAGACCCTTGGACCTTGGACCTTGGACTTTTGGCTCTCAATCTCACATTTCAATAAGAAACCAAATTTCCTACTTTCAAAGCATTTTCCAAAGGATTTCTCCAAGCAATTCAACAAGAAGTGTTTGAAGTCTCTTGAAGTCTAGGTAAAGTTATTTCTTTCCTCTTCTTAACTTCATCTCCTTCCTCTTTCTTTTTGTTTTATCAAAGTGCAATCACCCAAATCATTTTGGGACATGACTCTAATGATCACCTCATCTCATTGAGGTTGGTTAAGAAATTATCTCCCACATTCCATACTCTATTTTAACACCCCTTTTTATGATTTAAAGAAGAAGAAGAAGAACGTTTATTATTCATGTAGATTTTGATCAAGCAAGACCAACTTTAGTTGGGCGAGATGGGTGTTTCAGTACTTCCCATCTCGTAATCTAACCCCCGAACCTCAAAACAAAGAATCTCTGTTTTCGTAATCAAACTTAGGCTATTATCAATAGGTTTTTCTTATGTTCCTCAAAACATAGGTGGCGACTCTTAAAACAAGTTAGACATCCTAGGATAACTCGCGAGCTCTAGCCTAAGCCGTGGTTCCACCGGGGTATCTACACACACACACACACATGCACTTTCGTTAACTAACATTAGGGAGACTCAGTCCTATCCGAGGCGACTTGGGTGACGTGAAACTCTTCCCAAGGCGTAACCTGACCTCCGAACTAATAGAATCTCTAACCTTTTCTTTTGTTGGGTTAAATAATTAACAAAAGTGGCGACTCCGTTATGTTTTGTGAGATAACCGTGTTCGGCTTTTTCGCCCCAAAACTCATCGCGATCCTCCGCGTGGGGGCGGGATCCTTACAGTGGCGACTCCGCTGGGGAATAAAGTGTCCACAAACTTCTTTTTAGAAATTTTGGGGGTGCTTTTATGTGGGTCAAACTCCCGTTCCCCATTCCCGTTAACTTTTGTGTTTGTTTTGTGTGTGCTGTGTTTCTGTTTGAACTTTCTAGAGATGAAACTGTTCTGGAGATGCAATAAACTGGGGCTTGATGATCAGAAGTTGAAAACACCAAAAAATAATTGCCAGCATGATATAGCCGTACGGCTATGTTGGGCAGGGACAGAATGTTCCAAAATTTAACAATTTTGTGCAGGGCAGGAACATTCTGTGTCCCTTTGGCTTCTAATTGTCCAGGTTCCAAATTTACAGTTTTGTTTGAGCACATTACCTTCTTCTTTTCTAGCCAAAACTTGGTTTTTGAAGCTTGGTCATGCACAAACTTTTGGACATAAATTTGGGTTTTCAAAACCTCTTTGTGCATGACCCATTTTGTAAAAGATTTTTGAATTCTTTGTTGTACACAACTTGTTTTGCAAATGATTTTCAAAAGAATTGTTCTTCTTGAAAAATGTTGATTTCAAAGGATTCTTTGGTTGTGCACAATTTGCTGTACATACAAGTTTTGGCTTTGTTTGTTCATATGATTCTTGCTTGATTGCTTGTGTAAATAGCTTATTCATGTTTGATCATTTTTGTTGATTATGCTTATTCATGCTTGTTCATATGTTGCTTGTGCATTGTTCATGATGTTAAAACGAATCGAAAATTTCTATTTTAACTCAAAAGAGAACATAGAATGGCTTCACACTACGCGCACTTGACCTTGCACGTTCCAAATACCCTTTAAACCCGGGATGGATGCCACGATGCACCTTGATTGGTGCTCTTGTGCCCTTCTAGCGCGCACGGGTCCATTCCACCTCCCCTTCCGAGCCGAGTCAACCACACTCGTCCGTGACACACAAATACCGAGACCTTGGTTGGTTTTTGGTCTAGCTCACGTTACCACGTCCCTAATACATTTATGAGATTAATTGTGGCCAAGTTAATGCCCGATTCATGACTCCTTGTGAAAGCAAGTGTGATCATAGTCAACTTTGACCCGGTCCTTGACTTACGCGTTAATGTTGACCGTAATTAACCTAAGTCATGTATTAAGGATAGGGTGACACCGTGTTGTCAAGCCCTAATGAATGGTCCATGCTAATCATCCTTAAGCCCAAGGATAAGGTTCGAGGGCCCTCACCAAAGATTAGGTTATGCCGGAAGTCCCTTAAGTCCCTAAGACGAATCTCGATCTTGACCGGGGCTTATCATGATTGGAATGGCTCACGCATTTGGAATCTTGCGATGCACTAGACCCTAGGTTCGTTTCTTTCGGTCGGTGGAAGCCGCTTGCCCTATAGGACCCTCGCTCGGGACAGCCCATCCTTGGGAGTGTGCAAGGCAGGTGAAAAACGAGGGGTCTATAGGCGTAGTGATGGCCTCCACTGATCCAGGATATAGAATAGTTGCGAAAAAGAAGAGAGATCTTTTCCAACCAGTTAGGAATAAATGTGTTTTAAGTAAACATGAACAACAAATGACTAAGCTTTTGAACTATGCACTAACGTTTGTTCGTGTGGCAAGATTACCTAATAACAATCGAAAGAATAAACAAAATTCCTTTTCTAAAAGGTGAAAATTGTTGAATTCATCCAAAATGCATGGCTTGGGCTTCCCCCCCCCCCCCCCCAAAAAAAAAAAAAGAAGTCAAACTCGTTTCTCTCAAAGAGTCAAAATCTCGTTTGTATCGAGTCTCTGTTTTACTCAAAGCATGGCTTTTCGAAAATCCTTCCACGGTGCTCTTACGGCTCGCCCGTCTTTCGTGTTATAGAAAACAATGGCAAGCAAAGCTCAAGAAAACGAGATAGACATCAGATTGGACGCACAGGCCCGATTGGAGAGCAGAGTAAAGCTCTTAGAAAGGACAGTCAGCACAATGAGAGAGCAAGTGCGGAGGGCCGAGGTTGATCGTAATGAGGCGATCAAAGTGGTCCAACAGCTCCGTGAGGAAATTAAGGAGCTCTTCCACAAGAGGGTCGAAGAATTGTGGGAGAAGAATGGAACAAAGCTCAGAAAGGACCTTGAGGAAAAATACGATGGCCGGTGCAAACTTCTACATAGCCGAGCGGAGTTGTCAGATAAACTGGAAAGGCACAACTCGAGGAACACCCGAGAATGCCTGCATGAGATTATAAAATCTATCGAGGAGATTAAAAGGTCCTCAGAGAATCTGTCTCCCTCACCAGGGACCACCCCCGGTTGCTCAATCCAAGATGGGTAAGAGCCTCGAGATCAGCTTCAGCCCGTTACAGTATCCCATGGGAAGCCCGCGGCGGTTGTGGGAGGATTTCACCCCCAAGAGAAAGGAGCCCATTATCATTGGTTCCATGAGTTAGGAATGCCGAGGGAATATTGTTGGAACACTTGCTCCGGATAGGAAAGATGGAACCCCTGGGTCGCCACGTGATATGGACTGAACCGCTCGGGGCGCACCATGATCCTAAGCAACACTGCAAGTACTACCAGGCCTCGGGTCACTCTATGAACGCCTGTCTCACCTTGAGAAATCATATCCAATCGCTCATCGACAAGGAGGTTATCACCAAGCAAGGCGATGAATGGGTGTGAGGTGAAGAAAAGGAAGAAGAAGAAAAGAATCCTAGGAGTGGCCTAATGTCAATAGGTTTTAGAGAGTCTTCAAAAGTCTGTAATGGATAGGATCCCTTGTATTTTTTCTTTTCCAAAACACCCTACGAGGCGGGAGTCTGTAAAAGGCCACGGAATTGGCAAGGATCGAGTCAATAGAGTCAACAGTTGAGTCTATGATTGTAAAAATCGAGTCTTATGAATGATATGAATCCCTTTTACTTCTATTCTCTCTAGACTTGAGGCATTATCTTGAAAAACGCATTAACTCCCGGAACCGCTTTGATTAATGTTGTCAAATGATTGCTATATCCCCAAAAATATTGAGTTGACCCCCAAATGTAATAGTCAACAACGACTCATTCAAGGATGAATGGACCCAAACGCAAAAGAGTACAAAATACAAACAATTAATCTTGATATGAATGAATGTTGTGATCAATTGGCATGAAGAAAACCATTAATGGCAAGTCTTCCCTCATACACTTCCCCGATACACAACCCAATACACCTTTCTGAAACAAACTCCTGATGCACATCGAAGGTATCTCGAGACAGCGAAGAGGTGAGGACGTTGTTGCTCAACTGCCAAGATGCAACTGTGATTGCACGTGTGCAACCAAGCAAAAGGGCTTCCCAGATCTTCGAAATCAAAGATACAAAGGAGCCAATGCCCAAGAAAGCAAGCTAGGGCCGATAATTACCTCCTCCCCTTTAAAAAAAAAAAAAACAGGAAATGAAATGACAAGAGGAAATGCTTGCCTTAAGAGACCCATTCACACCAAAGAGGGTTCATCCCAAGAGGCCCATCTCAAAGAGATCACCGCAAAGCGGAAGCGAGCAACAATGTCCCCCGAGACGACATCAAAAGAAAGCCAACTTCAGCAAAAGACGGCCTCAGAGCTGAACTACGGCGACCTGAGCTCCTCACATTGAGGGGAACGTAGGCAACCTTCGGGTCCGGTCATAGCATGAAATGAATCCATCAAACCTCGATCCTCCCAAAATGACCCGGTTCTCTTCCCTTGGTCCCTTCAATGACCAATTTTCCAGATAATGACCAGCCTCTCCTAAACACACCTCGATCTTGCCATTGATCGAATCTTAATCTCAAATGATCACAACATTTATGCATGTTAAGACTAATTGCTTGAATTTTGACCTAATGCTAGACACGGTTCATTCGAGCAATCATTTTGATGACGTTAACTAAGGCCGACTTCGAATGCCTCGACAAGTTTTCTTTTCCACATTTTAGGAAAGAGCCAAACACTTGAATTTCTGTCCATAGGCTTCCTTCCTTAGAAAAGGGACTCACTCCCGTAAATGCCTATGTGTGTCTATTCGTGTGAGCAAGCGGGATTTGCTCTTGTCCGTGTTAGAGTCAACTATTGCTCATGTCCGTGTCAGAAGTCGGCTAGGCCACTCCTATAAGGAGAAGAGGGTGGGAAATGTGAGAAAGGGAAAAGTAATATGGTTGGATGCTTGGGGGGAAGAAACCCGTGAGAATAGCGAACCGCGTTCCGAACAGAGGAAGATGCGCACCCAAAAGGAAAGGGCGAAACCCAAGGAGTAGTTTCCGGGCAAAGGCAAAACACTGGGGCTGGCAAGCCATGACTGCGAAACCCAAGGAGTAGTTCCCGGCAAAGTTAAAGCACTGGGGCTGGCAAGCCATAATCGTGCGATGGAAGGGCCAACGAAGAGTCATGCTTTGGGTAAAACGGTCCGAGTCAAATAAGGTCTCCCGTCTGTCAAAATTCCCTAAAGGTCCACAGAAACCTTGGTCAAAAAGTCAACCATGCTTGTATGATCCGTACGGCTGGTTTTTTCTGTAAAAAAAAAATTTCATATCAGCAGCCTGTATCAGCTGACTTCCCATGAGTGAAATTCATTTTCACTTGTCCGAAACATATCAGATATATGTCAAACTTTGCATGATTGAGTCCAAACACATCTCGGGAATCCCCGATGGTCCAGAAATGACCACGAAGCCCTCTCGAGGCCCAAGCTATGCATAAATGGTGAATTTACAAATAAAAGGACAATGTTTTAAACAACCAAAGATAACAAATTTTCATACATGGTTTCGAATAAAACAAACCGAAAGAAAAATTGTTCACTATGTACATCCTAATCAGAATCTGGGTAAGGATCCTCCGGAGGCGAGTGAACCCTCTCCAAGGGGCGAGATGGGTATATGTTGGGGTCAAAGAAGAAGATGGACTCCGCCAAGCTCGAGCCTTCACCCGAAGAGGATTGGCCCAGAAAGAAGGAAGGAGGAACCTGGGAATGAGGACCGGGGTGTCTGATCGGCTGGGGCTCTACACGCTCTAAGGCCAAATGAGCAAAAGGATCCGGGGCAAGCTCGTGAAAGCCGGGGTCACGGAGCGAATCCCGAAAGGCCTCCAAATCATCTCCACCTAAGGTATGGCGACGGACAAAGGATGGGGGAAGATCTACGCTCGAGGCCCGTCAGAAAGACCTCTCCCCACCACTCACTGAATTTCTGCCCGGCGCGAATTGTGATTCAGTCCGAGGCCCCTTGGAGGAGCGCCGAACAAACCTCTTCAGCCATCTTTTGGCCCGTTTCATGAGGGAGGGTTTATCCAACAAAGCCCGCGCCGCAACCTGCACAGGGAAATTAAACGGTTCAGTGGAAGAGATAGGTATATGGGATGAGTGAGTATGAGAGAAAGGAATGAAAACATGCTACGCCCTCAGGAGCATCCTCAGGTGGGGCCCCCTCTCCATCCATGGATGTGGCCACCATGTGGACCCGACCATCTGTATATATGAATGAGAAGTCCTTCCACATCAGAGGAGCCACCCCAGAAGCCACTACATGCGGCGACCTCAGCTTCCGGGCCACGAAGCGCCCATACGGCTCGTCGGTAATGAAATCAGTGGCGATCGCTCCCATAAGATAGGGGTCATCCCTTCGGTCAATCATAAACATGGAGTCAGGAGGATCAACGGGAGACCTCTGCATAAGCTCGAGCCCGTGCTGCCAGAGCACTCTCTCCCCTAAATAGAAGGCCTCTCCTCGGAACCCCACCAGGAGCCTCCTCTCCCGTGTGACCCGCAGGGCCTCAGATAGGTCAATGCCTAGCCCTTGCCCCTCATACCTCGACCAAGGAAAGAGGTTGAGTTCGGCCGGCATGGCGCCCCTCAGCACTGCCCGAACGTCGGCATGGCGAACAGAGACAAGCCCCTTGGACCCTCTCTTCTTTCGGGCCTCTCGAGCCCAACAGACCATGGCCGGGAATGTAATGGAGGGGTCAGCGGTCAGCTCCCATGGATAGCCACCGAAGATCTCGTAGTACCAAGCCTGAAAGGAAAATGGCAAGGGAAACGTTAAGATGCCGAAAACTGGAAAAAGAGAATGAGAAGGAGAAAACAGAATGAGGGAAAAGAAAGATTCTACCTATAGGGCAAACTGAAAGCAAGCCAAGGACTTACTTGCTTTCCGGCTAAACTTGTCAAGCTCCATATACAGCTCGGCCAACCCAGCCTCTCCCCAAGCAATACTCCGGACGGTCTCAGGAGTAGTCAATGACCCGAGGAGAGGGAACGTGCAGGTAGTGTCGACATTGGCAAAGAGGGTGTTGCTGAAAAGGAGCCACACATAAGCTCGTTCGAGATGCTCCGCGGTCACCAAGCCCGCCAAATATTCTGGGATCCTGTCCCGAATGTCCCGCTCAACAGCCTGCACCGTGATCCCCAAGCCCTTGGTAGGGCCCGAGAAGCCAATAAGTGCCTGGATGTCCGGGGACGAGAGTCGATCGGTCCAGATAACAGGCCCGCCACTAAAGGAAAGCCCGGTGATGGCAAAAAAGTCGGCAGGGGTCACGGTCACCTCCCCCCAGCTCAAATGGAAAGTGTGGGTGGTATCCCACCAATGCTCGCCTAAGGCAGTAATGAGCCCAAGACTCCTGTTAGTGCTCGCCAGCTGGCCCATAGCATGAATGAACGGCACCAGGCCGGTGCCCTCTACCCAATCTCTCGGACCAGGCTCGTCGCCGACAGCCACAGGCATAGCCTCCCACAGGGAACAGCACATGTCGGGAGATCCCCGAGATTTGGGATCACCGCCCTGCAGGTAAACACAGCAAAGGTATGAATAACACAGATTTAAAATACCAATGCATGTGATAAATGAATGTGATGAGTAAATCATGTGTATAAAATGTTTTCTCCCTTTTCAAATCGCGATAAGCGTTCGAGGATGTGTGTATAAAATGTTTTCTCCCTTTTCAAATTGCGATAAGCGTTTGAGTGCATGTGTATAATTTTTTTTCCCCTTTTCAAATTGCGATAAGCGTTTGGGGGTGTGTTCGAAAAATGTGTTTTCTCCTTTTCAAATTGCGATAAGCATTTGAGGGTGTGTGTATAAAATGTTTTCTCCCCTTTTTAAATTGCGATAAGCGTTTGGGGGTGTGTTTATATAGGGAATGTGCAAAGTCCTGTTTAGAAAGGTGTTATCCTGTCCAAAAAAAAAAAAAAAAAAAAAAAAAAAAACACGTCCCCATTCCAAGACTTAGTGTCCCGAACTTTCATTAAAATGAGACAACTTGTCCCAGGAAATACTAGCACGCACTTGAATGTGTCAAAATGACTAGTCGAGCCTTAGATACAAGTAGTTTATACACAACGCACTTCGATTTTGGGAAATGACACAATGGGCACGTGCTCACGTCCCTAGTGATCCCAACGACACAAAAATGAGGCTAATTTCATGAAATTGTGTCAAGAAATGCAAAGATCTCGAATAGCATGAACGTAGGACCTAAGACTAGGGAATGCACAAAATGCTCAAATTGGACATGAATCGAGTAGGAAAGGATGATTACCGCTCGTTCGTGACATAGGTGGACGTCGGGAGACTTGTAGAAACCCGCTCCCACATCTTTTAAGGCAATATGGTAGCCCCGGAAATTCCGGACCATGTCAAGCCTTCTATCCGCTCCCCTTGGGTAACCTCTTCTTGCCCGAGCATCCATGAGCAAGCCTAGAACGAATTAGGTAGAAATTTCGGGAAAAGGGTGAAGTTATGCTCTCGAAAATCGCCTCCCCTTCTCTGATTTTCGGCCTGAGTTTTGAAATGTGCAGCAACCATCCGTATGGCTGCTTTTTTGAAAAAGGAGGAGACGCCTCCTTAAGCCGTACGGCTGGTTTGGGCGATAGGAAATCTCAGCCCACAATTTACACTTTGGCCCCTGGTGCCTTAAATATTGGTTTCCCCAGGGTTCTGAAATAGAACTTAGGCCCCCTCCCTTTGGAAAAACGTCTAAAATGCCCTTACAGCTTGAATTGAACCTAGAAAAATTAGGTTCCCAATGAAAATGAAATCGGGCAGTCCCTAGGTGGACGTAAGACCAGCTCTTTGATTTGACCCGGTCGTACTTCGTAAGCCCAGGTTGAAAATGTGATTTAGCCCGGCCGTACTTCGTAAGCCCAGGTTAAGAATGTAATTTGACCCGGCCGTACTTCGTAAGCCCAGGTTGAAAATGTGATTTAGCCCGGTCGTACTTCGTAAGCCCAGGTTAAGAATGTAATTTGACCCGGCCGTACTTCGTAAGCCCAGGTTAAGAATGTAATTTGACCCGGCCGTACTTCGTAAGCCCAGGTTGAAAATGTGATTTAGCCCGGTCGTACTTCGTAACCCCAGGTTAAGAATGTAATTTGACCCGGTCGTACTTCGTAAGCTCAGGTTGAAAATGTGATTTAGCCCGGCCGTACTTCGTAAGCCCAGGTTGAAAATGTGATTTGACCCGGCCGTACTTCGTAAGCCCAGGTTAAGAATGTGATTTAGCCCGGCCGTACTTCGTAAGCCCAGGTTAAGAATGTGATTTAGCCCGGCCGTACTTCGTAAGCCCAGGTTAAGAATGTAATTTGACCCGGCCGTACTTCGTAAGCCCAGGTTAAGAATGTGATTTAGCCCGGCCGTACTTCGTAAGCCCAGGTTGAGAATATAATTTGACCCGGCCGTACTTCGTAAGCCCAGGTTTAAAATGTGATTTAGCCCGGCCGTACTTCGTAAGCCCATGTTAAAAATGTGATTTAGCCCGGCCGTACTTCGTAAGCCCAGGTTAATAATGTGATTTGACCCGGCCGTACTTCGTAAGCCCAGGTTAAGAGTTTGAAATTTAACCCGGCCACGCTTCGTAAGTCCAGGTTAAGAGTTTGAATTTAGAAAGTTAACGTGGCCGTTCTTCGTAAGTCCAGCTAAAAATATGAAAATTTGTCCTTTGGCCTTCCGGCGCGACGTAAGACCATTAGGTTTTGTGAGATTGCGTCATTTGGCAGTCCGGTGTGACGTAAGGCCATTAGGTTTTGTGAGAATGTCCTTTGGCCGTACGGCGTGACGTAAGACCATTAGGTTCTGCGAGATTCGTCATTTGGCAGTCCGGAATGACATAAGTCCATTAGGCTCCGTGAGATTCGTCCTTGGCCGTCTGGCGTGACGTAAGACCATTGGATTTTGTTGACCCGGCCGTACTTCGTAAGTCCAGGGTAGAAAGTGAAATCGTGATAGTCCCGGCCGTACCTCGTAAGTCCAGGATGAAAGCTAAGATGTTATCGCCTTGGCAGCCCTTGGTAGGGCGTAAGACCAGTATAGTCATGATTAGGTTAGGAAAACCTTTGTCCCTGAGAGTGGCCAGGTTAGAGAAAACCTATCAATGTGTCCCGGCGGTCCTTAGTCGGATGTAAGACCAGTTATCCTCGAGTCGACCCTCTCCTGATAGATCCAAGTCGATCGAGTCTAGCCTCTGAGCCATGCCCATTATGTGAGCCTCTGAGCCATGCCTATTCCTTGAGCCGACCCTCTCCGATAGAGCCAAGTCGATCGAATCTAGCCTCTGAGCCATGCCCATTATTTGAGCCTCTGAGCCATGCCAACCCCCTTAGTCAACCCTCTCCGAATAGAAACAAGTTGACCAAGTCCGGCCTTTGAGCCATGCCTGTTTAGGAAGGGATAAATGAATATCCATCTAAGGCCCATAGGTTTGAGTAGCCTTAAAATATCTCACCCGAACTACGTTAGGCTTGATTCCCTCGAATAGGGATACGTAGGAATCCTATACCTCTAGGTCCAGCCATAGAACAAATCGGCTATGCCGTCCTCCCATCGGATTGGGATGCTTATAGGTTTGAGTAGCCTTAGAATCTCTCACCCAAATCGGCTATGCCGTCCTCCCATCAAAATGGGATGCTTATAGGTTTGAGTAGCCTTGAAATCTCTCACCCAAATCGGCCAAGCCATCCTCCCATCAGATTGGGATGCTTGTTTTGTCGACAACCCCGCTTTCTTCAAAAGCGATGTTGCCAAGGGGCTCTGTAAGTACCCCAATCTGAAATTGACCAACTTTAGAGGAATTCTTGGTACCATTTAGGGATAAACCAATGGGCCATGACCTCACTAGGATAAACCTGATATTCCAGGACTGAACTGGAATTAAACTTAGAAAAATCCAGAAGCTCGCCAAGTCGAGTCGTACGGATGGTTTGGGCGCATGAGGTCCCTAGCCGTACGGCTATGTTGGGCACCCTCAGCCTCTATAAATTGAACCCCATGCTGATCATTTCAGGGGGAGAAAACGTTTTGAGAGCTGTTTCTCTGCCAGTTTGAGAGCATAAAGTGAGTGATACACATATTTGAGTGAAAAGAGAGGAAGATAGGCATAACCATCATAGGTGAAGCCTCCTTCTCCCCATCTTCTTCTTCATCTCAAACTCTTTTATCTTTGTTCATATTACTTGTTTATCTTGTATTATCTCTTCTTGTTCTTGCAAAGTCTTGTCCATTTCAAGCACTTTACATTTCTTGCAAGTCTTGTCCATTTTCAAGCACTATATATATATATATTATACAAGTCTTGGCCTTCCAAGCTATATATATTATGATTATATATGTATATGATCCAAATCATGAGGTGATTCAAGGTCCCCTTCACACCTAGTGTGTGATTTATGGGATAAAACCTAGGATGATCATGATTTGTTAAATTTCATGTTGATGCTGTTCTTGTTTGGCCATAAGAGTCATGATTGGGGGATAAAGTTTCAATCTTTATCATCCCAACCATGATCTAGCTATAAATCACCAAGTATGAGACATAAAAATTTGATTTTTATGTTATATTTTTGTCCCTAAGGGTTTAATCTTGTATAATAAGTCCATTTTGGTGGTAAAGTTTCAATCTTTATCCACAAAATGGTCATTTTGGTTTAAATGCCATGTTCATCAACTTTTCATAAGTCTATCCAATGATTGCCTTTGATCACACCTAAATCTTTGTTTTTGGGGTTCCTTTGATGATCAAAGTGCATAGGAATGAACTTTCCAAAGTTTTGTTGTTAATCTTAAACTGGAAATCAACATTCCAGTCCAGTTTCAGCAAAGATACTCTGTTTTAACTGAAACTGGACTGTTTTCTGATGAACTGTAAAAATGCCCTGGAGAGCCCTCCCCATCCGTACGGCTACTTTGGCCAGGGAGGGCATTTTCCAGTTTCTTCCTTTTCTGACCAGAAAGTTTGCAAAATAAACCTTTTCTGTTAAATAATTAACTGGTTTTGCCAAAACAGTCAGTTTCTCCCATTTTGAAAACACACACACACACATGCACTTTCGTTAACTAACATTAGGGAGACTCGGTCCTATCCGAGGTGACTTGGGTGACGTGAAACTCTTCACAAGGCGTAACCTGACCTCCGAACTAATAGAATCTCTAACCTTTTCTTTTGTTGGGTTAAATAATTAACAAAAGTGGCGACTCCGTTATGTTTTGTGAGATAACCGTGTTCGGCTTTTTCGCCCCAAAACTCGTCGCGATCCTCCGCGCGAAGGCGGGATCCTTACAGGATGTAATATTTCACGAGGTCAAAAGTCAAGTGGTAAATTAGTCTTTTATTTATTTATACGGATGTAATATTTCACGAGGTCAAAAGTCAAGTTCCAAGATGTCAAGAAAAGTCAAAGTCAATCAGAAGGACGAAGTAGCGGGTCAACCTTTGAATTGAAGAAAAAGTTGGAACAAGGGAATCACAACAGAGCACGACTCGGACTGGTGAGTCCGAGTCTGACTGATCACAACAGTACGAGTGGAGAGCATAATCCGAGAGCATATGAGTTGACTTGGTTAATTGAGCAAAGAAGCAAGAGAATTATGGTTTTATTTGAAATTGACGCTGTTTTAGCGAGAAAAAGTTGCATGCCAAACTATTATACTAGTTGAAAACTATTTATTAAAATTGGCCAATTTAAAAAAACGCATTTGAAAATCACTCGGGTTTTTATATAAACGCAATTTCTATTTGTGTCTTCTTTCTCCCAAAGTTTATTTTTGAAAATACAAATTTGTTTTTAAATAGGTTACAATCGAATGAAATATTCAAGTCACTTTGATTATCTACTCGCTTAAATTGTTTGTACATGAATTCTACTTTATACTATGATAAAATTGTATCAAAATTATTATTTCTATTTAAAAACGTGGTACTTATTTTGCAACAACAAAAACAAAAGTGTGACAGTTAGAAATATACATGTCTATCAACAATTTTTGTACTTTTCGCCCCCACAGAGGAGTAGCTGGGCGGCAATGAGCTAGGTAAAGAATGGTTAAGTAAAGAATGGTAGAGGTTTTATTTGAGTGATGGGATCAAAAGTTTGGTAACAAGTGTTGTACTTTATACTGAACACCCTTGTAGGAGCTAATTACCAAGTTGATAACTGAGATTAGATTCGGATTTATCAATCCATGGGTCTGGGAGGGAATTGGCAGCACTCCTGCGAGATTTGCTCCAGCAAGCTGCTGCTAGCGATGCCAATTTAGCCACCTCACTCATTTTATTTGCTCGACGGAAATAATGATTTTGAAGATTAGATGGACCCACATTTACCAATTAACTCAACGTATGAAGTAGAACGACTTCAGGATCGCTCGATAGAGCGCTGTATGGATGTAGGGAGAGATCGCAGAAGTCCATCTAAAAAGGGCGGTTGATAAGACTTATTTAGAATGAGAATTAGAATGAGAACACAAAACACCGTTTCGAAATTATTTTCATTTTTTTTTTGTTACTAAAAAGGATCTTTGAACAAAAACTTTAGGCTGATTTAAATTTACTAATGAAAATCTAAAATTTGTTATCGATACACCATCAATAACTGTTGATGATTTTAGTGTCATCAACGATTTTATGTAATTGTGATTTACTAGAGACCAATGCGATTTCATATTAGGCTCGGATACGAGTAAGGGAAAGTGTAGAGTACACACTCGTTTGAGTTAATATGTTTTCGACCACGATAAAGAAGCAGGGGTCAAGGGGCAGCACCCCTTGTTGGGGGTCGAGGGGAAGCTGCCCCTCGCGGGGCTCGGGGCAGCGCCCCGAAACCTAGACGGCATGTTTGATGCTCTAACTAAACTCCCACCAGTTTTTCCCACCAAAAGACACAATCGTTTGCTAAACAATTGTGACTGTTACCCGCCAAAAACCTAAAGACACAATCGTTGCTTACAATTGTGACTGTTTACTGCTTCAGTAATCTGTATATAAACAGATTTTGGTCTCATTTGATACAACGAAAAACCCTAACAATTCTCTGAGTTTTGATCTGTTTTCTTTGCTAACAGATTGTTTTGATTCTCTTATCCCATATAAAGATTTCGTGTAACCCAGGCATTTAGGGGCGAAATACTTTATTCGGAAAGTGAATTAATCACTATTCAGTCAAATATCCAGGCTTATCAATCACCCTAATCCCAAATTTTCTAACAATAACAAGTTTTAGATTTTTATTAGGACAATTAAATCAACCTACTATTATTAATAAAAGTTTCTTAGTATTAACGTTAAACAAGTGTAAAGATAATTCTGGGACAGATTACGTAATTACAAAAGCTACTAACATCTAATTGGACTTAAAAAAAAAAAAAACACTCATTTCAGACTTCGCAGAGATCTTTGGGTCAAACTCGCATTTATCAAGTGCCAAAAACGTCCATATACCCAGCTGACCATCCAAACGAAATTTGGGTCATTGTGGCCCAAAAGCAAAACTTTGATCCAAGGTCAATCCTGGGTATGGAACAACTGCACCGATGTGAAAGTTGCACAACGTATTGTAAAACGTTTTGTATATAACGTTTTAGTGCACTACACAACGTAAAAACGACCGAAGAAGTGTTAGCTCCTGAAAAACGTTTTGCATTTGCAAGTACACGTTTTACATTAGGTAGACAACGTTTTATAAAACGTTGTACAATTTTCACATCGGTGCAGCGGTGCACCTAATGTGTTGGTGCAGCGGTTCTAAATCCGGTCAATCCTTGTATACATTTTGATCCATAATTTCCACATTTTCATACGAGGAGTTTGTCTAATCATATGGTCCACTTGGTTAATTACTCTTTCAGCGGTATTTAATATTGACAAAAATATTTGATAAAAAAAAAAATATTGTCTTGATCTGGCAGCTTGCTATATCATTCAATTCCGTCTTAATATATACTAGTAGTTTTTTGTTCTAATTTCTTCAATTTCCCATCATTTATTTCTCACCTCCAATCCAAGCTCATATTTATGACAAACTTGTGGAAAACTAACAACCACAATTTGGATTCTGTTGTGTAATGTGGGTCATGCACCACATGGAAATTATTCTTGGCTAGTGTAAATTAGTATTCCCTCTGGTCCAAAATAACTGTCGTTTTTTGACTTTTCACAAAGATTAAGAAATGCAATTATTAAGGCATATTAATGGTGAAAGTTCAATGCTTACCCTTATTTATTGTTCAACTTTCTTACATTATTACACTCACTAAGTCAATTAATAAAATAAAACAACTTCCAATGCAAGGGTAAATAAGGAATTTTAACTGTTTTGACTCAAAAGTGACAATTATTTTGGACCAAAAAAATTGCTCAAAAGCGACAGATATTTTAGTCCGGAGGGAGTATAAATTTAGATAAGCGTATTGATTGCTTAAAAAAATAAATTAAACTAAACATATACTCTTTCGTCTCAATACAAGTAAAGACTAAAGGAATAGACACAACAATTAAGAAAAATTGATATATGGTGTGATAGAAAATGAAGAGAGAATGAGTGAAGTAAATAGTAGTGTTGGTTGAATAAAATGAATGATAGAAAATGAAGGGAGAGAATGAGTAAGGTTAAATAGTGTAGTAAAATATTTTTATTTTGAGCAGTCTCACTTATGGTGCGACGAACTAAAAGGGAAAGAAGTCTCACTTTTAGTGAGACGGAGAGAGTAGAAGTCTAGATTATAAAAGAATTTGGGGTTTTGTTAAAAATAGTAACACCCTACCTCGTGCTTGTTAATTACACTAAGAGTAAAGAAGATGATTGCCCGAAATTTGTGCAAAACCGACATACAATTATTCATTTACATGACAAAACGTGTGTTTGTGTGTGAAAGAAAAAAAAATTGCATTTGTTTCACATCTCAATTGTTGCACAAATTTGAAAAAACAAAACATGCTAATTTATTCATAGTTAGTTGGTTGGTCAATGAAAATTTAATTTGGACAGCCTAAAGTCACCCTCCTCTCCCCTTCACCCCCATCATCTTTCAATGCTAGCTAACTACTTATACACATAAACATCTACACCATTCCTCACCCTCTCACATACCCCTCATCCCCAATTCCTCTACATCCCAAAGAAAACTAAAACAATGTTCACATCCAAAGCTTCCACAATGGCCACAGCACTGTTAGTTGCTATAGCCATATTTGTGACTGCGCTTACAGAAGCGCAGTCACCAGTACCGGCCCCGACATATGCACCTGAAACAGGTACAACAGGTGCACCGGGGCCGGCAGGACCAGATTGTACGATGGCATTGATCGGATTGTCGGATTGCTTGTCGTTTGTTGAGACGGGGAGCAATTTGACTGTGCCGGACAAGGCTTGTTGCCCGGAGCTATCCAACTTGGTGGATACACAGCCCATTTGTTTGTGTCAATTGCTTGGCAGTGGTGTTAGTAGCTTGGGTATTTCAATTGATATGAACAAGGCTCTTGGCCTTCCTTCTGCTTGTGGTGTCAACACTCCTGATCCTAGCGCGTGCGCAAGTATGTTAATCTCTCTTTTTCTACTTATGTTCATTTTCTTTTACTTTTTCCTACTCCCTGTTCCGGTCTAATGATCTTTTCATTTGTCATTATTTATTGCTCTAAAAAGTTCTTATCATTTCTACAATTCGAGCTTAAATATATATGCATAAAAACAATAATGACTAGTGAAGCAAGTGTTCGTATCTTTAAAAAGTTTGAATAGTTAAATGAGAAGATCAATTTAAGTCGGGACGGAGGGAGTATTTCTGATAAAACATTATGGCCTTGCCTGGGTTTGTGATTTTCATTTTCTGTGAACTTATAATATTTGTATGAAAAAGTAGAAAAACAAGGGAAGGAAAATTGATTATTAGTGACGTTAAGTTATGAATATGTTACTCTCTTTCTAGAAAGAATAAAAGCATAAAAGGGGAAATCAATTATTAAATTTGTCATTATAATTTAGGTTCATTTTTTTTTCCATAAATTTTAGGAGTGTCATCATACTAACAGTTTTAAGAAAATCTTTTTTGTTCTAGTACAACCGGTTAGAGTTTTAACAATTGTTGATTGTACAACTCTCTTATCTAACTTGACACCTTACATGAAAAATTGGTACTATAATTAAATAGTCTCCGTCCCATAATGAGTGATTAAATTTGCTCTTGATTAAGAGTAAATTTAACCATTCATTTTAGGACAGAGGTAATATATTGTATTGACTGAAGAATAGTGAATATAATTGGTGTTGTACATATTTCTTGGCTTTTCTTCCCTTTATGTCATTGCATTTCTGTTACCATGAGC
Organism: Campanula takesimana; assembly: GCA_026119855.1. NCBI lineage: Eukaryota > Viridiplantae > Streptophyta > Magnoliopsida > Asterales > Campanulaceae > Campanula > Campanula takesimana. Next base: position 1,594,100 of record JAOWBW010000041.1, read on the forward strand.
TGGTCAAGTGGAATATGAAAAAATGGTTAGTCAAAATATTTTAAAGACACTTTTATTTTTTATTATTTATGATAGACACTTATATTTATTGACTTATTTATCCTATTTGTGACCTTGGGAAAGTGAAATGATTATTTTAAGTCACATCTCTCTTCCCTTTGTTTTGGGAAGTTACTTACTCCCTCTCTCTGGTGGTAGAATAACTGTCGCTTTTGGTCAGATGTAACTTTGATCAATAATTTAAATAAAAAATAATGATGCTAATAAAAATTTAAAATTTGTCATTGTATTATAATTAATAATACTTTTAATAACAACTTTTAAATTTTTATTAGGATCATTTTTTTTTGTTTAAATTTATTGATCAAATTTACATTTGTTTGACCAAAAGTGACAGTTATTTTGAACCCGAGGGAGTAACTAAGGAGAAAAACAATTGCTTTTTCATTACATTTGCCTTGTTAATTGTTACATACAATTCCTACGTGCCAGCATGAAAAGAGGAGAATTTAAAATTGTGGCCAAGTAAATTGGGTAAGAGCAATGCTAGGGGCACAAAATAAGGTCACAAAGTCTTTCTCATAACATGAGGTGGCGATATGTTATTGGTTGCATCGATAGTAGACCCGCCACACTCTAATGAAAAACACCAATAACATCATTACACCTAGAATTTTGTGAGCAAGTTTTTGTTATTTTTTATGCGCCTAGTATTATTCATTGGGTAAAGTGGTACTCACTTCGTCAATATTTAGTGCGAGAGAAGATTTAAAAAATAATACTACTCCTTAACTAAATAAAATAATATTGTTTATTAGCATCATTCTATTTTCATATAAATATACCGCATATAAATACATATCCAATATCTTCAAACAAAACAAAAATCTTTACCGTACTTATTTAAAGACGTGTGATTTAATTTTATTGGTTAACTTATGTAAATTAGACTAGTTATTTTATATAAAATATTTATTCTCATGATCATTTTTTTCAATAGGTATTCTAATTAACAATATAGAATTATTATTATCACACTTCACACCATTAAAAATACATTTATTTATGTCTCTAAATGTATAGCTCATCGATAAAATTTAAGTCTCATAACTTTAAAAGTTTAGCGGGTGATTACTCTTGAAATCTTACTACTAAAATATCGTTGTTGTTTTTTTTTTTTTTTAAGAACTACTAAAATAGTGAAAAACTGGGAAAAACGGCTTTTTCCTTAAGCAAGACATAAAACGTGTTTTTAAGTTTGGCGCGGTGGCATTTTTGTAATTAACGGGAAGTTGTTTGGCGTTGATCGGAAGTGCCAGCGATAGTGTAAAAAAGTGTCACCACATGTACACTGGCACTTATTGACACTAACACTGGCAGGTTTTAATAAGTGTCAGTATCAATGTTAAAAAGTGACAGTGTAATGGCTGACACTTATTAACACTACCACTGGCACTTTTAATAAGTGCCAGTATCAATGTAAAAAAGTGCCAGTGTACTCACTGGCAATTTTTAACATTACCACTGGCACTTAAGAAAAGTGCCAGTTTCATGTTTATAAAACGCCAGTATGAAATCACTGGCTATTTCTAATATTAACACTGGGCATTTATCATAGTTGCCAGTATTTACGAAAATGCCACCCCTTGTTTTTGAATAATAATGCCAGCGTCTTTGAAAAACACGTTTTTCCTTTGCTTAAGAAAAAACACGTTTTTCCTAAGACTCACTCACTAAAATATCGTTAAAAATAACTTTAAAGGTGTATAAGATTTTTTATATATATTAATTATATTTAAAAAAATGTGAGAATATTCCAAACGATATTTATTTTGAGACGGATGCGGTATTATTAGTGTGAGAAAGAAAGAAACCAATAGGTGAGCATAAATAGATCACGGAGTTCAAGGCTCATCACCCAACTCTTCTTAAGAATTTTATTGCGCAAATGTGGGCAATGTCACGTGTTCATAACTTCTAGCACATGATGAGTAGGTGTCGACATGCTTGAGGAATAAATACACATATTGGTGGGAGCTATTATAAGACATGAATGTGATTCATCAAGATATGACAACCAATAAAAAATTCCACTTTCATCAACGGTTAAAACAAACTGTCACTTTTGGACCAAAATTTTGGTCCAAAATAATTGTCACTTTTGAGTTTAATGTCTCTCTTATCCTTGCATTGAAACTTGTTTTCTTTTATTAATTATCTTAGTGTGAGACATTAATGTAAGAAAGTTGCACACTTAATAGGGGTAAAGTTGGAACTTTTATCATTAAGTCATGATAATTATTACATTTCTTAAGAGTTGTGCAAATGCAAAACAAGACAGTTATTTTGGACCGGATGTAGTATTAGGGATACAGAACAAAGTTTACGAAAAATTAAATACAAAAAATTGATCATAGCGTACATCCTTGCACGATGGCTATTTGACCAAAATTTTCAATTATTCCATATTCTATATAGATGAACAATAAAAACAAAATATTAGTATATGGAATTGATGAGCGTGATCTGTTTTAGCAAAATAACTAGTACTACCTCTGTCCCTAAATTAGTGTTCAAATTTCATTTTAAGGGACATAACTTTTTGTCCAATTTAGTGGAAAAATTCATATATAATCATGTAATTCTCTTTACAAACATTTAGTTTTTGCAAATATAAAGAAACCGGTGGGAAAAAAAATCGAAAAAAAAAGATTTAGGGACAAAGTTATGATTAAAATGGACACTCATTTTGGGATAAAAATTTCCTGAAATTGGACACTCATTTAGGGACAGAGTGATGCAATACGAATATTTGATTATATCAAATATTATAATTGTATGGGTATTTTATTATTAATTATGATTTAATTAGTAGTTTAGGATTTAGTTTAAATTAGTTTTTATTTTATTTGTTATTTTCGTCATTAATTTTGATGGGTCATTTAAAGTATGTTTTAGGGTAGGATTATGAGTTATTTTGCTATTTTTAAGTCCTATTATGTTACCATATATGTTAGGGTTATTCCTAGAAGGTTTAGGATTGTTTTTCAAGTTTTATGGGCTATATAAAATAGGCCTCAAGTTGTATTCCGAAAATTAGATTTTATTCAATAAAAACTCGATTGCTTTGTAATTATTTATCCCTCTTTAACCTCCATTATTTCTTTATTCAAGAATTTCATTGAAATTCTTCTTGAGAATTTATATTCCTTGCAGATTAATTGATTTCGATCAATTAATAGTTACTATTCCGCTGCATTTTTACATCGCAGAGGGAGTACAATAAATGAATAGTATTGTAGATGAATTTAAGGTTAAATGATTAGTCCTTGTTCTTGCACCATTCTGCTATCGGCTCTTGTACGGACTTTCCATGGCAGTGGTCCTTAAGTTGAGTTGGGTGAGTGTAAGTTGACATTTCTTTTTCAAATTTAATGAAAAATTTCATTTCAACCCCCTCATTTTCATAAATTAAGCATGAGACACCTTAACGACTCAAAATATAACGACGTTAGGGTAGTTAGGGACCATTAGCACGTAAAACAGTGTACAAGGACAAATGATGCAGCATTTAATCCTTTAAATTCACTTTATTATTTATTTATTTATTTTATTTATTTTTGAATCTTTCACAGTGGTCGGAGTTCCAGTTTCATTGCCATCATCACCAGGCGGAGCACCAGAATCTAGCGGTAAACATTCACAATTCCATCTCCAATCGATCCTTTATGAACATGATTTTATTAGTATTATTTTTTGAAAGCAACATACATTTATTTAATTCAAATATAGTTGATCGTTTAACTAACGAATATAACTTTCAAAATAACTCGTGTATACATGTTACTAAACGGATGTCACTTTTTATCTGAAATTTAACCAGTTGGCCTAGCCCCAGGATCCGGAGGAGAAGTGTTGTCTCCGTCATCCACAAACCCTGGCAGTGGAGCTTCGAGCATTGCGATCTCCGCCTTATCGACATTCATGTGCTTAGCGATTGGGTCATTCGGAGCATTTCTTATGATTTAAATTTATTTTTAGTTCTAATTCATTGTATTTGTGCTATTTGTTCCACTCTTATGTACTTACCACATGCCTTAAACTATTTATTTTATGCTTAGTCCTCAATAAGCTCGTAGTGAAATTACTTTTTTTGTGTGTGTAAGCACTGTACCGTATTAATATTGTTTAATTGGAGTACATGATATTCCTCTCACTAAAAGTTTGTCAATGTAAAGATTTTATTCTTTACTTTGCTTCTTAATTGACTATTATTTGAGGAATATTGGTTGATATAATATATAATTCCCTTTAAGCGGTTCATTTTTTGTCTTTGTTATTTTTTGTTTCAAATTATAACAATAAGTACTCCGTTTTCTCTCTCTCTCTCTCTCTCTCTGTGGCGACCCCGACCCCGCGGGCCGGGAGCTCGCCAGCTGGACGTCGACCTAAGACAATAAAACACCAAAATACTGAAGATAAAAATTCCCTTTGATACCAAAAGATGATAATACACGGTTTTAGAAATCCAAATCTTAACAACATTACCAAACCACTAGTATAAGCTCCACAAGCTTATACCAAAAATACAAAATATTACGACTTCTTAATGACATCATAGTTTGGTAATACTATCCCAAAGGTTATACATTTAAGTAATGCAAACCGAACAACAACCTGCCCAAAAGTCACGATCACTCTCGACGTCCTTCTCGTGATCAGCGAGTCCTATTACTTTCCTCTTGGGGGGGGGTTAAGGAAAAACAAAGATAAAAAGAAAGGAGGTGAGATAAATCTCAATAAGCCACTAATGCAACTACATGACATGTTATGATACAATAAACAATAATAAAATTCACATATCACGTAGCAATTAGCAGTTAACAGATAGCAGCGGAAATAAACAAGTACCAAAGGATGTAAGCCAAGGTTTCCCAAACGGATAGAACAATCGCTGCGCAGCTTCAACCAAATCAACCAATCAACCGTCTTCATAGTAGCATAAACAGCTGAAAATAACAACCCCGGTACCGGAACCATAACAATGTAACATGTCACAAATGACATGGGAAATGACACAGAGTCATACCCAAAACGACTAGCTAGAATACTCACCAAAGGAGCTAGCTCATCCCAACCAAGGCCAATCTGGATGAGGAAAGAAGGAGCAATGGGCGATGCTATACTGGACTTGGCTTGCGCCATTATAGCATTATCCATTGCCTGACTCGAACACAAGTAACCAGCTGGACTTTCAAATAAATGCTAAGTAATGAATACTAGCTTAAATAAACAATTAATGATTCCAAAGTAGGGAACCAAGCCAAATAATCATCATCAAGGTAAATCAATCCAACGTTACATTATAAAGTTGTTCCAACATTCTCAAACAATACTTAGTTAAATTCCATAACACATTTGTTCACAAAGGAACCAATCTCAAGCACTAGAGCGTTCCACGGTATTAACTTAAATTAACTAGAATGGTACCCCGAGCCTAGACCAAGCTGACTTCGAAAAACAACTAAAAATAAAGACCTTCAGTTCAGCCACCATGGGCGGTCGCCCAAAACCTCCATGGGCGGTCGCCCAAAACCATTGCCAAATCACCAAACCAACTGATGACCTGGGCGGTCGCCCAAAACCCTTGGTTCAACACAATTGCAACTGATGGCCTGGGTGGTCGCCCAACCCACCTATGGGCGGTCACCCAAAACCCCTGTTCTGCCGGAAATCGGCAAGGAATAACTGGGTTCTTCCATTTTCTTACCAAAACACAACTCAACTAAAAATCAAACCTTCTAACTAGTATACCAATGTACCAAAACAACTTATAAGTCTAAAATGACTCATATAACATCATCTAGACTACCCAATTCAAGAGATGATTCAAACATCAAAATTTCACAAAAAAGGGATAAAATGCAAATCAATTCCAAATCAACCCAAGAAGCAATATATAACAACTAGAGCATCAAATGAGCTAAGGATGAACATTTTTTGCATAAATGGGGGAAAAGTAACTTACTTGGAATTTATCAAAGATGACGGAATTCGAATTTTCTTAGCTCTACACGATCCTAGCGACGATCTAAAATTTTTTCATAAAATGAGCAATAAGAAACAATGAGAGGAAGATGATCAAAATGAAGGAAATGAAAGGGAGAATTTCTTACCTTCTTAACAATGGAAGAGAGAGAGATTGAGTGTGTGTGTGTGCAGGGAAGTGAGGGAGGAGGTGAGGGAGAGGGAGGGAGTAGTTGATGATTATTTTAAAATCTTACACCTAGGCCCCCTCTAGCCCTACTAACACATAAACCCATATCCCCCACTAACAACTAAGACCCAATAACTCTACACTAGCACAAATGATTAATTAAAATGCTAGGCATAAAAATGTTATGAGATATAAATTCACACATAAATATTTAAATAGATAAATAAATAAGCAAATAAATAAATATTTACTACTAAGAAAATAGAGACGGGTTTTCGGTTCGTGACATTCACTCCTCCTTAAAGATAATTCGACCCGAATTTTTAAAGATACTTACCCGAAACAAAAAGCCACGGATATATCCGTTCCATCTCTTCTCGGAGCTCCCACGTTGATTCTTCGACCTTGTGATTCCTCCATATCACTCTCACCAACGCAATGCTTTTATTCCTTAACTCTTGCACTTTGGTATCAAGAATCCGAACCGGTCGTTCCTCGTATGACATGTCAGGGTCTATATCCTCAGGTACCCTCGGTAACACGTGAGATGGATCACGCAAATACTTCCGAAGCATAGAAACATGAAAGACATTATGCAACCGGTCTAAAGAAGATGGTAACGCAAGTCGATATGCAAGAAGCCCCACTTTTCCCAAAATCTCAAACGGTCCAATAAACCTCGGAGCCAATTTACCCTTCTTCCCAAACCTTCGAATACCCACCTTCGAAGATACCTTCAAGAATATAAAGTCTCCGGTCTGAAAATTAAGGTCTCGTCTCCTATGATCAGCATAGCTCTTTTGTCGACTCTGGGCTGTCTTCAATCGATCCCGAATAATTCTGACTTTCTCAACTAAATCTTGAATCAAATCAATACCCCATATCTTCGCTTCCCCGATCTCATCCCAACAAATAGGTGATCTACACTTTCTCCCATACAAAGCCTCATACGGAGCCATCTCAATGCTAGCCTGATAACTGTTATTATAAGAAAATTCCACTAAAGCTAAGTGCATATCCCAAGAATCAGAAAAGTCTATCGAACAAGCTCGCAACAAGTCTTCTAAAATCTGAATAGTTCTCTCGGATTGACCATCGGTCTGAGGGTGAAAAGCTGTACTGAATCGCAAATCTGTACCCAAAGCCTCCTGTAATGCTTTCCAGAATCTAGAAGTAAACCTCGGATCACGATCCGATACAATGCTAACCGGAACCCCATGCAATCTCACAATCTCATCAATATAAAGGGTCGCAAGCTTTTCCATCGAGTATCTAATATCAATCGGTAAGAAATGAGCACTCTTGGTTAGTCTATCCACGATCATCCAAACACTATCATACTTCCTACGGGTACGAGGTAGTCCCGTAACAAAATCCATAGTCACATGTTCCCATTTCCACTCCGGAATCTCTAATGGCTGAAGTAGTCCTGCGGGTCTCTGATGCTCAGCCTTGACCTGCTGACAAGTTAAACACTTCGATACATACTCAGCTATTTCCCTCTCCATGTTGTTCCACCAGAAATGTTATCTCAGATTTTGGTACATCTTCGTACTACCGGGATGAATAGTATATCTCGATTTATGACCCTCATCTAAAACTTGCCTCTTTATTCCATCAACGACGGGTACACACAAACGACCCGGATAAGTCAACACTCCATTCGAACTAATAGAAAAATCCTCAAAGTTCTTCTCCTTCATTTTATCCATTATTTTCACTAACTCTGGATCTTCTTTCTGAGCTTCCTTTATTCTCTGAATTAGGGTTGGAGATACCCTAATGTTCGCAAAAATAGCCCCATGTCTCGATTCACGAGGACACTAATCTCGAACATCCTCTAGCATTTTCCACTCTCGAACCATCATCGAAGCCACATAAGATTTTCTACTAATAGCATCGGCTACAACATTCGCTTTTCCCGGGTGATAAGATATCTTACAATCATAATCCTTCAAAAGTTCCATCCATCTGCGCTGTCGGTTATTAAGTTCCTTCTGGGAGAAAAAATACTTCAAACTCTTGTGATCCGTGAAAATCTCAAAATTTTCCCCGTAGAGGTAATGCTTCCACTTATGAAGAGCAAATACAATAGCTGCCAATTCTATGTCGTGAGTATGATAATTCTGTTCACTCGGACTCAATTTCCTCGAAGCATACGCGATCACTTTCCCATTCTGCATTAAGACATAACCCAAGCCTTCCTTCGATGCATCACTATAAATCACTAGGTCATCGTTCCCATTAGGCAATGTCAATATCGGTGCGATAGTCAACCTCTTCTTCAACTCTTCAAAACTGTTGTTACATTTTTCGGTCCACTCAAACGGAACATTCTTTCGGGTCAATTGAGTCATCGGTGTAGCAATCCGTGAAAACCCTTCTATAAACCTCCTGTGTAATACCCTGCTAACCCCAGAAAACTTTTGATCTCTGTCACTGTTTTTGGTCTCTTCCAATCAATAATAGCTTCTATCTTCGAATGATCCACAGAAATCCCATCCTTAGAAATAACATGTCCCAGAAATGAAACTTTCTCGAGCCAAAATTCACACTTACTAAACTTCGCGAATAACTGTTCCTTTGCGAGTACTGATAAAACTGTCCTCAAATGTTGCTCGTGCTCTTCTCGAGATTTGAAATAAACAAGTATATCATCAATAAAGACCACTACGAACATATCAAGATAAGGATGGAAAATCCTGTTCATCAAGTCCATAAATACGGCAGGCGCGTTAGTCAACCCAAACGGCATAACTAAGAATTCATAGTGACCATATCGGGTGCGAAAAGCAGTCTTCGGAATGTCCTCCGATCGGATCTTCAACTGATGGTATCCACTCCTCAAATCAAGTTTAGAGAATACCACTGACCCTTAAAGTTGATCGGATAAATCATTAATATGCGGTAGAGGATATTTGTTCTTCACCGTTACCTGATTCAACTTCCTGTAATCAATGCACAACCTCAACGAACCATCTTTTTTCCTTACAAACAAAACAGGTGCTCCCCACGGTGAAACACTAGGCCGAATAAATCCTCTATCAAGCAACTCCTGTAACTGAACCTTCAATTCTTTCAACTCTGCTGGAGCCATTCTATAGGGTGCTTTCGAAATCGGAGCTGTACCTGGTAATAGATCTATACAGAACTCTATCTCTCGATCGGGTGGCATACTGTACTCTGAAGAGAAAACATTAGGAAATTCTCTAACTACCCGAACACTCTCTAACCCAGGTGATTCTTTCTTGGTATCTAGCACACTCGCCAAATAACCCTCACAACCACATGCAACAATCTCCTAGCTTTCACATAAGAAATTATACGAATATTTCTACCAAAGGAATAGCCTCAAACACAAACTTAGGCACATTAGGAATAGAAAAAGTAACGACCTTATTACGACAATCAACTGAAGCATGAAATTTGCTCAGCCAATCCATACCCAAAATAACGTCAAAGTCTTGTATAGGAAGAACTACCAAATCCGCACACAAAACATGACCACAAATAAGCACATCACAAGCACGAAACACTTTATCAGTCACCAGACACTCTTCCATAGGAGTTGACACCTCTAACACATAAGGTAAGGACTCAGATGAAGCATTTAGCAAAGAAGCAAAGTGCACAGATATATATGAATGCGATGATCCTGGATCTACTAATGCACGGGCGCTCACACTAGACACAGAAATAATACCTCCTATCACTAAAGGATCATCAGTAGCCTGCTGCTGGTTCATAGAAAAAACTCTTCCTTGAACCTTAGGCTTCCCCGTTGCCTCTCTCTTATGACCTTGAGCAGTACCAGCTCCACTTCCCGATGGCTGACCCTTAAACCTCGGACAATCCTTCACAAAGTGCCCCAACTGACCGCAATTAATACACTTCCCTTGCTTCTTCCAACACCGATCCTCAGAATGTCCTTCCCTCTGGCAATAAGAACAAAGTCTCCTATTCTGATTCCCTTGGTTCCCTGGAGTAGTACCCGGATTCCTTAGTACCGGTTGTCCCTTGAACTGAGACTGCCCTCCTGAATTACCTCGGTTATCTGAACGTGGTTGTGGTTGAGCGATGTTCTGATCTCCTTGTTTCCCCGTGTTAACTGCCTCGGTCTTTCTCTTGTGCTCCCCGATGTCTTGCTCTACCAAGTAAGCACGGTCCACAGCATCCTGGAAAGTCTGAATCCTCTGAGCTATAAGCTGAGTCCTGATAGCTGTCCTCAAGCCTCTGATAAACCTCATCGCCTTCTGCTCTTCAGTCCTCACAAGGTAGTCACAATACCTATCTAATTCTGTGAACTTAGCCGAGTATTGAGCTACGGTCAACACGTTCTGCTCCAAGCTTAGGAACTCGATCTCCTTCCTGTTCTGGTCAACCAAAGGAATGAAGTGTTCCTTGAATTTCCTCACAAACAACTCCCAAGTATACGGTACAAGAGTCGCATCCCAACTTGCCTTAAGTGCTTTCCACCAATGTTCAGCAGCTCCCACTAGCTTATAGGCCGCAAACCGAACTCTATCTTCATCCGTACAACCAAAGACGTCGTAGATCTTTTCCATCACCTCCATCCACATTTCAGCCTTTTTCACATCAGGCTCACCATCGTACTCGACCGGTTTCAATTTCAAGAACTGCTCCAACCCATACCGTGGAGGTGGTGCTTGTTCCTCTCTCGGCCCTTGATCATGAATGGCTTTCATAGCCGCTTCGAACATACCCTGAAACATCGCTCGATTTTCTTCCCGTATCTCATTATGATTTGGAGCCCCACTGGGACCTTCACCAGCTCTTCTTCTAGCCATTTTGAACAAATACCTGCATAAAACACCAACCGTTACTCACTCCAAACACTACTACCCTCCTAGGTCATTCTAGTCCACCTATACTTATACTTAGAGCTAAACCATAGCTCTAATACCAACTGTGGCGACCCCGACCACGCGGGCCGGGAGCTCGCTAGCTGGACATCGACTTAAGACAATAAAACACCAAAATACTGAAGATTAAAATTCCCTTTGATACCAAAAGATGATAATACACGGTTTTAGAAATCCAAATCTTAACAACATTACCAAACCACTAGTATAAGTTCCACAAGCTTATACCAAAAATACAAAATATTATGACTTCTTAATGACGTCATAGTTTGGTAATACTATCCCAAAAGTTATACATTTAAGTAATGCAAACCGAACAACAACCTGCCCAAAAGTCACGATCACCCTCGACGTCCTTCTCGTGATCAGCGAGTCCTATTACTTTCCTCCTGGGGGGTTAAGGAAAAACAAAGATAAAAAGAAAGGGGGTGAGATAAATCTCAATAAGCCACTAATGCAACTACATGACATGTTATGATGCAATAAACAATAATAAAATTCACATAGCACATAGCAATTAGCAGTTAACAGATAGCAGCGGAAATAAACAAGTACCAAAGGATATAAGCCAAGGTTTCCCAAATGGATAGAACAATCGCTGCGCAGCTTCAACCAAATCAACCAATCAACCGTCTTCATAGTAGCATAAACAACTAAAGATAGCAACCCCGGTACCGGAACCATAACAATGTAACATGTCACAAAGGACAGGGGAAATGACACAGAGTCATACCCAAAACGACTAGCTAGAATACTCACCAAAGGAGCTAGCTCATCCCAACCAAGGCCAATCTGGATGAGGAAAGAAGGACCAATGGGCGATGCTATACTGGACTTGGCTTGCGCCATTATAGCATTATCCATTGCCTGACTCGAACACAAGTAACCAGCTGAACTTTCAAATAAATGCTAAGTAATAAATACTAGCTTAAATAAACAATTAATGATTCCAAAGTAGGGAACCAAGCCAAATAATCATCATCAAGGTAAATCAATCCAACGTTACATTATAAAGTTGTTCCAACATTCTCAAACAATACTTAGTTAAATTCCATAACATATTTGTTCACAAAGGAACCAATCCCAAGCACTAGAGCGTTCCACGGTATTAACTTAAATTAACTAGAATGGTACCCCGATCCTAGACCAAGCTGACTTCGAAAAACAACTAAAAATAAAGACCTTCAGTTCAGCCACCATGGGCGGTCGCCCAAAACCATTGCCAAATCACCAAACCAACTGATGACCTGGGCGGTCGCCCAACCCAATAGTGGGCGGTCGCCCAAAAGCCTTGGTTCAACCCAATTGCAAATGATGGCCTGGGCGGTCGCCCAACCCACCTATGGGCGGTCGCCCAAAACCCCCGTTCTGCCGGAAATCGGCAAGGAAGAACTGGGTTCTTCCATTTTCTTACCAAAACACAACTCAACCAAAAATCAAACCTTCTAACTAGTATACCAATGTACCAAAACAACTTATAAGTCTAAAATGACTCATATAACATCATCTAGACTACCCAATTCAAGAGATGATTCAAACATCAAAATTTCACAAAAAAGGGATAAAATGCAAATCAATTCCAAATCAACCCAAGAAGCAATATATAACAACTAGAGCATCAAAGGATGAACATTTTTTGCATAAATGGGAGAAAAGTAACTTACTTGGAATTTTTCAAAGATGACGGAATTCGAATTTTTCTTAGCTCTACACGATCCTAGCGACGATCTAAACATTTTTCATAAAATGAGCAATAAGAAACAATGAGAGGAAGATGATCAAAATGAAGGAAATGAAAGGGAGAATTTCTTACCTTCTTAACAATGGAAGAGAGAGAGAGATTGAGTGTGCGTGTGTGCAGGGAAGTGAGGGAGGAGGTGAGGGAGAGGGAGGGAGTAGTTGATGATTATTTTAAAATCTTACATCTAGGCCCCCTTTAGCCCTACTAACACATAAACCCATATCCCCCACTAACAACTAAGACCCAATAACTCTACACTAGCACAAATGATTAATTAAAATGCTAGGCATAAAAATATTATGAGATATAAATGCATACATAAATATTTAAATAGATAAATAAATAAGCAAATAAATAAATATTTACTACTAAAAAAATAGAGACGGGTTTTCAGGTCGTGACACACACTCTCTCTCTCTCTCTCTCAAAGTTTTCATTCATCTTCATCTCCATCCTTGATCCTTTAAGCAACAACACAATTGTTTGTAATTTCAATTGAGCGGTTCATTTTTTGTCTTCGTTATTTTTGTTTCAAGTTATAACAATAGGTACTCCTCTCTCTCTCTCTCTCTCTCTCTCTCTCTCTCTCTAGTTTCTCAAAGTTTTCATTCATCTTCATCCTTGATCCTTTAAGCAACAACACAATTTTTGTAATTTCAATGATTGAAATTGAACAGTATGAAAATACTCTATTATATTTTAATCTATGTGATTCTGATTTTAGTGTATATCTTTGTGAATATTTTAGTTAGGCAAAACTGCATAAAAAATCACTCAACTATGACCAGTTTGGGTATTTGGTCACTAAACTAATTTCCTTTTGAAACAACACATCCAACTTATTTATTTTTGCATCCATAGTCACTATCACTAACCTCGTTAGTTTTTTCCCGTTAAATCATCATGTTTAATGCATGTGACAATATTTTAACGGGTAGTTCAGGTAGTTTGATCAAAAGAATGGGAAACAAATTGTCCGGCTTAATGAGTGAAAAAACAAACTACAGGGTTTGAACTAAAAAATCAAAAAACAAAACCCTAATAACCTTTTTTCCCATCCATTCCTCCTACGCCTCCCTCCCCCATCACCACATATTGTTCTTCCCTTCTTCCTTTCCCCATCCCCTGTAGCCCCCTTCCATGTCCTCCTCCGGCCACCCTTCCCCGTTCTACCTCAGGACGCCCCTCCCCTCACCCCTTGCCTCCTCTCCCTACTTCCTTTATAATTTCCGACCGGCCATCACCTATAAACTACGTCTTCTCCGACATTCCTCTCCATCCCGTTTTTGTAATATCTCGACTCCTAGAATGGCGTCGTAGCCCTCTGCCTAGCACATGGATACCCAATCGGCGACTCCCACTCGCATAAACTTCTTACTTCCCTCTCCTTACTCGCTTCTTTATCACAGATTCAAATTGAGAGATTCAGATCTGGGGTTTCTTTTTTTTTTTGATCGAATATGGGTTCATTGTGTTGGTGTTATGCCCTAGGCATGTTGTTTGTTAAACAAATGTTATTATTTATAAAGATATTGAATGTTTGATTATTATGTCTTTTGCATGTTTATTATAATAATCCCCGTCCCTGATAATTATGATTAATTATTAGTATAAGTTTAATAGATAATCATATGATGATTATGGTGTATGGGATACAATTATACTTATGGGTATTTGTTGGAGAACAAATACTGGACTGACCCCTATGAGATTTATGTCATGGACACAATGTCATAATTAAGTCTCATATAGTTATATCACTGGAATCTTTAGACCTGAGGTTATTACAGTCTTCCACATGATGAACATTATGTTTGACGTATTCAAACGTTATCCCTAACCAGATATGTCACGACCCGAAAACTAGGCTCTATTTTATTAGTAATAAATAATTATTATTTATTTATTTGCTTATTTATTTATTTAAATTATTTAGTTATTTAAATATTTATGTGTACATTTTGGGTTTCGTGATGTGGTCGTGCCTAGCATTTAATTGGTTAATTGTGCTAGTGTAGAGTGTTGGGTCTTAAATGTTAGTGAGGAATATAAGATGATTGAGTTAGTGTGTAGGAGAGGGGGTCAATGTGTAAATTTCTTAATCATCCTACTTACTCCCCTCTTCTCCCTCACTCCTCACCATCATTCCCAGCCATCTCCCTCTCTCTCTCTTCCATGGGTGAAAAAAGGTAAGTTTTCTCTCTACCTTCTCTCTACATTTCCATCATCTTCCTCTCTTTATTCTCATTTCTTAAAACATGATAAATGTTTAGATCATCGATAGGATCGTAGGGATCAAAGAAATTTCGAGTTCCATCACCGTTGATAAAATCCGAGTAAGTTGCTTTTCCCCCATTTTTATGCTAAAATGTTCATATCATGTTTATATTATGCTTGATGTGTTATATTTGAAGTTTGGTTGAGTTTGGAATTTATTTTGAGTTTTGGTAAAAAATAGTGATTTTAGGAATGTTGGGTTTGAATCTTGATTTTGGTTGATAAATGGTATTATTTGAGTCCCCATTCTAGTTATAAGTTGTTTTGGGTTCATCTTTATGATTGGTGGAATGTTGATTATGTTGGATTTTGATTGTTATGTGAAATGGGTTAGAAAATTGGTAGAAACCCAGATTTTGGGCGGATTTCGTCCCTCCGGGCAAGGAGGCGCGCGCACCATGTTTTGGGAGGCGTGTGCACCCTTTTCTGCTTCGAAATCGCAGCTTTCTGACCTAGGGAGGCGCGCGCATCACTTTTTAGGGAGGCGCGCGCATCCCTCTTTTTCCAGATTGTCCGTTTTTCGTTCGATCTTCCGGAGGCCATAACTTTCTCATCCGGACTCCGTTTTAAGCGTGTAAACTATCGTTTCGAAGCTCTCTTCGAGTACTACAAGATGGTATAGGTTGTTCAGTTAAGTTATAAGTTTTATACTTCAGGATTTTATTGGGTGTTTGAGGTTAAGAGGAGTTGTAACGATCCATTGTGAACAAGTTTTGTAAATCCAATTGAGTGACTTTATTGAGTTGTTATGATCATTTTGTGAGATAAGTGAGGACTTAATACCTTGAGACCCTTTAGTGGAAAGTTATTTTACTGATCGGATTGATTTTAGAATAAGACTTGGTCTAGGTTTTAGGTGATAGCCTATAGTACCTAGAGGGTTGTTTTGGAACACCAAAGAGTAGGATTTAGTCCGGTCGTGATCATGTTTTAATAAGTGTAACCTTTTGGATTCATTTGGGGTGTTTAGAATTGGTTCGTTATGAACGGAGGTAAAGCGTGAATTGGCAATTGGGTACTTACGGTTTGATTAACCTTAAGGTGTATTCATTCTGATTTCCTACTTTGGAATTCCAGGTGTGATGAGATGGTTGAGTTCATAGTCCTAGTATATCTCTATGAGTAGGCTTTTAGGGTCATCTTGGTAATGGTCGTGGTACTATTTGTGAGTGACCGTTTGAGTGGTGCTCTTAATGAGTAACTTATGGGTATCATCTGTAGGATGTGTTTGGTATGAAACCTTGTCTTGGAATCATTTATTTTAATGATCAATGTTGTTGGGCTCCTTATGAGCAATTCTGTTTATTGTGGTTGAACTCTTTTATGAAAGACTTCCTGTTGTCATTGTTGTTGACTCTTCTTGAGTAATAGTTACATCCTTATGGTAATTATTGGGTATGGTTCCTTTGTGAAAAAACGTGTTATGGTATTTGACTAAGTATTGTTTGAGAGTGTTGGGTTTGGTCCGTTTGTGACCATGTTTGCAATGTATGAATGTGGATAACCGTTTGACTCTTTTGAGTAGCTTCATGTGTTGATGTTGTTGTTGATCTCTTCATGAGAAATGGTTTGCATCCTTTGTGATGATTTTGGCTTGGTTCCCTACTTTGGAATCATTGCCCCGTTGTTGTTTCAAGCGAGTATTTATTACTGTGTGCTTGTATGGAGTCCAGCTGGCATTGTTGTATTTGTTTTGGGCAGTGATGTATATTATAATGGCACGAGCCAAGTCCAGTATAATGTACTTCACTGGTAACCCAGTTTCCCCATGTTCAGTGGCCTTGAATGGGATGCCCCTTCCCGTGATCGTGGTTGGGATGAACTAGCTCTTATGGTGAGTATTCTAGCTATTGGCTTGGGGGTATGACTTTGTGTTATTTCCCCCATTACTGGTTGTTGTTGTTACTTGGTTCCGGAACCGGCTTCAGCTCTTTCATGCTGCTCAACGGACTCTTCTCGAGGGATTGTGTTCCGTCTCTAGAACCTTGGCTCAGTATCCACTTATGAGTGTTTATTTCCGCATTATGTGTTATATGATGAATGGACCATACCTTTCATGTTATATGAATTGTGAATGCTTATTGATATTGTTCCTTTGTGATTATCATGATAGCATGACACCTTGTTGCATTTAGTAACTTACTGAGATTTATCTCACCCCGTTTTCTTGTTTCAAATTGTTTTTCTCAAACCCCCCCCCAGGATAGCTTGTGGTAGCGTTTTGAGGTTCGTTGTAGCGGGAAACTTCTAAGCAGATTGATCTCCTTTGGACTAGTTGCTCTCCGACGCCTTTATGTATTTTTGAGAGGTAGTGGTTGCTTAGTGTTTTGCAAAGACTGTTGTCTTTTGAGTAAATGTATAATTAGTTAATTCTTGCCTCCGCAATTGTATTTAATCTCCGAGTTATCTCCTTGTTGAGGAGTTGTTTGAGTATATTGGTGTTATGGTTGAATTCACGCGCCCAGTTTGGTATTTAGCGTTTCGGAGATGTGTAGTATGTGAATTTTATATTTATGGATTTTTGAATTTTTTCGGGGCATGACAGTTGGTATCAGAGCAATGGTTTTAGACCTTGCAAAGGAATAAGAACTCTGATATTGAATAGGTTTCAACACTTGGGTGTTATGATTTTGAGCGGTTTAGGGAAACTAAGTTTTATTTGAGGTAAACTAGTTGCCTTTAATAGTAAGGTTTGAGATCGAAGAAGTGAGACGATTAAGTTATTGAGAAATTGGGGTGATCAATGATATCTTGTACCTTGTTTCAAGGATTTTTGATATATATTCTTTTGGATATATGGGAATTGTTTTGATTCGAAATTTTAGGTTTCAGGTTAACTATCAGTTTGGATAGAGTTTATGGCCTTAATTGGTTGAGTTATGGAGGTGATTTTGACGTCGATTGGCCATTATCTTGTGGTATTTGAGGCATAGGACCGGTGTTAATAGTATTGTTTCCATTGGGGTCGGCTGGTTTGAGAATCAAAGTGTGAGTCTTTGAATACTTGGGCGTACCTATTTCGTAAAAGTGGAAATGCCTTGTGCTATATTCGTATGTTAGTTCTCATTAGGTGATTTATGTTGAGGTGTGTCCCCGAGTACGAAATTTTGTGATTGCTAATGATGAAGGTAAGGTGATTTGGTCATGCCGCTTATTTAGAGTGTTGACAAGTTAAGTGGTATGGTTTAGCTTTCTATGCGGTCCGAATCTCTTGGTTGTCATTGATTTGTGGTGAGTATTTCTATACTGATTGTGTGACCTTGCTTAGAGGCATAATGGGTTATAAGTGGGTGCATCTTTGGTGAGAAGTTATATTAATCTTCATGGGAGAAAGGTGTAGTAGAGATTTGAAAGAATGCTTAAAGATGAGTATGAGCAGATATTTCATTTTGGTCACTAAATTCGTAAATAATTCAGACCGGTCTCTGAGTGGTTGGGAAGCCTGATTGAATAGTGTGGATTGAGTTTTAATAGATTCTTATCTAAATTGTCGATCTTCGAGTTGGGTGATTTTGGGTCTAAATGTGATATTTTCGGAAAGTTCAATTAGGTCACCATGGCGAATTAGTGTTTGTTATCTTATATTGGTGAATTAGTAAATTCCTGCAGTTGATCAGTGGTTTAGTCAGAGTTTGATTGATAAGGGGCTATTGTTAGTCAAAGGTCGAATATGAGGAAATAACGAAGGCAATTTCTATTATGGGGTTCGTTTATTTTGAATTCTTGGTTATATCGTTGGGAAGGATAAATGACATAGTGTTATCGAAGATTGTTATTTTAAATCGTAATTTGATTTTGGGAGTGAATGACTTAATGTTATACTGATACACACCAAGTTGTAGGCTGAGAATTATTACCCATTTGGGATTTTATTTAAAATTGCTTGGAGGAGCAAGGGTTCGCAAGTTTTAACATGAGCTAGAGGATTTATTGTTTTGTAATGGGGTTCTTGAGGTATTAATTGATCTCTGCAAGTGTAGACAAATATGTAAAATGAGATACACATATTTTGGGATTTCTTGACTTTAGTAAGAACCGATGAATGTGAAATCAACTTTCGATTATTAAAATAAAGATTGATGATAATTTAAGTATTGATATGGTTTTGTGGATTTAGCTAGTATCACTGTTATCTTGCAAGGTATAACCGGTGTTATGTTTTCTTGGAGATAAGTCAGGTTTCCATTTTAGTGAAGCTGATCAGCTTGTTATCGATAATGATGCTTCCAAATAGGGACTGAGGTAAGTAACGATTAGAAGTGATGAAGTATTTATGTGTGTTTCGAGGATTAACTCTTGATAAATAGAACTATCTATGACTTGGGATGGATTGTGATTTTATTGGCATTTCCTTAGCAAATTGTTTATTCTATTTTATTTTGGGACCAAGTTGAAATGTTATGTTAATGGACTATCAAAAGTGGACGGATATATTTCCTTAGAAAACTAAGTATGAAATAATGCAAGTAGATTCGAGAAATTCAAAGATTATGACTGTATGATGTTCCATCTTATAAGGAAAGCGAGTATAGTGGTGGGATCATATTTAATCGGATAGTTGATAACGGTAAAATTTTGAGTATATCATTGAGTCATTGGGTGACGGAAATTGTTAGCTCTATTTCTTCTCTTATTTGTTCGGGTAGTAGTATGTTATGGGTTGATGTATAGATCGTCAATACGTACGGAAGAACCGGAAAAGTAAAACTTATGAATATTGGTGAATTAAGGGTTGATTGAGGACATAATGCTAATCGGGATCAAATCAGTTATGTTTCAGGATCGGTGATCAAGTGATAGTCTTGGGAATCTGAAATTCCGGATGAAAGAGGAAGTTGACTTTAGAATGTTTAATACGAGTATACTTGAGATATGTGTGTGTAATATATGTTGGGTTATTGAGTCGTGGAGACTATGTTTGAATTATCTAATAGGTACTTGTTTGGGGTTATGAGTGCTATTTGGGGACCGATATTTTGTAGCCTCGTTATGACTGCGTGTCATGATTTTGATGAGAGAATTCGCGGGCGAATTCTTTTTAAGGAGGGTAGATTGTCACGACCCGAAAACTAGGCTCTATTTTATTAGTAATAAATAATTATTATTTATTTATTTGCTTATTTATTTATTTAAATTATTTAGTTATTTAAATATTTATGTGTACATTTTGGGTTTCGTGATGTGGTCGTGCCTAGCATTTAATTGGTTAATTGTGCTAGTGTAGAGTGTTGGGTCTTAAATGTTAGTGAGGAATATAAGATGATTGAGTTAGTGTGTAGGGGAGGGGGTCAATGTGTAAATTTCTTAATCATCCTACTTACTCCCCTCTTCTCCCTCACTCATAACCATCATTCCCAGCCATCTCCCTCTCTCTCTCTTCCATGGGTGAAAAAAGGTAAGTTTTCTCTCTACCTTCTCTCTACATTTCCATCATCTTCCTCTCTTTATTCTCATTTCTTAAAACATGATAAATGTTTAGATCATCGATAGGATCGTAGGGATCAAAGAAATTTCGAGTTCCATCACCGTTGATAAAATCCGGGTAAGTTGCTTTTCCCCCATTTTTATGCTAAAATGTTCATATCATGTTTATATTATGCTTGATGTGTTATATTTGAAGTTTGGTTGAGTTTGGAATTTATTTTGAGTTTTGGTCAAAAATGGTGATTTTAGGAATGTTGGGTTTGAATCTTGATCTTGGTTGATAAATGGTATTATTTGAGTCTCCATTCTAGTTATAAGTTGTTTTGGGTTCATCTTTATAATTGGTGGAAGGTTGATTATGTTGGATTTTGATTGTTATGTGAAATGGGTTAGAAAATTGGTAGAAACCCAGATTTTGGCCGGATTTCGTCCCTCCGGGCAAGGAGGCGCGCGCACCATGTTTTGGGAGGCGTGCGCACCCTTTTCTGCTTCGAAATCGCAGCCTTCTGACCTAGGGAGGCGCGCGCATCACTTTTTAGGGAGGCGCGCGCATCCCTCTTTTTCCAGATTGTCCGTTTTTCGTTCGATCTTCCGGAGGCCATAACTTTCTCATCCGGACTCCGTTTTAGGCGTGTAAACTATCGTTTCGAAGCTCTCTTAGAGTACTACAAGATGGTATAGGTTGTTCAGTTAAGTTATAAGTTTTATACTTCGGGATTTTATTGGGTGTTTGAGGTTAAGAGGAGTTGTAACGATCCATTGTGAACACGTATTGTAAATCCAATTGAGTGACTTTATTGAGTTGTTATGATCATTTTGTGAGATAAGTGAGGACTTAATACCTTGATACCCTTTAGTGGAAAGTTATTTTACTTATCGGATTGATTTTAGAATAAGACTTGGTCTAGGTTTTAGGTGATAGCCTATAGTACCTAGAGGGTTGTTTTGGAACACCAAAGAGTAGGATTTAGTCCGGTCGTGATCATGTTTTAATAAGTGTAACCTTTTGGATTCGTTTGGGGTGTTTAGAATTGGTTCGTTATGAACGGAGGTAAAGCGTGAATTGGCAATTGGGTACTTACGGTTTGATTAACCTTAAGGTGTATTCATTCTGATTTCCTACTTTGGAATTCCAGGTGTGATGAGATGGTTGAGTTCATAGTCCTAGTATATCTCTATGAGTAGGCTTTTAGGGTCATCTTGGTAATGGTCGTGGTACTATTTGTGAGTGACCGTTTGAGTGGTGCTCTTAATGAGTAACTTATGGGTATCATCTGTAGGATGTGTTTGGTATGAAACCTTGTCTTGGAATCATTTGTTTTAATGATCAATGTTGTTGGGCTCCTTATGAGCAATTCTGTTTATCGTGGTTGAACTCTTTTATGAAAGACTTCCCGTTGTCATTGTTGTTGACTCTTCTTGAGTAATAGTTGCATCCTTATGGTAATTATTGGGTATGGTTCCTTTGTGAACAAACGTGTTATGGTATTTGACTAAGTATTGTTTGAGAGTGTTGGGTTTGGTCCGTTTGTGACCATGTTTGCAATGTATGAATGTGGATAACCGTTTGACTCTTTTGAGTAGCTTCATGTGTTGATGTTGTTGTTGATCTCTTCATGAGAAATGGTTTGCATCCTTTGTGATGATTTTGGCTTGGTTCCCTACTTTGGAATCATTGCCCCGTTGTTGTTTCAAGCGAGTATTTATTACTGTGTGCTTGTATGGAGTCCAGCTGGCATTGTTGTATTTGTTTTGGGCAGTGATGTATATTATAATGGCACGAGCCAAGTCTAGTATAATGTACTTCACTGGTAACCCAGTTTCCCCATGTTCAGTGGCCTTGAGTGGGATGCCCCTTCCCGTGATCGTGGTTGGGATGAGCTAGCTCCTATGGTGAGTATTCTAGCTATTGGCTTGGGGGTATGACTTTGTGTTATTTCCCCCATTACTGGTTATTGTTGTTACTTGGTTCCGGAACCAGCTTCAGCTCTTTCATTCTGCTCAACGGACTCTTCTCGAGGGATTGTGTTCCGTCTCTAGAACCTTGGCTCAGTATCTACTTATGAGTGTTTATTTCCGCATTATGTGTTATATGATGAATGGACCATACATTTCATGTTATATGAATTGTGAATGCTTATTGATATTGTTCCTTTGTGATTATCATGATAGCATGACACCTTGTTGCATTTAGTAACTTACTGAGATTTATCTCACCCTGTTTTCTTGTTTCAAATTGTTTTTCTCAAACCCCCCCCCCCCAGGATAGCTTGTGGTAGCGTTTTGAGGTTCGTTGTAGCGGGAAACTTCTAAGCATATTGATCTCCTTTGGACTAGTTGCTCTCCGACGCCTTTATGTATTTTTGAGAGGTAGTGGTTGCTTAGTGTTTTGCAAAGACTGTTGTCTTTTGAGTAAATGTATAATTAGTTAATTCTTGCTTCCACAATTGTATTTAATCTCCGAGTTATCTCCTCGTTGAGGAGTTGTTTGAGTATATTGGTGTTATGGTTGAATTCACGCGCCCGGTTTGGTATTTAGCGTTTCGGAGATGTGTAGTATGTGAATTTTATATTTATGGATTTTTGAATTTTTTCGGGGCGTGACAAGATAGCTATAAAGAATATGATTGGCATAATCGGAATCATGTAGGGAAGAGTAATAAGCCAAGATGGGATTTGTTCCTCGTCAAGAGAGATGTCAAGCTTTGGCCACTCGATGAATGGTATTGATGAAATGCATGACCGTGCTCAAATAAGATTTGTGTTATCAATACATTCGGGATCGAGAAAACATTGAACAAATGTAAGTTGACCATTGACCATGGCTTACGTTCAATAGACATCGTGTAACAAAGAGATTGTGTTATGTTCTATTTTAGGAAACTTTGGAGTTCAAAGTTATACTAATTGGGTAGTCATAATGGCTTGCTAGAGTCCGCTTATGACTTACGAGGTTTGACTGATTCGGACTCGTTGCCAACTTAGTATAATCCTATTGGGTCACACACGCAGAACGAATAATTAAAAGGAGCGAAAAACGAAGTAAAACGGGTCCTACCTAAAGGATCCGTACGGCTGAATCTGGATGCTTCCAGAAACTTCCGTACGGATGGTTTTGCCCGGCAGAATCAGTTTTAGGAAAACTCTTGTTGGACAAGAAAACCTAATTCCTAAAGGGTTTCTGAAACCCCTTGAATATAAATACAAACTGACGGGAATTGTTCCCTAAGTAGTTGATTTGATCAATTCCAAAGTCTTTCTTAGAGAAAGAAATCACACATTATATTCTTGGGTTATTGTGATTGATTAATCTTAATTATCAAGTCACAATAACAATTAGGAGCTTTGAAGAATAGTTCTTCAACATCGTTGATCAATCCGAAGACCTAGCAGTCAAGTTCAAGAAGGCGTTCTTGAAATCCGTTCGTTGTGTGGATCACCGGTAGAGGGCGTTTGTCTTAACGCTTAATCCAAGTTTTAACGATCTACAAGGGTTAGTTTCCTTCATTTTGTTATTATGAATTATTGTTCATAGCGGATCTAGGCTATTGGGTTTTATTCATGTCTATCTTCCGCTGCGCATGATTGCACGAAACCCAACAGTGGTATCAGAGCCCCGTTGATGATCAATAATTCTAATATTATCATGATATAATTATTTAATGTGATTATTTAATTGATATGATCATGAGATAGATGAATTTATGTGATGGATTTTATATGAGATATAAAATATGCATGCTAGTTGATGTGGTTGTAATATTGATTTGATTAATATGTATGATTACATGCTTAGATTATCATATTGTAATTGGATTATTATATTGATGATCTTGATCTAATTTGTATGTGGAATAAATTGGTTATTGAATATATGAATTAGATGGGTTAAAATTCGTAATCTGCAATTTCATGTTTCTGTAACCTGATTATGTATAAACACGATATTAAGATTGATCGAATTTCTGAAATCTGAAAATCTGAAAAAACTGAGATTCTACCTAAGAATCCGTACGGCTGGTTTGGGAGCCTCCAAACACATCCGTACGGATGCTTTTGGTCCACTCCCAGATTTCATTCTGACTTCTCATGTTCAGATTGTTCTGCAAATTGTTTGCAGAATTCAAACCTGGAAACAGAAACTGGTTTCAGACGGCTGGTTTTCGAAACCGTGTTTCCTGAAACAGTTATCTGTTGAGAATTCAGAATAGTTGCAGAAATCAGAGTTCTAAAGAGTTTAGAACTGCTGTAATCTGTGAGATTAAGAGACATTGAAAGGGTCTTGAGACATGCGACCAATCTATACGGGAATGTGGATGCCTTTTGGCTTAGTTTCGACCGTATAGAGAAGTTGCCTGATTTCTCGATCTTAGTACGGGAATGTGGATGCCTTTTGGCTTAGTTTCGACCGTACGTTTTGTGCTCTCAATTTCAAGATGCTCTGCGGATGCAGTTCCAGAATCCTGAAGAGTTCAATGTTTCTGAGATATGCATAACTATCCATACGGATGAATCTGGATGCTTCCAGAAACATCCGTACGGATGGTTTGGGTTATACTGACTATGATTTGTTTCAGATGGCTGGTTGTTAAACCATGTTTCCTGAAACAGATTCAAATTCAGAAGTCTAGAGCATTAATGAGATCAGAATCTTAAAGGAGTTTAAGATTGGAGAAATCTCATGATTTCAGACTTTTATCCCTAACTAGCGCAACTAATGTCACATAAAATTAATTCGGTTAATTGATTAACTTTATGTGTGTGAACCTTCTTAAAATTTAAGTTTAGTGCCAATCCATGATTAAAACACTTATGAGTACATGGGTAGTTTTATGCGGGCTCTGCCAAAGCGAGGCGCATTAATTCTATTCATTTATGAATAAGATGAGGAAAGAGTGATTCCTATACGTTTAAAATGGTTTAACTTAATTGGGCTATCAAAAGACAAAGTTTTGGGCCTAAGGCACAGATGAGATTAAAATGTGTTAGACATATGATGTCTAAATCTCATAAAGGATCTAAGAGTCATATATGATATGATTGACAAGGAGTTGTCTACCTAATTAATTTAATTTTGAGCAGTATCGCCAAAGCGGACTTGAAATTAAATTAAAGTTGGATCTTAGCCCATTTAAATTATATGATACATTGGATGTATTTGAAGGTTATATAATTTAGTGGGAGTATTTGTGAAATACTTATAATATCTTTAATTAAGTTGGTACTTATATTTAATTATATGTTTGCATAATTGTAGATAATGGCTCAAAGTACTGGTTCTTTATCATTGCGATCTATCCCTGAGAAGGAAAAACTTCAAGAAAATGGAGCTAACTACACGGATTGGATCCGTAGCCTTAGAATTGTTCTAAAGCATGAGGACAAGCTCTATATTCTTGATGAGCCCGTTCCTGAAGAGGAACCTGCTTCTAATGCACCCAAGGATGAGAGAAATGCCTACAAGAAACACAAAAGTGATTCTCGTGAGGTGGGTTGTCTTATGCTTGCGGCCATGTGTGCAGAGCTTCAGAAGACTCTTGAACACTTGGAGGCATTTGACCTTGCTCTTTCGTTGAAAGATATGTTTCAAGAACAAGCAAGGCAAGAGAGGTTCGACACTATAGCTGCCTTGGTCTCATGCAAGATGAGCGAAGGGCAGTCTGTGGGCCCTCATGTTTTGAAGATGAAGGCTCATTTTGAGCATCTAGAGAGGCTTGGCCATCCCATTGATGTTGAGTTGGCCACTGATTTTATTCTTAATTCATTGCCCAAAAGCTATAATCAGTTCGTCATGAACTTTAATATGCATGGGATGGATAAGTCCATGTCTGAGTTGCATGGGATGCTAAAGACAGCGGAAAAGAAAATCGGTAAAGAAGTCGCTTCTGTGCTCGTAGTGACAAAAGGAAGAAAAGGCTCTAAAGGCAAAGGCAAAGGGGTTAAGACTAAAGTTGTCAAACCCAAGATTGGCAAGGAAATTGTTGCTAATGCTGATGTGGCTAAACCTACTTCCCAAAAGGATGCAATCTGTTTCCACTATAATGAGATTAGTCATTGGAAAAGAAATTGCAAGGTTTACAAGGAAGAGTTAAAGAAGAAGAAGAGTAGTGGGACTGCGTCTACTTCAGGTATCTATGTTATTGATATTCTACTTTCTACTTCTAGTTCCTGGGTATTAGATACCGGATGTGGATCTCACATTTGTTTGAATGTGCAGGCACTAAGGAATAGGAGGCTACTCAAAGATGGCGAAGTGGACCTACGCGTGGGGAATGGAGCAAGAGTTGCTGCATTAGCCGTAGGAACATATGATGTCATTTTACCTAGCGGATTAATTCTTGTTTTGAACAATTGTTATTACGTTCCGGATTTGAGTAGAAATATTATTTCAGTTTCTTGTTTGGATAATGAAGGTTATAGTTTTCTTATTAAAAATAAGAAGTTTTCTATTTATTTAAATGATATGCTTTATTGTACTGCATGTTCATTTAATGACCTTTATGTTCTTGATGTTGAGAATGGAAATAATGAGAATATTTATAATATAAATAAGAAATCCAAACCTAATGATGTAAATCATACTTATTTGTGGCACTGCCGTCTTGGTCATATTAATGAGAAGCGTATCTCAAAACTCCATGGGGACGGACTTTTGGATTCGCGTGATTTTAAATCATATGAAACTTGTGAGTCTTGTTTACTTGGAAAAATGACAAAGGCACCTTTTACTAAGAGTAGTGAAAGGGCTAGTGACTTATTGAGACTCATACATACTGATGTGTGTGGACCAATGAGCAGCAGTGCTAGGGGAGGATATCAATACTTCATAACTTTTACTGATGATTTTAGTAGATATGGCTATGTCTACTTAATGAAACATAAAAGTGAATCTTTTGAGATATTTAGAATATTTCAAAATGAAGTACAAAATCAACTTGGTAAAACTATTAAGGCACTTCGATCTGATCGAGGTGGAGAATATTTAAGCCAAGAATTTGACAATCATCTTAGAGATTGTGGAATTGTTTCACAATTAACTCCACCTGGAACACCACAATGGAATGGTGTATCTGAGCGAAGAAATAGGACTTTATTAGATATGGTCCGCTCTATGATGAGTCAAGTTGATCTTCCTTTAACCTTTTGGGGACATGCACTAGAAACTGCTGCTCTTACACTAAATAGAGTTCCAACTAAATCTGTTCCAAAGACTCCATATGAGATGTGGACTGGAAGAAAACCTAGTTTGTCTTTCATGAAGATTTGGGGTTGTGATGCTTATGTTAAGAGAATGATCTCTGACAAACTTGCACCAAAATCTGACAAGTGTTATTTGTGGGTTACCCTAAGGAAACTAAGGGTTATTACTTTTACAACCGCACGGACAACAAAGTGTTTGTTGCCCGAGATGGTACCTTTCTAGAGAAAAAGTTTCTCTCCAAAGGAATTAGTGGGAGTAAAATTAATCTCAAAGAAGTTCGAGAACCTGAAAATAATGTGGAACAAAATGTTGGATCTGAACAAGTTTCACAAGGAGTTGTCGAACCTATTCAGAATACTCAAGTTCCTCACAGAACTGGTAGGGTGCGATCCGAACCTGAGAGATATGGATTTCTCATGACGGATAGCAATGAAGTGGAAGTCATAGTTGATGACGAACCTACTTCCTACCAAGAAGCGATGTCCACTCCTGATTCAGATAAATGGCTTGGAGCCATGGAATCTGAAATTAAGTCCATGTATGACAATCAAGTTTGGAACTTGATTGATGCGCCCGAAGGTGTAAAAACCATAGGATGCAAGTGGGTTTTCAAAAGGAAGACTGACATGGATGGTAAGGTGCATACTTATAAAGCTAGACTTGTAGCGAAAGGCTATAGGCAGATTCATGGAATCGACTATGATGAAACCTTTTCGCCCGTAGCAATGATCAAGTCTATAAGAATTTTACTTGCCATAGCCGCATATTTTGACTATGAGATATGGCAAATGGATGTCAAAACAGCGTTCCTTAACGGGAACTTACTTGAGGATGTTTATATGACACAACCTGAAGGTTTTGTAATTCCAGAAAATTCTAACAAAGTATGCAAATTGCAAAGATCCATTTATGGATTGAAGCAAGCCTCTAGGAGTTGGAATCTTTGATTTGATGAATCGGTCAAAGAGTTTGGCTTCATCAAGAACGAAGATGAACCTTGTGTATACAAGAAGATTAGTGGGAGCGTAGTACTATTTCTTGTGCTATATGTTGATGACATATTAATCATTGGAAATGACATTCCTGCACTGCAGTCTGTAAAGACTTGGTTAGGAAAGTGTTTCTCAATGAAAGATATGGGAGAAGCTGCTTACATCCTTGGCATAAGGATCTATCGTGATAGATCCAAGATATTGATTGGTTTAAGTCAAGATGCATATATTGACAAAGTTCTTAAGAGATTCCGCATGGAAAACTCTAAGAGAGGAAATTTGCCAGTAGGTCATGGCATATCTCTAAGCAAGAATCAATGTCCTAAGACAACTGATGAGCGTGAAAGAATGATTGGGATTCCATACGCTTCTGCTATTGGATCCATCATGTATGTCATGATATGTACTAGACCCGATGTCTCCTATGCTTTAAGCATGACGAGCAGATACCAATCAGATCCTGGTGAGAGTCACTGGATTGCAGTCAAGACGATTCTTAAGTACTTGCGAAGGACTAAAGATTCGTTCTTGGTGTATGGAGGAATGGAAGATGATCTAGTTGTAAGTGGTTACACAGATGCAAGCTTCCAAACCGACAAGGATGATTCTAGATCGCAATCTGGATTTGTATTTGTGCTCAATGGAGGTGCTATTAGCTGGAAGAGTTCTAAGCAAAGTACCGTAGCAGATTCTACAACTGAAGCTGAGTATATTGCTGCATCCGATGCTGCTAAAGAGGTTGTTTGGATTAAAAAGTTCATTGGTGAACTAGAAGTGGTTCCTAGCATTGCTAATCCAATAGACCTTTATTGTGATAATAATGGTGCTATTGCTCAAGCAAAGGAACCTAGATCGCATCAGAAATCCAAACACATACTTAGGCGTTTTCATATCATTCGAGAGATCGTTGATAGAGGAGACGTAAATATATGCAGAGTACCAACTGATGATAATATTGCAGACCCATTGACAAAGGGTCTTCCGCAAGCAAAGCATGATGGTCATGTTAGGTCTATGGGTATTCGATACATTAATTAGGCCTAGTGCAAGTGGGAGATTGTTGGTGTTATGCCCTAGGCATGTTGTTTGTTAAACAAATGTTATTATTTATAAAGATATTGAATGTTTGATTATTATGTCTTTTGCATGTTTATTATAATAATCCCCGTCCCTGATAATTGTGATTAATTATTAGTATAAGTTTAATAGATAATCATATGATGATTATGGTGTATGGGATACAATTAGACTTATGGGTATTTGTTGGAGAACAAATGCTGGACTGACCCCTATGAGATTTATGTCATGGTCACAATGTCATAATTAAGTCTCATATAGTTATATCACTGAAATCTTTAGACCTGAGGTTATTACAGTCTTCCACATGATGAACATTATGTTTGACGTATTCAAACGTTATCCCTAACCGGATAGCTATAAAGAATATGATTGGCATAATCGGAATCATGTAGGGAAGAGTAATAAGCCAAGATGGGATTTGTTCCTCATCAAGAGAGATGTCAAGCTTTGGCCACTCGATGAATGGTATTGATGAAATGCATGGCCGTGCTCAAATAAGATTTGTGTTATCAATACATTCGGGATCGAGAAAACATTGAACAAATGTAAGTTGACCATTGACCATGGCTTACGTTCAATAGACATCGTGTAACAAAGAGATTGTGTTATGTTCTATTTTAGGAAACTTTGGAGTTCAAAGTTATACTAATTGGGTAGTCATAATGGCTTGCTAGAGTCCGCTTATGACTTACGAGGTTTGACTGGTTCGGACTCGTTGCCAACTTAGTATAATCCTATTGGGTCACACACGTAGAACGGATAATTAAAAGGAGCGAAAAACGAAGTAAAATGGGTCCTGCCTAAAGGATCCGTACGGCTGAATCTGGATGCTTCCAGAAACATCCGTACGGATGGTTTTGCCCGGCAGAATCAGTTTTAGGAAAACTCTTGTTGGACAAGAAAACCTAATTCCTAAAGGGTTTCTGAAACCCCTTGAATATAAATACAAACTGACGGGAATTGTTCCCTAAGTAGTTGATTTGATCAATTCCAAAGTCTTTCTTAGAGAAAGAAATCACACATTATATTCTTGGGTTATTGTGATTGATTAATCTCAATTATCAAGTCACAATAACAATTAGGAGCTTTGAAGAATAGTTCTTCAACATCGTTGATCAATCCGAAGACCTAGCAGTCAAGTTCAAGAAGGCGTTCTTGAAATCCGTTCGTTGTGTGGATCACCGGTAGAGGACGTTTGTCTTAACGCTTAATCCAAGTTTTACATAACAATCTACAAGGGTTAGTTTCCTTCATCTTGTTATTATGAATTATTGTTCATAGCGGATCTAGGCTATTGGGTTTTATTCAGGTCTATCTTCCGCTGCGCATGATTGCACGAAACCCAACACATTGTTAAGCAAATCAAATATGGGATATGCTTTTCATAGATTCAACTTGAGATTAAGGATGAGAACTTAGGTTTTGAAACCTAAAATTAATTTGGGGGAAATGAGATTTTCATTGGGTTTTACAACAAATAATTGTTGATATTCATAGGGATGAAATATAAATTTTGTTAAAAAAGTAATACTCTGCGTAAAAAAAAATAAAAATTAATACTCCACAGTATAATGAAAACGGCTAATCGAAAAAATAATAAACACAAATCACTAAAGTGAATAAGGAGCAATAAGTCAGGGACCTATTTGGAACATACTCATCCTTTAAATGTTAATTTAGAGTGAATTGCCTAAAATACCCCTTAAAATTCGATCACATGCATCGCGCATGACCATTTAACGGGAATAAACTGACGGGGTTAGTGATAGTGAATATGGATGCAAAAATAAATAAGTTGGATGTGTTGTTTCAAAAGGAAATTAGTTTAGTGACCAAATACCCAAACATGTCATAGTTGAGTGATGTTTGGTGCAGTTTTGCCTTTTAGTTATTAGTGTATATATTTTATTTATAATTACTTATATATTTAGGATTTATTTTACTAACATATTGATGCTTATCTTTGGAAAATTGTTATGTATTTTAGGAGTGTATTTTAGGTGGACTCTCAAAAGGAAATATTGATTGGCCGATTTGAAGATCTCGGTTGATTAGAAGCGGCCAAGTGAAACTATAAATCACATCTTCATTCTTCATTGCAATACACGAATTCACAGAATATTTTGAGAGAAGACTTTATGTTCTTGAAGTTCTTGTTCATCAAGCACTCAAGTGTTTTTAGTGTTTGGTTTATTCTAGGAGTCTAGAATAGTTTGATCTTTTCGTTGTTTTTGTTTCTTTCATTGTCTTGTATTCTGCAAGACCTTTTATTAATGAAAGTTTTTCAGCAAGTAATTTCTTGCTGAAGTGTTTAATCTCTGTTTTATTTAATTCCGCTGCGTTTTCTGGGTTTTTTCATTCACTGCGTTCTTCGGCAGTTGACAAGACAACTGTCTTGACACTTGTGAGCACAGTTGTACTCACAGTTGGTTGTTTCCCAGAACAGTCCTAGCCGCATAATTTCTTTCAATTGGCACCAGAGCCTGGTCTCGACATACTGAGATCGATCTTTGAAAGTGGTCATTATGGACTGTACTCATACTCGTAATAAGCCGCCTACTCTAGATGGTTCAAACTATACCATTTGGAAGGCAAAAATGATCATGTACATCAAAAACATTGATCATCGTGCATGGGTCAGTATTCTAGTGGGATATACATCCCCTACTATGGAATTAGTTGATCCAAAAGGAAAAGCTTCTGTTTCTGATGAAGAGAAAAAGGAAAAGATTTTTGTTCCAAAACCCGAGCAAGATTGGAATGCGGAAGAAATTGCCCTTGCAAATTTCAATGCAAAGGCAATGGCTTCCATATTTGATCATGTTGATCACAATCTGTATCGGTTATTCTCTAACCATACAGTTGCCAAAACTGCTTGGGATATTTTACAACTTCATTGTGAAGGGTCCGATAGCGTCAAACAAACTAAATTAAGAAGATTGATGACAGAGTTTGAAAATTTAAGAATGGGAGAAAATGAAACTATTCAAAACTATTCTGCTAAATTAATGGATATTTCAAATGAATCCTTTGCATTAGGAGAATCCATCTCCAATGCAAGGTTGGTTAGTAAAGTTTTAAGAACTCTCCCAGAAAAATTTAACATCAAAATCTCTGTCATTGAAGAAACTTATGATACTCGGACCGTGAGTCTTGAAAAGGTTCTATGTATTCTAACTACGTTTGAATTGAACCTTGAAGTGCAACAAACTAGCAAAGTAAATTCAATTGCTCTTGCTAGTGCTCTTACTGTGTCCAAAGATCTTGTTGAATTATCAAAGGATATTGATGACTCAAACTTAGAGGAAGATGAATGTGACTTGATCTCTAAAAAATTCAACAATATGTTGAACAAAAAACATCAACAAAGGTTTACTAATAAGGTTACTGCTTCTTCCCCTAAGATTGAATCATTCAAGAAAGAAACAAGTAAGAACAAATTTTCTTCTGAAAACAAAAAATCTATTGAGTCCGTTCAGTGTAGAGCATGTTTAGGATTTGGACACTATGCCAATGAGTGTGCTAACACACTGGGGATGAGTTTTTCTGCAACCTTAAGTGATTCAGATGATGACGATCAGACAGCAAACCTGTCATTTTTACGATCATCACAATCCTCCCTTTCTGACAGTGAATCTGATAGTGAGGATGTACTGTCAACTGACGGCACAACTGACTACTCAGATGGTGCTAACATGTATTCCTGTTTTAACTCCACTTCTGCAGGTGAAACTGAGCAATCCAATCAGGAGGATGAAGATAGTGCAACCTATGAAGATCTACACAATACATATGTTGAGCTTCATGCAGATTGGTCCAAAAGAATGGAACAACTCAAGGCATTCAAGAAGGTAAATGAAAAACTCGCCTCTGACAATCTAAAATTAAAAGCTGAGAATGAGAGGTTGTCGAGTGAAAGTGATACTCAAAAGAACTCCATAGCTAGGTTAGAAGTCATGCATACAAAAAAAGACAATGAGTGTGAGA
Organism: Campanula takesimana; assembly: GCA_026119855.1. Taxonomy (NCBI): domain Eukaryota; kingdom Viridiplantae; phylum Streptophyta; class Magnoliopsida; order Asterales; family Campanulaceae; genus Campanula; species Campanula takesimana. Next base: position 1,627,902 of record JAOWBW010000041.1, read on the forward strand.
AATATAAAAGCGATTTTGAAAAAGAAACCATTACACTCAATAAACTTAACAATGGCAAGGCTAAATTGGAAGATGTTCTGAACATGGGGAACCAAGGAAAATCAGGTTTAGGCTATGGAGATCCAGTGTTTGTTAAGGAAGGTGAGGGAACTTCGAAAAACAACGAGAGATTTAATGTTATTCACGTGTCTCCTCACAAAAACAGAAGAAATAGAAAAAGGAGATACGTGTGTCACCATTGTTTTACCCCTGGACATATACGTCCATTTTGTTACAAGTTGAAATAGGAACTTGGCTTGGAGAAGAACATCAGCCACTTGACAATACAACTGTGGGCACAGTTGGAGTCACAACTGCCCAGTCAACAGCAGTCTGCTCCAAAAGCCACATGGGTAAGAAAGGACACTCTAAAGTGTCAAGTGGTGTTTATGTTGGGTTTCGGAGTAACATGCGCAGCGGAATTAAGCATTTAAATTTAATGAAACCTAAAACCCATAGATCCATTCATATGATTTAGTCAAATACAACATAATGAATACTAGAATACTAACCCTTGATGCCTTTGATTTTGCAACCTTGAATTCGATGGAGGCTTGAAATCTTGATCACGAACAAAGCAAGAATCACGAACTATAAAGATGATAAGTTTCACCCTCTAGCGGTATCCACACCACGAACGAATATCAAGAACACTTGATCTTGGTTGCTAGACCAATCATGAAACACGCTTTCATGATGTGTAGAACTATATGGAATTATGATTATGTATATGTATGATATTCTTGTTCTTCAATCTAGGGATGTCTTAGAACAAGAAATTCATCCTCTCAAACCCTTGGAGGCTCTCACAAAGTTACATAATTCTTAGGGCTGATTTTAGGCGAATAGAGGCTGTTTAAATATATGTTAGACCTATTCCAAATAGGTAACTTATGTCTAAACCCGCAAGAAAACAAAACAGGAAAAACCCTAGCCGAAACAGGGCAGGTCCGCCCGGGTCACCAAGTTAGCCCGGCCGGGTCCTTACTAAGGTCCGACCGGACCTATGCAATTTTTTTGAAATCCTTTTCTTGCTCTTTTATTTTCCAAAAGACCTTAAAGGTCCTTCGAACCATAATTCCATTTAAGTCCTTTTAGATTCATTCTATTGTGTGTGATCCTCTAGGATTATACTAAGTTGGCAATGGGTTCAAACATAAACTCATAAGATATGATTAGGTTCTAGCAAACCGTCATACCTACCCAAATAGTATAACTAGATACAAGTTCGCATTCCTTTAGAACATGTCGTAATCCCTTTGTCCACGATGTCTTTGAACACAAGTCATGGTCAACAAGTCAACTTGTTTTGTTCAATACTTTTCTCGATCCCGAATATGTTGATAATCCAAATGACATTGATCCAATCAATCCATTTGAGTTTGTCCAAACATTTTATCAACAGCAAGGTTGCAGGGAGATCATCCCACTTCCCAAGGGGGAGTGGATGAAGGAAGGAAAACACGAGGAAAAAGAATGAATTACCGGGAATTAGCCGGTTTGGTGTGCATGCAATCCGCATACCATCAGGTAAGCTTTTGTTGTTTCGTTGCTAAGTTTAAGCATGATAATGTGTCAGAAACCTTAAATGGTAATAATTGGATCAAGGTCATGCAAGAGGAAGTGGTAAAATTTGAAAGCAAAGTTGTTAGATTCTTGGTTCATAGGCCATCTAATGCTGAATGTAAGGGAGATGTTACTTGTTGTACTTAATTGTTGAAGATGAACCAGATAATAAAGGATTATGGTCTTAAAAGTAAAACCTTGACTGTATTCTGTGATAGCTTAAGCTCCCAGAATATTGTCAAGAATCCGGTACAACATTTCCTAACGAAGCACATATATATTAGGCATCATTTTATTATAGATCACGTTGAACAAAAAATCATTATTCTTGAACATGTAAGCACAACGGATCAACTTGCTGATATCTTTACCAATGCTTTGGATTTCGAGATATTTTCTTCACTTAAGAAGTCTCTCGGATTGTGTGATACCAGTTGACTGCACAAGTGTGCAGACAACTGACTGCATAACTGTATAATTGTATATTACAGTAAACAAAAAAAAAAGAAGGAAAAAGAAGTTTGTATTCATTCTATTGCACGATTGTCTCTTGTGATCACTTGGTCTTCTTTAGTTCCTTGACTCCGAGCTTTGACCCTTGAATGTGAGACCCTTCTTAACCTGATAATGAAAATTGTCTTGTTAATTCCTTCGTGTTGTTTATCATGGAGTGGGCACTCAATCTAAGGTTACGGGGAAAACAAGCTGCCTCCAATCTTTGAAGTTACTACTCATTTAGGCAATGTGCTGACGTGTATTCATACATAACTTGAGAATCAGTGTAACACTGTATTGTGAGAGTGAAAAGCTCCTCCCCATAACTGATTCATAAGTCATAAGCCTTCAAAGGGAGTGTTCTAGAGGCTTCATGATTGAAGGTGAATCTCATTGAATTCTTGTGAGTTGAAACCGAGTCATGAACTGAGTTGACCATACTATGTCACACCAAAATTGAGACAATCTTCACTTGTGTGTTTAGGCATAATTTTTCTAAGTTTTCGTTCTCCCTTGGTATTAACATCAGCAAATTGAATTAGCAATGCTAGGAACCATCTCAACGATTTCTCGAACGATATGAAAATGCCTAAGTATGTGTTTGAATTTAGGATGTGCTCTTGGTTCCTTTGCTTGATCAATAGCACCACTATTATTACTAATAAGGTCTATTGGATAAACAATACTAGGAACCATCTCAAGTTCACCAATGAACTTCTTAATCCAAACAATTTCCTTTGCATCATCTAATGCAGCAATATACTTAGTTTTGTTTTTGTAGATTTTAGTGACTGTACTCTGCTTGGAACCATTCCAACTTACAACTTCACTATTAGTTATAAAACTCGATTGCGATTTTTCTATTATCTTTGTCGGTTTGGAAGCATGCATCCGTGTACCCATATACGACGAGATTATTTTCCATCCTTCCATAGATCAAAACAAATCTTTAGTCCTTCTAAAGTACTTTAAGAATTGTTTTACAGCCATCCAGTGATTTTCATCGGTGTCGGATTGTTATCTACTCATCATGCTCTAAGCATTAGATAATCCGGCTTAGTACTTATCATGGCACGATGGATCCAATTACCGAAGCAAATGGCATTCCATCCATTTTCTTATGCTCATCATTTGTCTTAGGATATTTGAGTCTTTGCATAGAGAAACTCCATGTAACACTGATAACTGTACTCTCTTAGAATTTTCCTTGCGGAATCTTCTAATAACTTTGTCAATGTGTTTACTTTAGCCTTAAATCAATTATCTTCCTTGATGCCAAGGGCATATGCGGTTTCTTCCATATCTTTCATTGAAGCACTTTCCTATGTGTAGGAATGTCGTTTCCAATGAGTAATATGTCATCCACATATTTAAATAAGGAATAGCACTATGCTCCCACTAATCATCTTGTATATACAAGGTTCATCTTCGTTCTTGATAAAACAAAACCATTTTGATTTATCAAAACGGAGATTCCAACTTCCATAAGCTTGCTTTAATCCATCCAATGGATTTCTGCAACTTATATAATTTATTAGAATTTTCTTTGACTATCAAAACCTTTAGGTTGTATCCAATACATCCTTAAGTTAGTTCCTGTTTGAGGAACGCTTGTTTTGACATCATTTTGTCATATTTCATATTCCAAATATGAAGATGTGACTATGATAATTCTAGTAAGTTCCTTGCCACCCATGTAAGTTTTCTCCAAGAAAACCTAATCTCATCTTTTGGTTTTTACACCTTAGGACAGAATGATCAAGTTCAAAACTTGATTATTACACATGGATTGCCTTTTAGATATTATGACTCCAAGTTATTAATCTAAATGTGGAGTGGACAATGCATCTTTGATAGGTTGCAAACGTGTCATTTTCAATGAACTTTACCTCAATACTTTCTATTTTGAAATATCCAATATTTCTTGTGATAGATTGTATCCTATCATGTACGCAAGTACTTTGTATAACTTTGAACGGACTTTTCACGACTCCTTGTGAAAACTTGTTCAACTTTTATCTTAGGTTAAATCATATTTTCTAGGTCTCGAACCATTCGAGATATATGTTACTCCCACTGATTCTTTTAGAGATAAACCATTTATCTAGAAAAGTACCATCATAAGCAACTCCTTTCCAAAATGTCTCACGGTCTTAAATCTTTATGAAAGACAAACCGAGTTTTCTTTCACCTTTTAACCTCTTTTGATGGAACTCAAATTAGTGTAGTTATAGCGGTTTCAAATAAATAACCCCAAAACAAATAATGGAAGATCAATCTGACGTTATCATCTAATGAATCCTTATCCAATAAGGTTCTTTTCTTCCATGCAGACACATCATTCCAAATGGTGTTCTTGGTGGAGTTTAATTGTGAAACTATTTCACAACCTTAACGATGACTGTCAAATTCTTGGTTTAATTATTCATCATTGTGATCCAATCAGAATCTTTGAATAATTTTACCAAGTATTAACAAAATTTTCTTTTAGCATTGCTACTTAATGCACTATATACATCGAGATGTATTAGGTCAAGTAAGATGTTAGCCTTTTACCAATCATAGTAAAAGAAGTCTTGGTCCAAGTAAATAAGATTTGCATAAATCATGTGATTCCAAATCATATGACTTAAAACTCCGTCCCATGGAATTTTAGATATGCATTTCTCATTTATTTGATCAAAACAATAATGCATAAAGAATTTTAATTATTTATGTTATAGCCTCTATTACTTTGTTCTTCAAGATTTAGGATATAAGATTTATTTATATGATAAATATGATAACACAATGAAGTAAATCATAATAAATAAAGAACTTTTATTATTTCAAATAAGAAATAAATATCCTTCATTATCTTATAACAAAATAATATTTTATACTTCATTAGTAAAGTCACTTTACAAGTGTTCTATGAACAATGTTGCAATCATTGCATCATTACCATTCATAGATCAAACTTTATTATAAATAGTCTTTCAATTTACTAATTATTGCATATTTTTTACAAATATGGGACCCATATCCGGTATCCAATACCCAATAATTGAAGTTAGAAAGATTAATTTATAACATAAGTATCCCGAGTGGTAGTCCCACTACCATTCCTTTTGTTGATCGTCCAAAATCTTGACTACAATTCTAAATTGTCAATCCAATTGTCATTTTACCAAATTGCATCAATTAGAGTTATTATTTTAACCATAATTATTTTCTTTAGGTTTGACAATGTCTGTATTACCTTTTCCTTTAGCACTTGGCCTCCTTTCCGTCATGAACCATGAGCATTGGAGAACCTTTCTCCATTATCTTCATCTCCGCAGTTTTTCAGCATATCATGCAACTCAGAGAGATTCTTATTCATTCCAAGCATGTTATAGTTCATCATGAAGTGATTATAACTTTTGGACAATGAATCAAGAATGAGATCCATGGCTTGCTCCAATCCAATTGGACAACCAAGTTTCTCAAGATGCTCTACGTAGCCTTTATCTTAAGCATGTGAGGTTCCACTTATTGCCCTTTACTCCTTTTACAAGAAGTGAATGCAATAATGGTTTTATACCTCTCTTGCCTAGATTGCTCTTTGAAACATGTAACTCAACTCCACGCCTATCTAATTGGCTTCCACAAGTTCCAAACTTTGTTGGAGTTTCGAGTTCATAGTTACGAGCATGAGACAACTCACATCCCTAGAAACATACTCATGTCTCATGTGATTGTCTTTGTCTGGCATTGGGTTCTTTAGGAATAGGCCCATAAAAAATGTACAACACATCTTCTTGCCTTAGAACGATTCTTAGGCTTAGGATCCAATCAATGAAGTTTGTACCTTTCTCTTGAAGCTTTATCCTTATCAAGGATTGATCGCAACGATTTTAGTTGTCATCTACAACTTATGCAAAATTTCATAAATTTTACAAGTACCAATCTCATTAAAGAGATAAATAATGTATTTTTCAAAAATACTCCCACTAAATTATATAACCTTCTTATACATCCAATGTATAATATAATTTAAATGGGCTAAGATCTAACTTTAATTTAATTTCAAGTACGCTTTGGCGCACCGCTCAAAATCAAATTTATCAGGTAGACAACCCTTTCAATCATATCCCATATGACTCTTAGATCCTCTTCTGAGACTCTTTTAAAATTGGGCTAAGATCCAACTTTAATTTAATTTCAAGTCGGCTATGGCGAATTACACAAAATCAAATTAATTAGGTAGACAATTTCTTGTCAATCATATCCAATATGATTCTTAGGGATCCAATTTTCAAAAGCATGTTTAATCTCATCTTTGCCTAGGCCCAAAACTGTTTTGACGCCTAATTAAGTCCAACTATTTTAAACGCATAGGAAACTCTTATTCACTCATCTTGCTCATACAAGAATAAAATCAATGCACCTCGCTTTGGTGAGCCCACATGAAAATACCCGTGTACTTACAAGTATTTTAATCATGGCGTGGCAAAAAAGACTTAAAACTTTCTTGAAGGTTCATCACCATATAGCATACAACATATTTATGAGCACACAAGATAAACATGTTACGCATCAAGTTTAGCCACTAAATTAATAATCATTAATTTAAGCATAATATTTATGTGTCATTAGTTTCTCTATAATTATGATGATAAGACTATTTGAACTTTGGTTATCATCTCCAAATCAAGACAACAAGAAGTGCGGTCTAACTAAGCCTTTGGCAACCACAATCCCGCACTAATTCAAGAAACCAAGAAAGTAGTTCATGTGGCTGAAACTAAGCAATAGATGGTCTCGATGAACGTAGGACAATTGCATCCACAATTCCACATGGATTTCCAATCTTTGAATCAAGAACTTTGTCTCTCAATTTTAGCAATTATGAATTCTTCATAATTCTAACTTCGTTTTATCTTTGAAACTTTGATTGCGATCAAGTTTGGGAAACACAATCTCGAAGAACGCAGATTAGCCATCCAAACATTGATCCAATCTCAGAATCACAAGATCAAAACAAATAGGAAAATCAAACCCCGAGATCCAAACCCAAACCAAACGCCAAACCCCCGCTCCAGACCAGAAGGTCCGGCCGGGTGCTTGCAGTGGTCCGGTCGGACCCACCTCTGAAAAATCCCAGATTTCTGAGTCGAACCAAAACCAAAAGCCAGACCCCCGCTCCAGACCATAGGGTCCGGCCGGGTCCTTTCTCTGGTCCGGTCGGACCTTCACCGAAAAACCCAAAATTTTTAAAGTTCCAAATTTTGCTCAAAAATGTTTTTCCCGATTCAATTAGGATTTGGTGCTCTTGATGATCCAGTCATCATGAACATCAGAACCTTGAATGAACAATTCATGAATCCTTAGATTATCAAACTTTGATCTAATCAAAATTGATAACCCAAATTTAAATCCACAATAATTTTTATTGCGATTGAATAGTGCGATTAAAGTTTATAAAACAATAAACCACATAAAATCAATATAACACATAAACATCATAATCCCAATATTCATATCATGCTAGGCACATAAACAAACAATTTATATACACACAACATGATTATGTATTGAAATAATCAACATGAACGGGGCTCTGATACCACTGTTGGGTTTCAGAGTAACATGCGCAGCGGAATTAAGCATTTAAATTTAATGAAACTCAAAGCCCATAGATCCATTCATATGATTAAGTCAAATACAACATAATTAATACTAGAATACTAACTCTTGATGCCTTTGATTTTGCAACCTTGAATTCGATGGAGGCTTGAAATCTTGATCACGAACAAAGCAAGAATCACGAACTATGAAGATGATAAGTTTCACCCTCTAGCGGTATCCACACCACGAACGAATATCAAGAACACTTGATCTTGGTTGCTAGACCAATCATGAAACACGCTTTCATGATGTGTAGAACTATATGGAATTATGATTATGTATATGTATGATATTCTTGTTCTTCAATCTAGGGATGTCTTAGAACAAGAAATTCATCCTCTCAAAACCTTGGAGGCTCTCACAAAGTTACATAATGCTTAGGGTTGATTTTGGGTGAATAGAGGCTGTTTAAATATATGTTAGACATATTCCAAATAGGTAACTTATGTCTAAACCCGCATGAAAATGGAATAGGAAAAACCCTAGCCGAAACAGGGCAGGTCCGCCCGGGTCACCAAGTTGGTCCGCCCGGGTCATGGATGGGGTCCGGCCGGGTCCTTACCAAGGTCTGACCGGACCTATGCAATTTTTTTGAAATCCTTTTCTTTCTCCTTTATTTTCTAAAATCCCTTAAAGGTCCTTCGACCCATAATTCCATTTAAGTCCTTTTAGATTCGTTCTACTGTGTGCGACCCTCTAGAATTATACTAAGTTGGCAATGGGTTCAAACATAAACTCATAAGATATGATTAGGTTCTAGCAAACCGTCATACCTACCCAAATAGTATAACTAGATACAAGTTTACATTCCTTTAGAACATGTCATAATCCCTTTGTCCACGATGTCTTTGACCACAAGTCATGGTCAACAAGTCAAGTTTTTTTGTTCAATACTTTTCTTGATCCCGAATATGTTGATAATCCAAATGACATTGATCCAATCAATCCATTTGAGTTTGGACAAACATTTCATCAACATCATTCCTTCGAGGGGCCCAAGCTTGACATCTCTCCGAAGAGGGACAAATCCATTTAGCTTATTATTCTTCCCTACGTGAATCTGATTATGCTAATCATACCCTTTATGGCTACCTGGTTAAAGGTAACGTTTGAATATGTCAAATATAATGTTCATCAAGTGGAAGACTATAATAACTTCATGTCTAAGGATTCAAATGACATAACTAATATGAGATTTATATATGACATTGACCATGACATAAATCTCATACCACGGGTCATGTTCAGTACCTTGTTCCAAACAAGTACCCATAAATCTAACATGATCATCCCATGATCATTTAGCCTTTATACTAGTGCTTAACAAGCTCTAGGGACGGAGATTATTATAAGCAAACATGAGCAACAATAATAATCTTATTATCTCTTTATCATCATGAATAAAATGATAACTTATACAACATTTAACAAACGTGCCTAGGGCACCAATACCAACAGTTTACCTCCTTGAAGAGCAGTGTGGAAGGAGCCTAGTACTTTGACAGTGGCTGCTCCCGCCACATGACTGGCTCTCTTGAGCATTTCAAAGAATATGAAGCCTTTAAAGGTGGAAAAGTCGATTTTGGTGGAGGTTCTCAAGGTGAGGTAATTGGCAAAGGTACTCTGAATGTTAATGGTTTGCCTAACATGCATAATGTCTTGCATGTTGATGGGTTAAAGGAAAACCTAATTAGCATAAGCCAATTGTGTGATGATGATCTACATGTGAAGTTTGATAAGAAGATCTGTGAGGTCTTCGATGATTCAAATATATACGTTTTGAAAGGTGTAAGATCCTCTGATCATTGTTACAAGTTGGTTGAAAATCATTTATGTTTTAACTCAATTTTTGTTAATGCTCCTGATCTTAGTGTCAATTGTGTTGAGAATTGTATTACAAGGTGCACTTGGGAGCATAAAAAGATTAATGATGAATCTGATCCAAAGTCCACAACAGAATCTGTAGATACACCAACTGTGAGGACTACTGACAGTCCAGATGAACAGTCAACTGCCACGACAGATGGTCATACAGCAGCTGATTCTAGTTCAGATTCTGAAATCTTGGAAGATCAGGAAACCAGAGGTAATGATGCTACAGCAAGGTTATAGGGAGATCATCCCACTTCCCAAGGGGGAGTGGATGAAGGAAGGAAAACATGAGGAAAAAGAATAAATTACCGGGAATTAGCCGGTTTGGTGTGCATGCAATCCGCATACCATCAGGTAAGCTTTTGTTGTTTCGTTGCTAAGTTTAAGCATGATAATGTGTCAGAAACCTTAAATGGTAATAATTGGATCAATGTCATGCAAGAGGAAGTGGTAAAATTTGAAAGCAAAGATGTTAGGTTCTTGGTTCATAGGCCATCTAATGCTGAATGTATGGGAGATGTTACTTGTTGTACTCAATTTCTGAAGATGAACCAGATAATAAATGATTATGGTGTTAAAAGTAAAACCTTGACTGTATTTTGTGATAGCTTAAGCTCCCAGAATATTGCCAAGAATCCGGTACAACATTTCCTAACGAAGCACATAGATATTAGGCATCACTTTATTAGAGATCTCGTTGAACAAAAAATCATTATTCTTGAACATGTAAGCACAACTGATCAACTTGCTGATATCTTTACCAAGGCTTTGGATTTCGAGAGATTTTCTTCACTTAAGAAGTCTCTCGGATTGTGTGATACCAGTTGACTGCACAAGTGTGCAGACAACTGACTGCATAACTGTATAATTGTATATTACAGTAAACATAAAAAAAAGGAAAAAGTAGTTTGCATTCATTCTATTGCACGATTGTCTCTTGTGATCACTTGGTCTTCTTTAGTTCCTTGACTCCGAGCTTTGACCCTTGAATGTGAGACCCTTCTTAAACTGATAATGAAAATTGTCTTGTTAATTCCTTCGTGTTGTTTATCATGGAGTGGGCACTCAATCTAAGGTTACGGGGAAAACAAGCTGCCTCCAATCTTTGAAGTAACTACTCATTTAGGCAATGTGCTGACGTGTATTCATACATAACTTGAGAATCAGTGTAACACTGTATTGTGAGAGTGAAAAGCTCCTCCCCGTAACTGATTCATAAGTCATAAGCCTTCAAAGGGAGTGTTCTAGAGGCTTCATGATTGAAGGTGAATCTCATTGAATTCTTGTAAGTTGAAACCGAGTCATGAACTGAGTTGACCATACTATGTCACACCAAAATTGAGACAATCTTCACTTGTGTGTTTAGGCATAATTTTTCTAAGTTTTCGTTCTCCCTTGGTATTAACATCAGCAAATTGAATTAGCAATGCTAGGAACCATCTCAACGATTTCTCGAACGATATGAAAATGCCTAACTATGTCTTTGGATTTAGGATGTGCTCTTGGTTCCTTTCCTTGATCAATAGCATCACTATTATTACTAATAAGGTCTATTGGATTAGCAATGCTAGGAACCATCTCAAGTTCACCAATGAACTTCTTAATCCATACAATTTCCTTTGCAGCATCTAATGCAGCAATATACTTAGTTTTGTTTTTGTAGATTTTAGTGATTGTACTCTGCTTGGAACCATTCCAACTTACAACTTCACTATTAGTTATAAAACTCGATTGCGATTTTTCTATTATCTTTGTCGGTTTGGAAGCATGCATCCGTGTACCCATATACGACGAGATTATCTTCCATCCTTCCATAGAGATCAAAACAAATCGTTAGTCCTTCTAAAGTACTTTAAGAATTGTTTTACAGCCATCCAGTGATTTTTACCGGTGTCGGATTGTTATCTACTCGTCATGCTCTAAGCATTATATATATCCGGCTTAGTACTTATCATGGCACAATGGATCCAATTACCGAAGCAAATGGCATTCCATCCATTTTCTTATGCTCATCATTTGTCTTAGGATATTTGAGTCTTTGCATAGAGAAACTCCATGTAACATTGATAACTGTACTCTCTTAGAATTTTCCTTGCGGAATCTTCTAATGACTTTGTCAATGTGTGTACTTTGGCTTTAAATCAATTAGCTTCCTTGATGCCAAGGGCATATGCGGTTTCTTCCATATCTTTCATTGAAGCACTTTCCTACGTGTAGGAATGTCGTTTCCAATGAGTAATATGTCATCCACATATTTTAATAAGGAATAGCACTAGGCTCTAATCATCTTGTATATACAAGGTTCATCTTCATTCTTGATAAAACAAAACCATTTTGATTTATCAAAACGGAGATTCCAACTTCCATAAGCTTGCTTTAATCCATCCAATGGATTTCTGCAACTTACATAATTTATTAGAATTTTCTTTGACTGTCAAAACCTTTAGGTTGTATCCAATACATCCTTAAGTTAGTTCCTGTTTGAGGAACGCTTGTTTTGACATCATTTTGTCATATTTCATATTCCAAATATGATGATGTGACTATGATAATTCTAGTAAGTTCCTTGCCACCCATGTAAGTTTTCTCCAAGAAAACTTAATCTCATCTTTTGGTTTTTACACCTTAGGACAGAATGATCAAGTTCCAAACTTGATTATTACACATGGATTGCCTTTTAGATATTATGACTCCAAGTTATTAATCTAAATGTGGAGTGGACAATGCATCTTTGATAGGTGGCAAACGTGTCATTTTCAATGAACTTTACCTCAATACTTTCTATTTTGAAATATCCAATATTTCTTGTTATAGATTGTATCCTATCATGTACGCAAGTACTTTGTATAACTTTGAATGGACTTTTCACGACTCCTTGTGAAAACTTGTTCAACTTTCATCTTAGGTTAAATCATATTTTCTAGGTCTCGAACCATTCGAGATATATGTTACTCCCACTGATTCTTTTAGAGATAAACCATTTATCTAGAAAAGTACCATCATAAGCAACAAATCATTTGTTTATTACGAGTAAAATATTATCCTCAAGTTTCCTTAGGATATCCCATGAAAGTATATTTATTAGATTTAAATGTGAGTGTGTCCCAGACAACTCCTTTCCAAAAGGTCTCACGGTCTTAAATCTTTATGAAAGACAAACCGAGTTTTCTTTCACCTTTTAACCTCTTTTGATGGAACTCAAATTAGTGTAATTATAGCGGTTTCAAATACATAACCCCAAAACAAATAATGGAAGATCAATCTGACGTTATCATCTAATGAATCCTTATCCAATAAGGTTCTTTTCTTCCATGCAGACACATCATTCCAAATGGTGTTCTTGGTGGAGTTTAATTGTGAAACTATTTCACAACCTTAACGATGACTGTCAAATTCTTGGTTTAATTATTCATCATTGTGATCCAATCAGAATCTTTGAATAATTTTACCAAGTATTAACAAAATTTTCTTTTAGCATTGCTACTTAATGCACTATATACATCGAGATGTATTAAGTCAAGTAAGATGTTAGCCTTTTACCAATCATAGTAAAAGAAGTCTTGGTCCAAGTAAATAAGATTTGCATAAATCATGTGATTCCAAATCATATGACTTAAAACTCCGTCCCATGGAATTTTAGATATGCATTTCTCATTTATTTGATCAAAACAATAATGCATAAAGAATTTTAATTATTTATGTTATAGCCTCTATTACTTTGTTCTTCAAGATTTAGGATATAAGATTTATTTATATGATAAATATGATAACACAATGAAGTAAATCATAATAAATAAAGCACTTTTCTTATTCCAAATAAGAAATAAATATCCTTCATTATCTTATAACAAAATAATATTTTCTACTTCATTAGTAAAGTCACTTTACAAGTGTTCTACGAACAATGTTGCAATCATTGCATCATTACCATTCATAGATCAAACTTTACTATAAGTAGTCTTTCAATTTACTAATTATTGCATATTTTTTACAAATGTGGAACCCATATCCGGTATCCAATACCCAATAATTAAAGTTAGAAAGATTAATTTATAACATAAGTATCCCGAGTGGTAGTCCCACTACCATTCCTTTTGTTGATCGTCCAAAATCTTGACTACAATTCTAAATGGTCAATCCAATTATCATTTTACCAAATTGCATCAATTAGAGTTATTATTTTAACCATAATTATTTCCTTTAGGTTTAACAATGTCTGTATTACCTTTTCCTTTGGCACTTGGCCTCCTTTCCGTCATGAACCATGAGCATTGGAGAACCTTTCTCCATTATCTTCATCTCCGCAGTTTTTCAGCATATCATGCAACTCGGAGAGATTCGTATTCATTCCAAGCATGTTATAGTTCATCATGAAGTGATTATAACTTTTGGACAATGAATCAAGAATGAGATCCATGGCTTGATCCAATTCAATTGGACAACCAAGTTTCTCAAGATGCTCTACGTAGCCTTTATCTTAAGCATGTGAGGTTCCACTTATTGCCCTTTACTCCTTTTACAAGAAGTGAATGTAATAATGGTTTTATACCTCTCTTGCCTAGATTGCTCTTTGAAACATGTAACTCAACTCCACGCCTATCTAATTGGCTTCCACAAGTTCCAAACTTTGTTGGAGTTTCGAGTTCATAGTTACGAGCATGAGACAACTCACATCCCTAGAAACATACTCATGTCTCCTGTGATTGTCTTTGTCTGGCATTGGGTTCTTTAGGAATAGGCCCATAAAAAATGTACAACACATCTTCTTGCCTTAGAACGATTCTTAGGCTTAGGATCCAATCAATGAAGTTTGTACCTTTCTCTTGAAGCTTTATCCTTATCAAGGATTGATCACAACGATTTTAGTTGCCATCTACAACTTATGCAAAATTTCATAAATTTTACAAGTACCAATCTCATTAAAGAGATAAATAATGTATTTTTTAAAAATACTCCCACTAAATTATATAACCTTCTTATACATCCAATGTATAATATAATTTAAATGGGCTAAGATCTAACTTTAATTTAATTTCAAGTACGCTTTGGCGCACCGCTCAAAATCAAATTTATCAGGTAGACAACCCTGTCAATCATATCCCATATGACTCTTAGATCCTCTTCTAAGACTCTTTTAAAATTGGGCTAAGATCCAACTTTAATTTAATTTCAAGTCCGCTATGGCGGATTACACAAAATCAAATTAATTAGGTAGACAATTTCTTGTCAATCATATCCAATATGATTCTTAGGGATCCAATTTTCAAAAGCATGTTTAATCTCATCTTTGCCTAGGCCCAAAACTGTTTTGACGCCTAATTAAGTCCAACAATTTTAAACGCATAGGAAACTCTTATTCACTCATCTTGCTCATACAAGAATAAAATCAATGCACCTCGCTTTGGCGAGCCCACATGAAAATACCCGTGTACTTACAAGTGTTTTAATCATGGCGTGGCAAAAAGGATTTAAAACTTTCTTGAAGGTTCATCACCATATAGCATACAACACATTTATGAGCACACAAGATAAACATGTTACGCATCAAGTTTAGCCACTATATTAATAATCATTAATTTAAGCATAATATTTATGTGTCATTAGTTTCTCTATAATTATGAGGATGAGACTATTTGAACTTTGGTTATCATCTCCAAATCAAGACAACAAGAAGTGCGGTCGAACTAAGCCTTTGGCAACCACAATCCCGCACTAATTCAAGAAACCAAGAAAGTAGTCCATGTGGCCGAAACTAAGCAATAGATGGTCTCGATGAACGTAGGACAATTGCATCCACAATTCCACATGGATTTCCAATCTTTGAATCAAGAACTTTGTTTCTCAATTTTAGCAATTATGAACTCTTCATAATTATAACTTCGTTTTATCTTTGAAACTTTGATTGCGATCAAGTTTGGGAAACACAATCTCGATGAACGCAGATTAGCCATCCAAACCTTGATCCAATCTCAGAATCACAAGATCAAAACAAATAGGAAAATCAAACCCCGAGATCCAAACCCAAACCAAACGCCAAACCCCCGCTCCAGACCAGAAGGTCCGGCCGGGTGCTTGCAGTGGTCCGGTCGGACCCACCTCTGAAAAATCCCAGATTTCTGAGTCGAACCAAAACCAAAAGCCAGACCCCCGCTCCAGACCATAGGGTCCGTCCGGGTCCTTGCTCTGGTCCGGTCGGACCTTCACCGAAAAACCCAGAATTTTTAAAGTTCCAAATTTTGCTCAAAAATGTTTTTCCCGATTCAATTAGGATTTGGTGTTCTTGATGATCTAGTCATCATGAACATCAGAACCTTGAATGAACAATTCATGAATCCTTAGATTATCAAACTTTGATACAATCAAAATTGATAACCCAAACAATTTTAAATCCACCATAATTTTTATTGCGATTGAATAGTGCGATTAAAGTTTATAAAACAATAAACCACATAAAATCAATATAACAAATAAACATCATAATCCCAATATTCATATCATGCTAGGCAGATAAACAAACAATTTATATACACACAACATGATTATGTATTACAATAATCAACATGAACGGGCCTCTGATACCACTGTTGGGTTTCGGAGTAACATGCACAGCGGAATTAAGCATTTAAATTTTATGAAACCCAAAGCCCATAGATCCATTCATATGATTAAGTCAAATATAATATAATGAATACTAGAATACTAACTCTTGATGCCTTTGATTTTGCAACCTTGAATTCGATGGAGGCTTGAAATCTTGATCACGAACAAAGCAAGAATCACGAACTATGAAGATGATAAGTTTCACCCTCTAGCGGTATCCACACCACGAACGAATATCAAGAACACTTGATCTTGGTTGCTAGACCAATCATGAAACACGCTTTCATGATGTGTAGAACTATATGGAATTATGATTATGTATATGTATGATATTCTTGTTCTTCAATCTAGGGATGTCTTAGAACAAGAAATTCATCCTCTCAAAACCTTGGAGGCTCTCACAAAGTTACATAATGCTTAGGGTTGATTTTGGGCGAATAGAGTCTGTTTAAATATATGTTAGACCTATTCCAAATAGGTAACTTATGTCTAAACCCGCATGAAAATGGAACAGGAAAAACCCTAGCCGAAACAGGGCAGGTCCGCCCGGGTCACCAAGTTGGTCCGCCCGGGTCATGCATGGGGTCCGGCCGGGTCCTTATCAAGGTCTGACCGGACCTATGCAATTTTTCTGAAATCCTTTTCTTTCTCCTTTATTTTTTAAAATCCCTTAAAGGTCCTTCGACCCATAATTCCATTTAAGTCCTTTTAGATTCATTCTATTGTGTGCGACCCTCTAGGATTATACTAAGTTGGCAATGGGTTCAAACATAAACTCATAAGATATGATTAGGTTCTAGCAAACCGTCATACCTACCCAAATAGTATAACTAGATACAAGTTCGCATTCCTTTAGAACATGTCATAATCCCTTTGTCCACGGTGTATTTGAACACAAGTCATGGTCAACAAGTCAACTTGTTTTGTTCAATACTTTTCTCGATCCCGAATATGTTGATAATCCAAATGACATTGATCCAATCAATCCATTTGAGTTTGGCCAAACATTTCATCAACATCATTCCTTAGAGGGGCCCAAGCTTGACATCTCTCCGAAGAGGGACAAATCCATTTAGCTTATTATTCTTCCCTACGTGAATCCGATTATGCCAATCATACCCTTTACGGCTACCTGGTTAAAGGTAATGTTTGCATATGTCAAACATAATGTTCATCAAGTGGAAGACTATAATAACTTCATGTCTAAGGATTCAAATGACATAACTAATATGAGATTTATATATGACATTGACCATGACATAAATCTCATACCACGGGTCATGTCCAGTACCTTGTTCCAAACAAGTACCCATAAATCTAACATGATCATCCCTTGATCATTTAGCCTTTATACTAGTGCTTAACAAGATCTAGGGACAGAGATTATTATAAGCAAACATGAGCAACAATAATAATCTTATTATCTCTTTATCATCATGAATAAAATGATAACTTATACAACATTTAACAAACGTGCCTAGGGCACCAATACCAACAGTTTACCTCCTTGAAGAGCAGTGTGGAAGGGGCCTAGTACTTTGACAGTGGCTGCTCCCGCCACATGACTGGCTCTCTTGAGCATTTCAAAGAATATGAAGCCTTTAAAGGTGGAAAATTCGATTTTGGTGGAGGTTCTCAAGGTGAGGTAATTGGCAAAGGTACTCTGAATGTTAATGGTTTGCCTAACATGCATAATGTCTTGCATGTTGATGGGTTAAAGGAAAACCTAATTAGCATAAGCCAATTGTGTGATGATGATCTACATGTCAAGTTTGATAAGAAGATCTGTGAGGTCTTCGATGATTCAAATATATGCATTTTGAAAGGTGTAAGATCCTCTGATCATTGTTACAAGTTGGTTGAAAATCATTCATATTTTAACTCAATTTTTGATAATGCTCCTGATCTTAGTGTCAATTATGTTGAGAATTGCATTACAAGGTGCACTTGGGAGCATGAAAAGATTAATGATGAATCTGATCCAAAGTCCACAACAGAATCTGCAAATACACCAATTGTGAGGACTACTAACAGTCCAGATGAACAGTCAACTGCCACGACAGATGGTCATACAGCAGCTGATTCTGGTTCAGATTATGAAATCTTGGAAGATCAGGAAACCAGATAATAAATGATTATGGTGTTAAAAGTAAAACCTTAACTGTATTTTGTGATAGCTTAAGCTCCCAGAATATTGCCAAGAATCCGGTACAACATTTCCTAACGAAGCACATAGATATTAGGCATCATTTTATTAGAGATCTCGTTGAACAAAAAATCATTATTCTTGAACATGTAAGCACAACTGATCAACTTGCTGATATCTTTACCAAGGCTTTGGATTTCGAGAGATTTTCTTCACTTAAGAAGTCTCTCGGATTGTGTGATACCAGTTGACTGCACAAGTGTGCAGACAACTGACTGCATAACTGTATAATTGTATATTACAGTAAACAAAAAAAAAAGGAAAAAGTAGTTTGCATTCATTCTATTGCACGATTGTCTCTTGTGATGACTTGGTCTTCTTTAGTTCCTTGACTCCGAGCTTTGACCCTTGAATGTGAGACCCTTCTTAACCTGATAATGAAAATTGTCTTGTTAATTCCTTCGTGTTGTTTATCATGGAGTGGGCACTCAATCTAAGGTTACGGGGAAAACAAGCTGCCTCCAATCTTTGAAGTTACTACTCATTTAGGCAATGTGCTGACGTGTATTCATACATAACTTGAGAATCAGTGTAACACTGTATTGTGAGAGTGAAAAGCTCCTCCCCGTAACTGATTCATAAGTCATAAGCCTTCAAAGGGAGTGTTCTAGAGGCTTCATGATTGAAGGTGAATCTCATTGAATTCTTATGAGTTGAAACCGAGTCATGAACTGAGTTGACCATACTATGTCACACCAAAATTGAGACAATCTTCACTTGTGTGTTTAGGCACAATTTTTCTAAGTTTTTCGTTTTCCCTTGGTATTAACATCAGCAAATTGAATTGTTGTTCTTATGTGTTAAAGATTGATGCTTTTCATGTGATTAACGATAATCTAATGGCGTGATGTTCAAGTTTCATTGTGCAGTTGGTGGAAATTATGGTACATTGTGGATTAATGGATTCAGTTGAATTTGGCAAGTTCTAATTCTGGGACGGACAATTTATCACAAAAATGGAAAAAGTTTGAATTTTAAAATCAAAATCCTTGTTTGTTTTGGAATTCAAATGGGTACTTCAATGTTTCTCGGTTCTCCCTACTCCTTGGCCTACCCGAGTTCTTAGTAAGAATCTCTGTCCTCCCTTGATATTTCCTCCATGTCGAATATGGTTATGAATTATGGTTTAGTATATCTTCGTCCTCATGCTTTCTAGCTTCATTTCTCTCATCTCATCTTGTTCCTATTCTGCAAATGCTCTCGCTCTAACATTTTTGTAGATAAATCCGGGAATTCAGGAGAAACTCTAAGTGATTTTGTGTGACACAAAATGATTGTTTGCCACTTCTCTGATCAAGCTCAGGCATTTTTGTTGTTAAGCATCCAGCTGGTGCTAAGCAACTTGTTCGTGCAACTGTGCGGACAACTGGACAGTCAACTGTACAGTCAATTGTACAGTCAACTGGTAAGTCATTTGGTAAGTCTGCAGAACTCTCTGGTCTATAAAAGTTTGCTGCGATGTGAGTTGAGATTAATGATGCTCTTAGAGGTATTTTTGTTGGGGAGATTCAAATTTAGGGGGAGTGGAAGATATTTAAAAAAAAAAATTCTTTGTGTTTGATGGTTCTTCTCAAAAAGGGGGAGAAAGATGTGGTCTTCATATTCAGGGGGAGAAATATGTGTTCTAAAGATGTATGTAGGGGAATAGAATCCAATATACAATTCAGGGGGAGAGATTATTGTTTTGCAGATTTTGATCAGAACCACAAAGATAAGGGGAGATTGAAGAGTATGAAAATACTCTATTATATTTTAATCTTTGTGATTCTGATTTAAGTGTATATCTTTGTGAATATTTTAGTTATTAGTGTATATATTTTATTTATAATTACTTATATATTTAGGATTTATTTCACTAACATATTGATGCTTATCTTTGGAAAGTTGTTATGTATTTTAGGAGTGTATTTTAGGTGGACTCTCAAAAGGAAATATTGATTGGCCGATTTGAAGATCTCGGTTGATTAGAAGCGGCCAAGTGAAACTATAAATCACATCTTCATTCTTCATTGCAATACACGAATTCACAGAATATTTTGAGAGAAGACTTTGTGTTCTTAATGTTCTTGTTCATCAAGAACTCAAGTGTTTTTAGTGTTTGGTTTATTCTAGGAGTCTAGAATAGTTTGATCTTTTCGTTGTTTTTGTTTCTTTCATTGTCTTGTATTCTGGAAGACCTTTTATTAATGAAAGTTTTCCAGCAAGTAATTTCTTGCTGAAGTGTTTAATCTCTGTTTTATTTAATTCCACTGCGTTTTCTGGGTTTTTTCATTCACTGCGTTCTTCGGCAGTTGACAAGACAACTGTCTTGACACTTGTGAGCACAGTTGTACTCATAGTTGGTTGGTTCCCAGAACAGTCCTAGCCGTATAATTTCTTTCAGAAATTACAAACAATTGTGTTGTTGTTTTCAATTTTATTTAGATTGTAATTTTATGTTTGTTTGTTTTTTTTTTTATATATATTTTGTTGTTCTAATAAGTTTCTCCCCTTCGTTGGGAGCCGTTGATTTCTCCCCACCGTTGGGAGCCGTTGCTTTCTCTCCGTCGTTGAGAACCTATGTTTGTTTTTGTGTTAGTTTTGTTCCTTTTGAAAATGCAAATGATGAATCTAGCATTATCTCATAACAGAAAGCTGATCATTATTTTCACTGCACAAGGACGCTTTGTGGATTTTGAGATGTTTGGTGGACGTGTAATTGTCAACCCGTATTCTTTACAATGTCAAGTGCTCAATACAAAATATTATCCAATGTGGGATTTTTTAAATGCCGAATGGAGGCAGTTTCCAAGTTTTACTTGGAGTAGGATTGACGCAACGGAATACAACCAAGATCAACCTTGATGGAAGATATCGAAATAAAACAGAAGGAATGAACCTTCAACAAGCTAACAATGGCTTCTAGGGTTTGAACCCACACAAAGTTGCAAAAATAAAACTATGAAATTAATAAATCAAAACATGTTCAATACAAAGTAGGAAAATAGTATTTATACTCTAACAACTAATTAAAACCCTAACCCTAAAATTGTTTTAACAAAATACCAAAATTAACCCAAATAATTAATAAAAAATCGAGTTCTGCGAACAATTTAATTCCAGGCGAAATGTCGGGCACGGTCGTGCTCTAGAATGAGCACGGTCGTGCTATTCCAGTCGAGGCATCCATCTTCTTCACCCATTTTGCGCACGGTCGAGCGTTGAACTTGGCGTGGCCGTGCATTGCTTGGTCAGGCCGGGTTGTCTCTGAGGTCCGGGCGGATCTTGTGCCTGGCTTGGCTTTCCATGCCACATTATACTCCCCCACTTGAAAAGGACTTGACCCCAAGTTCGAATCATGTACCAGAAAAGAACCACGCATCCTGGGAGTAGTCATCATGCACTTGACAATGGAAGTCGCTTGCGGTGGGTGTCTCGCAACTTGTACCGGTGGTACGCGAAATGCATTCCTCCTCGTAGACCGACTTGCTGTAGCAGCTAACCCAATAGCACGTGTAGTACCTGAGATATAAGATTTTGGAGCACACAAGGAAATAATCACTTTCCCCTTATTGATGCCAGAACGCACCCCTTTTTCTTTCAACGGGCATAAGTTAAACTTGACTTTATCCTTCACAAAACTAATAATATTAGCACACCCATTGTGAGTAGAATCAACATCATAATGCCAAGGGTGACCAAGTAACAATTGGCAAGCACTCATATCAACCACATCACAAACAACCACATCCTTATAACGACTAATAGAAAAAGGAACGACACATTGTTCAGTTACCTTAATTTTACTGGTAGCATTAATCCATCCCACGTAATATGGATTTGGATGCTTTGTAACCTCCAGGTGCAACTTATCGATCGTCCCCCGAGCGATAAAGTTATCACAACTCCCACTATCCACAATGATTTTCACCTTATCGTCAGCTACCTGTCCAATAGTGCGAAAAATGCCATGTCTGTTAGGGGGTTCATCGTCCGCTGGAGCTGTCAAGATCAATTTATTACACACAAGTGTCCCATGGTCACCCTCATCACTTTCACCATTCGGGTCCACCCAATACTCTAGAACATCAATAGTAGCCTCTTTCTCTGCTACATGAACTTGTCCCCGATTAGGACAGTTATTGGAAAAATGCCCAGGCTGTCCACAACGAAAATATTTACTACTAAAATCCTTGGCATAAGGATTGGGATTCTGACGCCCAGTAGCCGGATTAGTACCCTTCCCCACCGGCTGAGTCGGAACAACATTCTGGTTCTCAACAGTGTTAGAGCCAGTGGACTGCTCGTTTTCAACTACCGGTGTTTTAGATCTCAAAGATTGTCCAATGGTAACGGGTGGATGAGACTTAAATACTGGGCTAGGTTGGTTGTTCTCAACAGTTTTAGCACGAGATATAGCCCCATCAAGAGTTTGAACAGGATATGATTGAACAAGATATTTAATACTAGGGCGAAGACCATTCACATACCTTGCTGTCTGTTGTGCTTCTGATTCACCCAAATCATTATGCGCAGAAAGTGTATGAAAACTGTGTGTGTACTGATCAACAGACCGAGTATCCTGCTTGCAGTCAAGGAATTTCTGGTAAATCAACTGCTCAAAATCTGCAGGCAAAATTCGCTGTTTCAAAGCCATCTTCATACGACCCCATGTGCGAATCGGTAATTTATTATACCTCCTCCGGTGATTGTTCAATTGCTCCCACCATACAGATGCCCCACCACGAAACTTGTAAGCCACATGCTGTACTTTCTTCTCCTATGGAATGTTCATCAGGGCAAAATATTTTTCAACTTCAGAAAGCCAATCTGAAAACTCCTCCATGTCTAACTCCCCCGTAAAAAGGGTAGATCAGCTTTAATTTTAGGAGACTGATCCACGGGTGCAGCGACAAAATCAACTTCACCTTCTGAATCTGAATCCTCTCCTCCGGCTGGCAGAACACGATTGTTATGACCGTTTACCACAGGAGTTGCTTGAACCCCTGCCCGTTGCCTTCGGCGTCCACCAACCTGCAAATCCTCCAAAACCCGAACAAGATCCGCATGACGAGCTGCAGCTTGTTCTTCACGCTGACGGTCTCGTTGTTCATCTTGACGGTGTCTTTCTTGGGCTTCCCGATCCATACGATCAAGGATTGCAAGAACAGCGGCGTTGTTGTTCCCGTTGTCGTTGGCCATCTTCCTTGGATCTCACCTTTTCTGATACCAATTGACGCAGCAGAATACAACCAAGATCAACCTTGATGGAAGATCTCAAAATAAAACAGAATGAATGAACCTTCAACAAGCCAACAATGGCTTCTAGGGTTTGAACCCACACAAAGTTGCAAAAAGCAAACTATGAAATTAATAAATCAAAACATGTTCAATACAAAGTAGGAAAATAGTATTTATACTCTAACAACTAATTAAAACCCTAACCCTAAAATTGTTTTAACAAAATACCAAAATTAACCCAAATAATTAATAAAAAACGAGTTCTGCGAACAATTTAATTCCAGGCGAAATGTCAGGCACGGTCGTGCTCTAGAATGAGCACGGTCGTGCTATTCCAGTCGAGGCATCCATCTTCTTCACCCATTTTGCGCACGGTCGAGTGTTGAACTTGGCGCGGCCGTGCATTGCTTGGTCCGGCCGGGTTGTCTATGAGGTCCGGGCGGATCTTGTTCCTGGCTTGGCTTTCCGTGCTACATCAAGGATCCGATCGTCTCAAAATTTCGATCAAATATGTAATTGTTGTAGTTTAAGAGATGAAACATCTACATATATTTGGAATGAGCCATCGATATTTGTGAAGTGCCATTTCTTTTCTTATTATTGTGAATGAAAATGATTTGTCGTTAGTTAAAAGAAAAGGTTATAACAATAAGTATGCAAGTCATTAACTATTAATGTTATGTCACACCCATAGCAAATTTTAATTAAATTATACTACATTCGTTTGCCATGGCATGAATGGTATGTCATGAATGGTTGATGACTTGAAGTTGAAGTCATACTTTAGTCAAACATTGGCTACTTATCATAAGATGTGGCGGAGCTAGCATGGGGCAAAGGGGCAATTGCCCCCATTGGTTTCTTTAAAAAAAAAAATTACCAATGCAAAATTTCATAAATTTTGGGGGTTTAGTGCAATTTGTTGAAACTTGCCCTCTTTGAAATAAAAGAAAACATACACTAAAATTTTAATTTGCCCCTATTGAAACTTTGTGCAATTTTTGCCCCCATTGATGAATTTTTTTGGCTCCGCCACTGATTTTGACTAGTATCATTGCCCTTTTTCAAGTTAGATTTCATTTCACTGTCTACGATTTTGCTAAAAAAAATGACTATTTTACCTTTATATTAATAAAAAAATATTTTATTTCCCTTAATTATAACTAATCAAATTGTTATAATTTTCACAAAAGAACACATAAATATTTTAATGGTATGTGATATAGGAGTATTATTTATTAAGTTATGGTATTCGTCACATATTAACCCATATCATTTTAGCTAATTTAAACATCATCATTTTAGCACTATAATGTGTAAAGAATGATGTGCCATATTAAGACAATTTTTTTTTTTCTAACTTCTTTGAATTTTTATAGAAAAAAATTGAAATGTAATTACAACAATAACAAGCAAACAAAATCGTAGTTCTAAAATAGTTTGGGGGTGAGCTAACGTACAAACAATCATTAAACTTTATAATTACAACTTAACATTTGCCCTTAAAACACGCATTAGAAACACCGTTAATATTTTTCTTAATCGGATTAGAATTAGTGCACGCAGGAAACTAGTATATATATATATAATCAGACAATTCAATATTAACTAGGATTTATAAGTAGTACTTGACTACCAGTAAGATTAGGATTGTTACCTGATTGTTGGTTTAACATCCCATCATTTATATAAACACATAACCCTTTCTGCCGTCCATTCCATATAGGAATATACCATACTCACTCACTCACTCACTGAGAGTCATCTTTTCTTCCTCTCTTCTTCATTCACGCTCTGAAAATCAAGAATGGAGTCTGATAGTTTAGTTATCAGTTCTTCTTCTTCAGATTTCTTTTCACCCGCGAATGAGGCTCGTGAGTCGTGAGCGATTACGTTATCATCTGATAGATACCATCATCCAGAATGGGGTTACCTCTGCCATGTCCCCTCATGAACGCTTCGAGTTTATAGACTACCTTCATTACAATTCACCTTTTTCCAGCTTCAATTTTGATCAAACTCTTGCCCATAATCCACACTATTTGATGGCCCTCCAATATTCACCTTCAGTACCACAACCAACGGCCTACTTTACTCCACTATACTATCCGATGATGGAGCAGCAGTACGTGATTCATCCCTCACCCGTGTCAAATAATGTGATGTTTGTGGCTCATGATCAAATCTCGTCTGAGTACGAGGATCTTCTTGAGCTCCAAGAACGGATTGGCAGAGTTAATGTGGGCTTGTCCGAGGAAACAATATCCAAGAATCTGAAAACAAGCTATATTGATCATGTTGTTAAAGAAGATGAAGATGAAGATGAAGTATGTGTGGTATGTCAGGAGGGATACAGAGATAAGGAGATGATCGGGAGTCTTGATCGGTGTGGACATAGGTATCATGCAAACTGCATCAAGAACTGGCTTCTTCAAAAGAATGTTTGTCCAATCTGCAAAGCTACTGCATTAGTCCTTTAGAACATTCTTTAGTTTTATCTTTCTTTTAACTATGTTGTAGGAAATTTATATTACAAGTACTTCTTGGAGTTTGTGTATGTGTATATTTAGTTAATTTGTTCTTCCAGTCATACGTGATGCAATTTAATCTTCAATGAAGTTTCCTGATTCAAGAAATCCGAAGTTGAGTTTTGTTAACTGCTTTTTTTTTTTTTTTGGCAAGAAACAAACCAAAGTGATTTAGGGTAACGTAGAAATCTTAATGTAACGTAGTTTACCACTTGTAGGGACCGCGACCACCACCACCACTTTCCCACATTAGTATGATATTGTCCGCTTTGGGCCCAGCCCGCACGGATTTGTTTTTGGGTCAACTCCCAAAAGGCCTCATACTAATGATGTGGGTGGGTGCTCTTATATACCTTGCAATTGTTTCCTCAATTGCCGATGTGGGACTTTGGGTTGTCACCCAACAATCCTCCCCTCAAACCAAGGACCACACCGCTATGGCCCGCAGTGTTTCCTCTGGCCCATATCGGCGAAAGCTTGTACCAACCGCCCGCGAAACACCATCGCCCTCGATTGCACCAACCGCCCGCGGAACACCACCGCCCTCGATTGTACCAACCGCCCGCGAAACACCATCGCCCTCGATTGCAAGACTTGATTCGCTATGTCGCACAAGGGGAACCCCACCATATAAAGCACACACACGGTCCACCCGATCGGGCCCATTCGAACCATGGCTCTGATACCAGTTGTTGTGAATATGGCCCTCCGTTATCTGATCTCAAGCACTTAAGCTTAAGTCCCGTCTGATTCTCCACCAAGGCCCTCCACTTCTTGAATACCTCGAAAGCTTCATCTTTCCCCTTCAAGAAGTAGACCCAGACCTTCCTTGTTTAATCATCAATGAAGGTCATGTAATATGACGCACCACCCAGAGAAGTTACCGGAGATGGTCCCCACAAATCCGTGTGAACCAGTTCTAACTTTGCTTCCCTCAAAGCCCTACCTGTCATCGAGAAATTACTTCTCGCCTGTTTTCCAAGCACACAATCTTCGCAGATCCCCACGTCGACTGTCTTCAAACCCGGTAGTAGTCCCTTTGAGCAAAGTACCTTCATCCCCTTCTCACTCATGTGACCCAATCGACAGTGCCACAAATCAGTATCACCCTTGGCTGACGCCACCGCGATACTATCCTTGATGTTATTCGCCAAATACAATGCCCCCTCCTTATTACCTCGAGCGATCTCACGATCCTCCTTGGTAATAACCCAGTTCCCGCAGCCGAATGTTACCTTGTAACCTTCTTCGTCCAACTGCCCAACTGATAATAGGTTCTTTTTCAAACCCGGAATGTGCCTGACCCCGTTCAGATGTAAGACCTTCCCGTCTGATGCTCCTATTCTGACATCCCCTTCCCCTTGATATCCAAAGGCTCGCCATCCGCTAGATAGACCTTACCGAAATCACCGGAAGTATAATTCTCCATCTCTTCTGCATGCCCGCAAGAGTGGAATGATGCCCCCGAATCCAGCACCCATGATTCTAGTGCACTACTAACACTCAGAACCAGTACATCATCACCTTCGACTGTCACATTCACCGAATTGCCCCCATGATTGGGACAATCCTTCTTGTAGTGTCCCAACTCCTTACAATGATAACACTGCACCGATCCTTTCGCGACCCTTGGTTTATCTCTGATCTCCACGGCCTTGCCCTTACCACCCACTACGTTTTCCCTTGATTCAGTTCTCCCTTTATTGCTAGTACCTGGCCTTCCCCTACTAGTAGTAGCTAAGGCCGATCCCGAAGTAGACGATGTCCCCAATTTCTTCAAACGATTTTCCTCGCCCAACAAGAAGTCTTTAACATCATCATACTTCAATTTGTTCTTACCCGCTGAAGCATTGATCGCTGTCACCGTCCCGCTCCAACTTCCTCGTAAAGACGCTAGCAACAAGCACGCATGAACCTCATCATCAAACGTAATATCCAACGCAGTCAATGAGTCTATAACATCCATAAACTTATCGATGTGTTTAGCTAAGGATCCTCCCTCTTGCATCTTGAGACTACCCATCTTGCGTATCAAATCAACCTTGTTTGCAGCAGATGGAGTTTCAAATCTCTCAGTAAGATAATCCAATAGCTCCTTTGTGGTCTTCGCCTTCTTGGTAGTCTTCGCGATCTACTTAGACAAAGTAGATCTGACCACCCCTAGGGCCTTCCGATCCATGAGATCCCAATCTTCCTGCTTTTCTCCTTCCGGTTTGACATCTTTTAGAGGCTCATAGAGATCTTTGTTATACAAGAGATCCTCTATCTACATCCTCCAAAATCCGTAGTCAGACCCATCGAACTTCTCAACCGCCTGTTTGTCCTTGCCCATTCTTGATTGCTTGACAACACCCAATCGCTTGATAAACCAATCTTACGATTAAACCCTGATCTCCAAACCAGAGCTCTGATACCAGTTGTTGTGAATATGGCCCTCCACTACCCAAGCAAACCCACAAGAACAATAAAAGCACACAAACAAAGCACAAGAAATCAAAGCAAGAAAAGACACAAAAATTGTTTACCCAGTTCGTCAATATGTTTGACTACGTCTGGGGGCACTACCAAGCCAGGATCTTGCACTATAATATGTTATCTTGAAGTTACAATGAGTATGGGGGCGGAACATTGCTTATATAGGCACCCTAGAATAAGACCTAAACCTAAACATAAGAGAAATCCCGAAAATACTGCTATTCCCGAATTTACTGTGCGCGGCACCAGGCGCCCGCCTGGATAGGCACAAGCGCCCGCTTACAAGCCTCCTCCAGAAATCGGACCAACTGATCAAACCGAGCGCCCGCCTGGTATGCCCCAAGCGCCCGCCTGGAATGCTGGCATATTTTCTTCTCTTTGTTTCTTTGATGATCTCTATTCTAACACTCGTTTCATGTTATGGAACGTATCTTAACGACGTTAAAAAGATAGCTAAAATGTCAACAAAATAAGATAAAAACTAACACCCGTTAAATGCATTTAACATTTCTTAGCATTAAAACTAATGGTTTGGTAGTCTTCTTCCTTACCCATTACACTCCTTAGTTCACCACTCACCACACTAGTCCGCCCCACCACCAGTCCACACCACCACCATTGATGCCCTCATCACCATCACCAGACACCACCATTGCAACCATTGCAGCCACCATTACAACCACCAAGACCAAAACCATAACCAAAATGAAATTAACACCAACCATCAATCCAGATCTCTCCTGTTGAAGCCCCAATTTTGGGTTAACAACTGTTTGATGATACCAGCAATCGACCCAGCAAGATCCCACCATTGTTCATTATACCCAGCAACCAAACATATTTAGAGTAATCTATAGTAATATAATTAATAACAAGAAAGTGGTAAATTTTATAACAATGAAGGGTAAAATTGTCTTCCAACTTTTAGCTTATTGTACAAGCTTGGTAGGAATCCACATCTATACTAATATAAAAACAAGATAGTCTTTCCATTTTTAGAATGAGACCCATATACTCCTCCAAAATAGAAAAGTTTGGTAAACAAAGTCAAATATCTCATCATCCTTAATTTGGGACAAGAAGTCAACTTTGCATGTATATTGATTTTTATATGATACTTTTTAATATGTTTTTATTTAGTGAAAAAACATGAATTATGATCAATATATAGTGAAAAATTAGTAATTGATGCGGACGGAAGACGTTGATGCTTTTGAAGTCATTTGAGCGCGTGCGCGGAAACGGTCGTAACATTTGACTCCGTATCAACCACGG
Source organism: Campanula takesimana (assembly GCA_026119855.1). Taxonomy (NCBI): domain Eukaryota; kingdom Viridiplantae; phylum Streptophyta; class Magnoliopsida; order Asterales; family Campanulaceae; genus Campanula; species Campanula takesimana. The sequence goes on from JAOWBW010000041.1 coordinate 1,657,830, forward strand.
AACGCACCGCATATCAAATCGAACGTCGGAGCGAGACGAACAAAAGTCATTAACGTTAATTTGGTAGAAGTAGTCAAATTTTCATGTAAATTTATTTTGTGTGTGATAATTTTTACTTTTTTAATTATGTGAAAAATTGAAGTTTGAACAATATATATTGAAAAAATCACACATCTATATTTAGAGTATCTATAGTAATATAATAACAAGAAAGTGGTAAATTTTATAACAACGAAGGGTAAAATTGTCTTCCATCTTTTAGCTTATTGTACAAGCTTGGTAGGAATCCACATCTATACTAGTATAAAAACAAGATAGTCTTTCTATTTTTAGAATGGGCCCATACGCTCCTCCAAAATAGGAAAGATTGGTAAATAAAGTCAAATATGTCATCATCCTTAATTTGGGGCAAGAAGTCAACTTTGTATGTATATTGATTTTTATATGATACTTTTGAATATGTTTTTATTTAGTGAAAAAACATGAATTATGATCAATATATAGTGAAAAATTAGTAATTGATGCGGACGGAATGCGTTGATGCTTTGAAGTCATTTGAGCGCGTGCGCAGAAACGGTCGTAACTTTTGACTCCATATCAACCACAAAACGCACCGCATATCAAATTGAACGTCGGAGCGAGACAAACAAAAGTCATGGGGCGTAGCCCATTATGTAGGGTATAAAAGGCCCAGAAAAAACATTGTTAAGGGCTTCAAACATGCTTCCAAACTTTTTATCATTTTTTTTTAACTTTTTCGTTTTTTTAGGCAATTTTTGTATTAGGATTTTTGAAGGCAATTTTTATCGTTTTATGATATTTTTTATTTTTGAGAGAATATTCTGACTGTTTAAGAAGTCGCCAAAATGTTTCGTTTTTTGTGGAAAGGGGAATTTTCAACTTTAGATGTTATTGCAATTAACGAATATATGATGACATTAGCGTTGATATTTTATTGAAGAAAATGTTGTTTTGTCATGGTCAACTATATTTTGCTCTATCTCACTTTAGAGATGCAGCTAACTTTAAGATATTGATATGTAACGATACATTTCCTGGCCAAATTGATGTTGCACTAACAATATTTTTTCAGTTTTTTTTTTTTTCACAATTATAATGTGCAATTCTTATTAGTTCATCTAAATTTATACATATTGAGTAAGTGACAGCCGTGCATCGCACGGGAGTAACACTAGTGGTGTATCAATAACAAGCTGTACATTTTCATCAGGCTAATTAAAGTCAGAAAATTTGGGGGAAAACTAGTTATTCCATAAGTTATAAAAAACCATGTTTTAAATATACGGACTTGGTGTTTTAAGGCCTAAACTCAATGTTTTAAAGACTAAACGTGCTATTTTATTTTCTTGGTGTTTTAAGGCCTAAACTTGCTATTTTATTTTCTTGGTGTTTTTAAGGCCTAAACTCTCTATTTTAAGGGTGAAGCCATATTAAAAAAGCGGACGTTTTATAACTTATAGAGAAATTAGTTTCTCTCAAAACCTACTCATTAAAAGTAACATAAATTATTGATCAAAGTTTGTTAGAGCAATAAAAAAGACTTGATGAAAAAAAAATTAAGAAAGCAATCATAAGAACACATATTTACGTGGTTCACCAACTTGGCTACATCCACGGGCGGAGGGATAATATATTATTAATATGGAAATCACAGATACAAACACACTAATCTAGTTGCATGAATTATTGATTACAATAATTCTTGATTGTGCAAATCCTAAATTTAAAATTACAGATCTCTCTGAACTTCTGTCTAACATTTTGAGCATCTTGAACTACTCTCTAGTTCTTCTAGCTCTAGTCGACAAGTTTACAAGTTGACTATTATGCTAGGGGAAGTGTTGTATTTATAGACAATTATGAAAATTATTTTGAGACGAAAAAAATAGTACTACCTCTGTCCCTAAATGAGCGTCCAAATTTCATTTTAAGGAACATAACTTTTTGTACAATTTGGTGGCAAAATTCATATATAATCTTATAATCCTCTTTACAAACATTTAGTTTTTGCAAATATAGAGCGACTGGTGAAAAAAATTTCGAAAAAAAACATTTAGGGACAAAGTTATGATCAAAATTGACACTCATTTTGGGACAAAAAAATCCTGGAAATGGATACTCATTTAGGGACAGATAAAATCTTTCTTCTCTTATTTAATTATTTCATGACCAACCTCTCTCAGATCTACGTGGGATTGCTATTTATACTATGTCATTTACTCCTATATAATACTCCATTCGTCCCAAAATGATCTTCATATTTGACTAATCAAATTTTTTTAAGGATTTGAACACTTGCTCCACCAGCAATGTTTTGTTTATGCACTTTTAAGCTCAAATTTTAGAAATAGAAAGAACTTTTTGGGAATTGAGAAATGGCTGTGAAGATCATTTTGGGACGGAGGGAGTAAAACAACTACTCCCTCCGTCCCAAAATACATGTAATTTAAAGTGTTGAAATTTGTCCCAAAATATTTGTAGTTTTGCTTTTATCTAGACATCTTTGACATTGTTTGTCAAATACCCTTATTTATAATGGTGGTTGTCATTGTAAAAGCATTTAATTGTCTTGGTACTTGAAATATTTTAAGGGTAATTTAGTCTATTAGACATGCATTGATTGTTTTTCTTAATTTATATAAAAAATTTAAAACTACAAGTATTTGGGGACGGAAGGAGTAAAAACTTTAAACTTACACATACAAAAACACACATTAAACTGGGAGTGGGACTAGGGAGAGGGAGAGTGGGGGAGAGGGAGAGGGAGAGGGAGAGGGAGGGAGATTTTCGTGCAGAAGGCGGCCAAATAAAAGAGCGCCTTACTGTCCCTGCTTTTCAAAATTTTCAAATTTTCTCAACCCTAAGCCCTAATTCCAATTCCGATCCCTACACCCAACTTTTCCAATTCATTTCGATATTCGAATTCCCTCCTCCTTTCTCTCTCCCTAGGGTTTTCGAAACATTTATTCTCCATTCCAATTCTAGGTTTTCTCTTTTTGATTTCCCAATTAATCTGCTCAAATTGCTTTGAGTAATTTATCAACCTAGTTCAATTCACTTTTAATTTTAGGCTACAATGGTTCGAGGAGTAAAACGCGAACCAGTTGCTGGTAGTAGTAGAAATACTAGAGAGAGCACAGTAGAGGTAGAGAGTAATGGAGCAGCAGGCACAAGCGATGACGTCGCCGCTGGTGGCTCTACGATCAACCGTAGGGTTCTTCGGTCACGGTACCTAGCCGTAAAGAATCTGATTAATGGTAATTTCAATTAGGGGATTACCTTCTTCGTTGTGTTGATTTTGTGATTCTTGATTAATCTAGTAAGATTTGGTTAGGCTTTAATGTTTTCTCTCTATTTGCGGTTTTCCAACAGATGAGAGAGATGATTTGTCAAGGGGAAATTCTGACAAGTTCAAGTCCATTATCTCTGAAGTTGAAAAACTTCATCAGCTGGGTAATCTCATTTCTTTATTGATGTTTTGTATTTTGTATGTTGAATCGTAGATTGCTATATTAAGTTTCTCCAGCCAGCCGGGACCATGCTTTACTTTCACTTTGAAACTTTATTTGGGCCCAAATGAGGAATTCATGTGGATTAAATTGTTTTTTTGGAGGCTATGTGGCTTGTTGGTTCATGGTGTTCTTTTATGTGTAGTTTATGTTGAATATCAAGCTGAAAACAAGTTAATTTCATCTTGCCTGTCTGTAAGTTTGATTGTTTTAGTTGCCAGTACTGTCTTCTCTGAAGCATTTATTTTATATAGGAGAAACACCAATGGTGAGATTTTCCTTGGTTAATGTAGTAATTTGTTATAAAGGATGAGTCAAGCTGAGTTTATAAGCTGGAGCATTGTGGAAGGTGGGCAAATTCCCCCCCCCCCCCCCCCCCACACCTTTTTTTGAACTCTGACAACCAGGAAAAAGACTAGAATTCTTCTTTCTATCAGAAGCTAATTCAGTAGTACACCATTCCCTGCCGTCTTCAAGAAAGCTGAAAAAACTGTTATTACTAGGCAATTTATTGAAGTTTTCGTGTGGAGTGAACTCGTTTTCTTAATATCCTTATGTATGGTTGTGTTTGCGCTTTGTTTGGTTTGCAGTACAGAAGCCTAGGGAACAAGTGGCGGATGCTGAGGCATTGTTGGACATTACAAGTACCTTAATGACTTCTGTTAAAGCTCAAAGCAATGAAGGCGTGACCCCTGGTGACTTCATTTCTTGTATACTCAATGTATTTGGACAACCAAGTGGAGGATCTAGCACAGATGATGTTAGAAACTCAGTCCGTTGGAAAGACATTGGGATTGCTGTATCTCATGTTTTTACAAGGCCCCAGGATGCTGTACAATGTAAGTATCACAGCTTTGCTTTCCTTCCCATCCTCTCTTACTCACTTATTTGCCCATCATTAAATACTTGTGTTTATCTGATCCAGGCTTGGGCCAATGGCTACTGAACTCAAGCAACGCAAAGCTGTTGTTCGTGCGAAGCGTGCGAGACTTGCGGAAAGTGCTCGTCCGGAAGAGGTAATAAATATCCTCTGTTTTCTTTGGTTTTCTGTCTGGTAACATGTTACCAAAATCTGCTACTGAAAATGACCAGCCTTCAAGTGGTTCACGAAGGCTTATCGGAAGTGTAATAGTTTGAGTGGTTTAACAGCTTGCTCAAGAATTATGAGAGTACGTGATTGTCCTTCAAGGATAACGTTTTATAATGTCCATACAATGTTCTATGAGGTTATAGACCCAAATCATATCTTTGCACACCTTCATATTTTTTATTAGTGTTGGTACATGTGTTTGCTGTATTATGTGGATTTGGTGTTCTGATACCCTATGCTTAAGAATTATGGGTTTGAACTCATTTCTAAATTTCAGTTTCTAGGGAACTATAGTTTATTACTCCTAGAAAAATCAGTGGTTAGTTGTATTGCAAGTTTACTTTTATTCTAGCAGATATGCAAGGACTCTGTACAGTGTTTTGAAGTTGTTTCTACATGCTATTCTAAATTCTAACTTCCTTCTGGACATTTGCAGATTGATGCAAGTGTTGGAGAGGAAAGAACAGAAACTGATACGAATATGGCAACCATGTTTGATATCTTAAGGAAGAATAGGAAGGTGAAGCTTGAAAATTTGATAGTGAACCGAACCTCCTTTGCACAGACTGTGGAAAATCTATTTGCTCTCTCTTTTCTTGTCAAAGACGGGCGAGCTGAAATAAAAGTGGAGCAGGGCCACCATCTAGTTTGTAAGATCCCTTAAAAAGACGAGCTCCCTTTTGATCCCCTCCCCCCAAAAAAATAAAAAAATAAAAAAAAAGAAAGTAAAATGGAGTTAGACTAATAATTGTTTTGTTTATGGTGATGATTTACATCCAGCACCAAGGAATGCTCCTGCTGCAAACTCTGTTACTTCTGGGGAGGTTTCATTTTCTCATTTTATATTCAAGTTTGGTTTTAAGGACTGGAAGGTAATTGAACAAAAAAGATTATTGCTCCCTCCGTCCCATTTATATTGATCATGTTTGAATAAACTGGTCAACACAAGTAAACTTTGACTAAATATTAATGTCAATCTAATCATCCTAATGACATTTAAAAAATGTTATTGATAAATCATTTAGTGATTTATCAATAACAATTTCTAATATTTCACTAGAATGATTAGATTGACCTTGATATTTGGTCAACGTTCACTTGTGTTGACCGAAAAAATCAAATGTGGCCAATAAAAAGGGGACGGAGGGAGTATTAGTTTTTAAACTTTTGATCATTATCAATTAACTTCTTTGTTATTAAGTTTGTTTTTATTTGAATTAATAGTTGATGCTTGAAGCTGTTACTGTCAGTGAGGAGCTCATGCCCCACAGGAATCAAGCAAATCCAGAAAGTACTTCTCAACCACAGTCAGTATCAGAGGAGACTGAACCCGCATTACCTTCAACACCAATCAGGAAATTGTCAAGAAATCGTGGCTTAATTCTACAAGAAGAGATTGTGGAAGACTCTCCTGAAAGTGGCGAGTCGGCATCAAGAAGAGCAGCTATTCGGAAAGGAAAACGGAAGCTTATTTGAGTATCTTGTTACGAAATTTTGTGAAGCGACATAGATTGCTAGAAATTAGAATGCATATGGGAAATTAGAGTAATCTTATTCTTACTTGTACCCTTAAGTTGATAGAGCTGCCACTATTGCTATTATGCCAATTTGGCCTATTACTAGTATTTGGAATTAGTTAGATTAACTTGCATATTCTTTTCCCTTGTACACACATTTTTTTCGTTTGTTGCTGGAAAACTTATCTTTATAAAGTTCTAAAATTAGTCATTGTTAATATCTCTGATTGTATAAGTTTTGAACAAATGAGAAAATTCTAGCCCTAGCTAGCTTACACCAATATCATATAGGAGTATAAGAAGTGAGAAAATGAAATAAAAGTATATACTTATATTCACACCATCAGTAAAATATCTTATGTTCAAAAGACTTTTGCTTCTTCCACATTACAACAAACTTATCTAAGATCTTTGATCTCAGTTTCTGACTAGAGCAAAGCAGAGTTGCGACTGAATGCGGAAAGCCCACAGCTGCACATCCATCCCCTGTTCCAGATTGTGTTGCCGCACGAGTTCATACCAAACCTTGTTCAGTGCATAGATATAGCTCTCGTTCATCTTCCAGTATGTTAAGTTGATATCGTGAACCTTGCACTCTTGAAGGTTTTGTTGATTTTGTACCAGCAATTTGACATTTATATTCCGTAGATTCTTCTGCGGATGGACTAGCAGTGCCTCTTCTTGAGAGTAGAGGAAGTCATTCTTAACCTGGGACTTGGGGATGGAAAGACGGTTATGTTGTTGGCTTACATCTGTGAGTGTTAACTTCTTTTTGATCACCAACACCAACTCATCACAACCACCCATCTCACCCATAATCAGCTTCTTGGTCACCTCTTCTTGATCATTACTCAAAACCGGATTCCCTGCAAGTGCTGGAACAATGTTGCGAGCAACAACTGAATTCAATGAATGATTAATCACGTGAATCTGTTTGTGGGCTTCATCTTCTTCTTCTTCTTGAAGTGGGTTATCAGTAACAAGATTTTCTTTGACAGTAACAGTGACAGACCAGGAGTGGGAATTGTTTTGCTTCTTGAAACCAAGAATGAGATGGGGCTTTTTCTTGATCAACCCTCCATCATTAACCTTGAGCAGTGGTCGTTTGTGATTCCGACTCTTCTTCTTGTTGTCATCCTTAGTCGTGTTGTTATGATCCGAAGGTAGTCGAGTAGGACAAGAATGGAGGTGATTCTTGGAATACCAGTCGTAGGGAGGAGCCGCAGCAATCTTCTTGGCAACATAATCAGGGAGAGGGTATAAAGATGATGAATGGAAGTGGCCGTACGCAGAGTAGAATTCATCTTCAGCTTGTTTAGGGTCTTTAAGAACAACATTCTCCATCCAATAATCATCCAATTCATACCCAGCAGGCATCTTCTTGACAGTACAACTATCACTCACACTCACACTCTCACACTTTCTTTCCATCATTAATCTTCAATCAATTGAATTTTCTCTCTCTTTCTGAATTGAATGGGGTGTGTGTGAAAAATAAGAAAGTGAAGTTGATAATATAGGGAGAGTAGAGTTGAATCCTTTTTAGGAAAGGAAAATTAAGGAAATTAGTTTGATTACATTTCTTGGTGGCGAATTAACCGCTGTTAAAATCGAATTGATGTATCAAAAAAAAAAAGATTTTGTTTCCTTAAATTTCGTTTCTCAAAGATTTTGTTAAGATTGAGTTCGACTTCCCCGCTAGCTAGCCGTTATGTTTACCGCGTCATTTTTTCACACGCGCCGATCATTAAATCATTTTTTTTTTTTTTTTTTTTTTAAATTTCCAGAGCCATTTAATTGAGTTGGGAATTCAATTGAGAATTTCAGTGTTTCAACCACATGTTTTGTGCAGAGTTTGGGAAGGAAGTGGCAGCAGCTGTTTGAGTTTATTCAAGATTCGACTACATACGCACGCCAGGTGTTTGATTATTTGTCTGTTCCACAAGAGCAATTTAGTTTTTACTGGCTTGTGGTTTTAAAATGGCAAAGAATGGTTAGTTGTTGAATTTTCATAAGTTTTCGGTCAAAGTCGAATCAAGTTAATAACACTGCAAACTCGAAATGGCGGTGACATTAATTATTACTCGCACCAAAACGAGTGACAAATTGACCTATTCTAGGAAGTAGGAAGATTCCAGAGAACAATAAGAAAAAGATAACAAGATGATATTTATTTTTTCATGTTCAAAAAAATTTCTGGTAAATTGTTGTTGATACAACACATTGTGTTCAGGCCATTGTCAACATACAATACAGTGCCTGTGATTACTGAAGCCAACGGTGATGCCAGAAAAGCAGCAGCATTTCCCACCTCCTCTGTTAAATAAATAAAATTTTCCCCAGATTAATTACTACTTGAAAGTAAGAGGAAATAAGGATGGTAAAATTGCTTGGCTGTTAGTTCAATATATGTACTGGTAACACTTGAGTTCTTTTGGTATTTCTCTCATTTTCAACATTTTATTGTAATGGCAACAACCAAATACTCCCTCAATCCTCCTATATGTCACACTTTCCATTTTGTTCCGACCCAAAATAAGAGTCACGTTTCTAATAAACAAATAGTCTTAGTGCAATTTTATCATGTTGCTCAAATAAGTAAATTGTATTCCATAAAAAACGTTGACAAGCGACAGTTACTATGGGGCCGGTGGGAGTACTACACTACTACGTTAAGCTACAAATGTGCTCTTAAATAGTTAAATGAGAACTTGCTCGGCTAAAATCTTGCATGCTTTTAAATTGAGGATGGCATATCATCCTCAATTTTATCATGTTGCTCAAATAAGTAAAATGTTTTCGTCCAGCTTCAAAAGCCAGCACCTGAATCAAGTGATAAACAAGGAGATGGGTATTCCTTGTTTTGACAAGCAAGTAAAGCATCAACGATAAAAGTTTGACTTGTAAAAAAAAAGACATTCCTTTTGTGCCGGAGGGGGGGGGGGGGGGGGGGGGGGCTTTATCTTTGTGCCACTCTCTAGAGAAGCCTTGGCTGAACTCATGCCTCCTCCATATCTGCTTGTAATGAAGTTCTAATTAAAATATACTCCCTCCGTCCCACTACAAGTGAGACCAACTTCTTGGTCACGGAGATTAAGAAAAAATAGTACTACCTCTGTCCCTAAATGAGTGTCCAAATTTCATTTTAAGGGACACTGAAAATCTCAACTTTTTAAACAATTTGGTAACAACGATTCATATATAATCTTGTTATCTCCTTTCTAAACCTTTAGTTTTGCCCGTATTAAGAAACCGGTGAAAATTTTTTCGAAAAAAAACGTGGGCATAATTCCACAAGGCCCCTTCTCCCAGATCATTATTCCATAAAAGTCCACCTGAGATCCAAAAGTCCACCTCCACCCATTGTCCAAATCAAAATTCCATAAAAGCCCAAAAACCCATCACACACTACTCAGGTCAGGCTGCCCCAAGCCCAATGCCCAGGCCCGATGTCCCGACCCGCCACGGCCCACCCGCCCCGGATCCAGAACTCAATGCCAGCCACCCCTTTTAATTAAAAGCAAAAATGTTGTTCACAGGTTTCGAACCTAGGCCTTTTACAATAACAACCATGTCTTTACCACTAAGCTAATGCATTGCTCGTTTCTAATTTTGCAATATTTATTATTACTAACTGAAATCTGGACGAAACTAAATTACAAAACTTGAGATTTTACAATTAATTAATGAAAAACTTGAATATTCACAAAAACACAATTTTTTTAATATATGTTAGAATATTAAAAACATGATTTAAGAATATAAAATATCTAAAGCTTTTTATTAAAAAAATATGAAAGACCTAAAAAATAAATTAAATTATATTTGCGAAAATACATTATTTCATAATATTTTATAAGTTTTTAATTATCACCCTTCTGTTAAGGCATTTATTTACATAAATGACACCAACTAAGTCTATTATATACTGAAAATATGAGAATTATAAGAAAATAAACTAAATAACTCTTATACCTTAAATATAAGAGTAATTCTAGTCTTATATTTTAGGTATATAATTTCTTTAAAAAATGGGGATTTAATGTGAGAAAATTACTCTCATATCTAAAATTTAAGAGAAGAACTAGTCTTATACTTTCGGTATAAGAGTTAATATTAAAAATATATTAGAACAACTTGATTAATGTTTCACAACATTTAATAATAGAAGTATCATTCTTGCCAAAATAAATGTCAGCAATTAAAACTTTCCAATCAATTAATGAAATTCTTGATTATTCACAAAAACATTAAATTTGTAAAATAAATATCATTTTACATTAAAAAACATGATTAATTAGGTCTTATAATTTGTATCAAAGTCTTGTAAATTCTTATTAAACATGTAAATTGTCTCATATCAGACTCATGAGAGCCATTTACAAAGGTCTCATATCCGACTCATGAGTCTCTTAAATGTCTCATAAGTGATTTTTTAAGTCTTATATTTTGTATCAAAGTCTTGTAAATTCTTATGAGACATGTAAATTGTCTCATACCAGACTCATAAGTCTATTTACAAAGGTCTCATACCAGACCCATGAGTCTGTCAAATGTCTCATAAGTGCATTTTTTAGGTCTTATATTTTCTATCAAAGTCTTGTAAATTCTTATGAGACATGTAAAAAAGTCTCATATAAGACTTATGAGGGTCTATTTACAAGGTCTCATAGCAGACTCATGAGTCTCTCAAAGGTCTCATAAGTGTATTTTTTAGGTCTTATAATTTGTATCAAAGTCTTTGTAAATTCTTATGAGACATGTAAAAATGTCTCATATAAGACTTATGAGGGTCTATTTACAAGGTCTCATAGCAGACTCATGAGTCTCTCAAAAGGTCTTATAAGTGCAAATAATGACAATTTGGTAATAAGGACTTAAATAGTGTCATTTTATATAAATAGTTTACTGGAGGGTGCTAGTAAAAAAAATTAAAATTAAAATTCGATATTGCACAAAATTATAATTTAATTTATCTTTGGGTCTTTTATATTTTTTTTCTAATAAAATATTTAAATACTTTATATATTTTTTTTTAAATCTTGTTTTTCGTGTTTTTTTTTTTTTTTTTTTTTTTTTTGTTTGTTTTTAACAAAAAGTTGATGTTTTGGGAATAATCAAAATTTTTATAAATTGATTTAGAATCTTTTTTTTCTTCACTTAGTTTCATTTAGGCGCAATAGTAATAGAATATATTGCAAATTTTGTATCAAACAGTAGGCTGGTGTAGTGGTTAAGTTGTTAGTTTTCACAATAAGTCATTGGTTCAATTCCCATACCCAACATTTTAATTTTGCATCCAAACAGTGAGCTGGGCTGGGCATGGGCGGGCGGGCTGGGCATGGGCATGGGCGGGCGGGCATGGGCGGGCTGGGTATGGGCGGGCTGGGCTGGGCAGGGCATGGGCAGGGCTGGGGCGGGTTGTGGGCTGTGGTGGGTTTAAATGGGATTTTGATCTGACCTTGGGTTTTTATGGCATTTGGATCTCACCCAGGGGGCCTAGAGTCCAAAGCCCAAAAACGTTTAGGGAAAAAGTTATGTTAAAAAAAGACACTCATTTAGGGACAAAGATTTCTTAAAAATGGACACTCATTTAGGGACAGAGGGAGTAATATTAATGGTATAGGAGGGGTTGTGAGTATGAAAAAACAGTATAATAAATAGTAAGTGGATTGTTGCTGTGAGTATGACAAGTGAGTCTCATTGAAAAAAATTATTTACAATTTTGCCATTTTTGGCGGTCCCAATTGTGTTGGAACAGACGAAAAAGGAAATAAGTATCACTTGTAGTGGGACGAAGGGAGTATGTCAAAGATGTTGTTTAGAACTATGTTGCGAAAGGTATGATCCTTTCGGAAGCAATGTATGTTAGAGCAGAAATTGAAGAACCACATGTAACATAAATATGCGATCTCAACGTCCGAAGAAATGCTAATATATATTCTACTGTGTATTAAAGATATTTAAAGATAAAGAGAATGCGCCTGGGTTCATTATTGGAACAGAATGCTTGAGTAAAGAAACATAGGAGTAGCTCGACGCAGAGATTGCAGCAAGATACCATTGCTTGATGTACCCAGGAGAGGTTTACCAACCGCATGCCATGTTTAAGTCTTAATCGTAAAGACAGTCAACCAAGACTATACACAAAAGAAATAGCTTTCATAAGTATACCTCCGGTTCATTTGGCTAGTGAGTGCACACGAATGTCGATTGGCTAGTTGAGGTGATCCACCCCTAAAGTTTAACAGTTTCTTTTTTGGCTCGGCCATTTGAAGTATTATATGATATGAACCATTTCAATTCAGCGATAACTAATTGTCAAAGGATTACTTTTGTACCTTGACAGTCCACTTTGACGATCCGGCATAAGATTTGTTTGTTATTATACATGCAAATTAAAAGATGGCATTTCAAGCACGATGTACTTCAGTATAGAATTGTTCATACTGAAAGCAGTGTGGAACTGTATGGGCATACATCGTCAGGAACATCTTCAGGGCCATCAAAAACCGCATCCAAGGGGTACACTTTTGTAATTTCTACACCATATGCATGTACTTAATGAGTTTCTAGACAAGAACTATGCAATAACAGCTTCTTCCACAAGTTGCAAATGTTTTACTCTTCAGATACGGAAATCTTCAGCTTGCTCTGAATAAGCTAATGATACATTTTAACGGGAACATGCTCAAGTATGTCTTGATCATCAAGAATCTTGTTTGCCGATTCCTGTTTGACCGTTTTATAGTATTTTCGTATTAAAAAGATTCTGTAGAAAATTTGGAGTTGCTGAATAACAACTTACACAGATTTGATTGCCAGAAGAAAGAAGTAAGGAACTAACATAAACAAGATTAGAAGAATGCTACAAGTAGTTGATGTCACCTTCAATAAGATTCTTGTTAGAATTGCCATAAACAAGTACCATGAAAAATTTACAATTCCATAAAACAGAAAAGCTTTTTTTTTTTTTTTTTTTTTTTTTTTTAGGGACAAAAGAAGTAACAATACGGAGTACCAACTTATCATAATTCATGAACAAGTACATCTTAGAAAGTAATTATAGAATGGCTCTCAAGAATAAATTGAAAAAGTATTACATTCCAGATTCCTCAATATGGTATTTCAAAATGAAGCTTTGTTTGCAGGGCACAACAATCACATAGAACGAACAATATGATATACATCTGAACGCAGAAACACTCGTAGAAGTTCGTTACGAAAAAAACACATAAATCCTTTAATTAATAGAGAAATGCTAAACAAATTGGCATCAAAACGACAAACAATTTATGCAAAAAAACAAGTGCACTGTTTCCGTCACATAATACACTTTTCTAATGGGTTTGCTTCAAAACGGATCCAAACTGTAGCATATAATTCTCATCCATAATGCGGGTTTATGCCACGCACATTCATAATTTTAGTCGCACATTCATAAATATAATATTCATAAATATAATGTTAATCGAGGGTAACATATTCAAAATTCAGGGGAAAATTTGGAAATATCTTAAATACAAGGGAGCCAACGTAAAATTTTGCACGGGAATAACCTCAACGCTAACGTCACCACACGAATTATCCAAACCGCGATGAGAGCGGAATCCAAATCGCTCTATTAACCAAATTTAAGCCCAAATCAGCAAAATCCAGAAAATATATAAACCAAAAAATCACCCAATCGTCCTTTTCTCTCTCTAAAATAGCAAAACCCTGCTGCTAGGGTTTTTGGTGCCTCCCCTGAATTTGGGATCTTACTTGCTTAATCCTCTACCCAGGGTTTCAATTTCCCCTTTCTTCACATACCCAGTTGACGGGCGAGATAATGGATTCTCGCAAGCGAGGTAGAAATGAAGCTGCCAATGGCGGTGCGAAGAAGCCCAAATCCGGTTAGTTCGTCTTTTTTCATTCTCGTTTTCATTTTATATAATTTTGATGCTATTACCGTCTTGTTCAATCTGTAATTGGTTGCAAGTTTGGATTTCATGATTTCGTTTTGAGCAGTATGTTCATAGGGTGTTAAATATGTCTAGATTTGTGCAGTACTCTTTTAAACTGGCAAAATTCAGAGCTTAGTCGATGAAAGCTTTGATGTACCTTGTTTACTCTGTCAAATACGGAACAAAGTAATGTTATTAACTTGAATTCCAGTATATTGTTGGGACTCTTATATAAACATGATGGGTTTGCAATTTGTTTTTTGTTTTTGAAAATTCCAGCTAAAAATGAATCAGGTTAGATGAGTGTTGGACACGGGTTATATATTATATACTGGCTACTTGTTTAGGTCTTGGTGGTAGGTGTCAAATGGAAGGTTGTAAATGTGTCACCGTGTGTATGATGTCTACACATGGATTACCCATTTATGTTTTTTTTTTTTTTTTTTTTTTTTTTTTTTGCCTTCTTAGGAATTTTTATTTATAGTGTCAGTGCCATTGCTGTGTTAGATTGTTTGTGTTAATGTGGGTACTTCTTGGATAGAGTACCTTGCAAATGGTGTAAGCTACTAATTGATTGTTGATTTTTGTTTGGAGCAGAAAGTATCCTAAAAACGAGGTTGACGAGTTAAAATTATTTTAATCTTTAAGTTAGGCTAATGATTAAGCTCACTATTTTCTACTTGGATATTTATTTTCGTAACAAAGTTTGTCATGTTAAATGAGTTAGTTATTCATAACAAAAACTTCACAGAAATATTCTAACTGGAAAAAAGCAATTAATGTCTTGTAACAGAAACGGGCTTATCAGGTGGTATAGGAGGCAAAACGAAGCCTTGCACGAAGTTTTTCAGGTTCATTACTTAAACTGTCTAATTAAAGTTAATTACTTTAAACATATTCTGCAGTCTATTAATGCTTGAATATAAGGATTATTTTTCAACTATGAGACACCTTAGAATACTAAAATATGGTTGCACTTGTTGAATTGGCATTTGCGGATATGCAGATAAATGATCCTTTTGCCTGTTGACAGTAATAAAAGAGATACTGTGTGGTTTATAAGATGCAATGAGATAGCCAGTCACTTAATGGCTGAAAATGCAGTAATATAAGTATGTTCTTACTATTATTATCACCTAATATTGTTATGAGCATAATGCCATTTCAGTCTATGTTAGTTTAACAATGGATTTTTCAGATATGAAAGGCTTATTATACTGGTCACAAGTTAGCCCACGTGGGGTTCGGTGAATAGAAAGGCCTATTAGGCATTGAAGATAACCTATCATTTATTGTTATAGTTGAGAGATCGGTTAATTTCTTGCACAATAATCATTCTTTATGCGGACTTAAATCGGGCTGAGTTTGTTTCAGTGCGCTTGTTTAATTTTGGTCATTATCTATTTATTGGGCTTGAAATCCTTTGCTTCCCACTTTTTATTTGAGGTCATGCGGTTCTTATATTACTATGTTATCAGCATGAACATATATTTGGTCCACTAAAGTTTTTCAAAGCAGCTCACATTGTGAATCAAAATCATTGTTTGCAAATCATTATGCAAAGCGATGTAAAAAAGATATTCAATGACATAAACATGTTAAAAGCCGAAGACATTAAACCAGGAAGCTATTTCACCCAAATCTATTTAGATCAAGAGTTGCATCCATTCTGTATCCAGATATTATACTGTGCTCTCTCTCTCTATCTCTCTATCTCTCTCTCTCATTCCTTGTACTCATTGAACAATGGTGAGTCTTGGCTCACTAGCATAGTGCCTTTTTAAGCCCTGGACATCACTATTTGAACTACATGATATGCAACCATATCCTTCACCTTCCACATCTCTCTCTCTCCCCCTCCCTCTCTCTCTCTCTCTCTCTATTTCTTTGTAGCTTTCCTGTTCTTCACATCTTCCCCATGTGAAATTTTCCTTCATCTCTTTTGTGAGATATTATATATATTTTACTTTGTACTTTACCTCACTTTGACAGTATGGAGTCTTACCATTTCACTACGTTCTTTTATTACTACTTCCATTTCAGATCACTCTTCCTAATTCTAACACAGTCCTTCCTTCAACTTTCACCTTTTGGTTCTTTATTCTGTGGGTTCATGTATCTGATTCTTGTTGTGGCTCTCCAAATTAAACCATCCGGATGATCTCAAGGAGAGAGCGATATTAGTTTGTATGCCTTACACCATCAAGACCATAATGTGATTATTCAACAATTGTGGCACTTGGAACCAGTCCCTTGTCACCACAATTTGTTAAGACCAAAGAAATAATATTAAATTCTTAATTGACTTGCCAAAAGTATGTAGATTGCTGAATGTTGATATTGTAGCAGCACTTGAGTTACATGTAGCTTATTTCATGTGTTGATGATCAATGGAGCATCCTATTAGTGGAGCAAAGGTGCAGAGAGGAAGAGAATGTTCAAAATTGAGAAAATAAATATATAAAAAGTACTGTGATTGCCAATATTTTTTTTCCACCGTGATTGATTGAAGGCTGTTTAAGAGCACTCTGTGGAGTGTGGAGGGTCGTTCTTAGGTACAGTTGTAGACTTGAAGATATGAAAGTCTTTATTTTTTATTTACCTTTTCTCCACTTTTGCATTGTTTTCTCACCTCTTCAGTGATGAGTCCTAACAATGATTCATGTTAGCCGACCCAAATCATTTTGGGACTAAGTCTCTGATGTTGCAATATAGCTAGATATGTCGTTGCTCAAGTTTTCCCATTTCTACAATTTAGGCTTAAAAGTGCATAAAAAAACATGGCTAGTGAAGCAAGTGTTCACATTCTTAAAAAGTTTGAATAGTCAAATGAGAAGATCATTTTGGGATGAAGTATTATTTATGAGGTCAGATTCATGCCATTTTCCTGGGGAAGCAAAAAACTGGGAAATAGTTTTATTGCTTGAATATATGGAGTATAGGGATCTAAGAGAGTTAGCTTACTTCTTGGTGGTGTAAAGACAAATGCAAAGTATCAAGATGTATTTTCATGTATTTTGGTAATGTAAAAAAAGTGCATTTTAACGTATTTGGTTGAAGGATAACGTTTGGTGATAGTGAGTTTAAAGTACCATCTGTGGAGGTTCTTAGGTTCTTAGGTACAGTGGAAGCAGCTTTGAGGCGTAAGCCTAGAAGATGAATTAACTTTGAAGATCCTTCAAAATACTCCCTCCGTCCCAAAATTATCTTCACATTTGACTATTCAAACTTTTTAAGGATATGAACACTTGCTACACGAGCCATGCTATGTTTATGCACTTTAAAACCTAAGTGGTGGATTTTAGAAGAACTTTTTGGGATAGTGAAAAATGACAAATAGGAAGATCATTTTGGGACAGAGGGAGTATATATTTGCCTCTGTGATTATTGTCCTGTCTGTATAGTCTCTCAAGAAAAGGTAGAAAAGCAAACATGTTAACGTTTCCCTGATCTTTTTGCTTCCGTTGATATGACTTCACTGGTTTGCTTTGCACGATTGATATATACTTGGGATTATTTATTTTGGACCTCCTCGTGTAGATCTTGCTGTCAAATTTGAATGGTGGTTTCATTTTTCATCTACTGCATCTGTGTATTGCAGATACAACAATATTGTCATTGGTAAACTTAATTACTAAATTTCTGCTGTATATAGTCCGCTCCTAGTTTTATTTGTAACTTCTACAATTTTCGTTAAAACATCGGAAGAAAATTATTTGGTTTATGATGACTGGAATTTGTTGCATATGAGATTGTTATGTTATGCGAGTGTTCAGTATGATCTGATTTGCCCTTTTTTTTTTTTTTTTTGCTGTAGCACTGCTGGCTGTCCATTTGGGGAGGACTGCCATTTCCTTCACTTTTTCCCTGGTGGCTATAATGCGGTTGCCCAGATGATGAATCTTGCGCCAACTCCGTCCCCAAGAAATGCAGGTGCCCCGGCCATGCCAAATGGCTCTTCTGCCCCTTCGGTCAAATCCAAAATGTGTAACAAGTACAACACTGCTGAAGGCTGTAAATTTGGTGACAAATGCAACTTTGCTCATGGGGAATGGGAACTAGGCAAGCCTATTATTGCACCACCATCACAGGAAGATCCTCGTGGGCCCAGATTCCCAGGTCGCTTTAATTCCCAAATGGACCCACCTCCACCACCACCAGGCCTTGCTTCTACTTTTGGCGCCTCATCAACTGCCAAAATCAGCGTTGATGCTTCCCTTGCCGGAGCTATCATCGGAAAGGGTGGAGTGAATTCCAAACAGATATGCAGGCAAACCGGTGCTAAACTCTCGATTCGTGATCATGAGACGGACCCTAATCTGAGAAACATAGAGTTGGAAGGGACATTTGAACAGATCCAAGAAGCGAGTGCGATGGTTAGAGAGCTGATTGTGAATATAAGTCTTACATCTGCAGCTGCCCCCTCACCTAGAACACAGGTAATGCGTGCCGGAGCCGGAGCACCACCGCCACCACGTGCTCCGGCCAGCAACTATAAGACCAAGACGTGTGACAATTTTGCAAAGGGGTCTTGCACATTTGGTGATCGGTGCCACTTTGCTCATGGAGCTGCTGAGCTGCGCAAATCAGGGGTCTGAGCTGCTGGTTTTTATCTATCGTTTAGTTCAGTTTGAGATCTAGTTGTGAAAAATGCAATTTTTACGGAAATTAATGATAATACATTTTATGCACTATCTGGAATTCTTCTTCCCTTGCCTGAGTTGTTGCATTGTCCCTACTGTATTAAGTTTTAGTATTTTATTTTATTTTATTTTATTTTGAGATCTAGTTGTGAAAAATGCAATTTTATTTTTAGTATTTTATTTTTAGTTGTGAAAAATGCAATTGTTGCTGTACTTAAATTTCAACTTTCTCATTGGCCTACTGCGTTTAGAGCAGTTATCTACACACACCAAAACCAAACAAGTCAAATTCAACAAAACAACTACGAGTATTTTATAGAGAGAAAACGCGTAGAGTAGAGTTTATGCAGTTTCGGAACACACAAAACATTAGTATTAATGCAAAAAGAAGAATTTTCTCTGAAAATCAAAACTGACCAAACCATTGGCATGGAGTAGAAAACCATTACCAGAATGAGAGAACAAATATACCTGCACCAACTCATGCATGCGCGACCTGCAGCCATGTTGCTAATGAACTTCAGGGAGGGGAGGTGTCTCTATTTTTCTAAACTGCATTGCAAACAACACAAAAGTAGTTTTTACTACCTCTGTCCGATCAATACCAATTTCGGACATTCATTTTGGTTGGAGAGAATAGTAATTGCGTTTTCCCAAACATTTTTTACTGTAACCAAAAACTAACCTTCCCAACAACATAAATTGGAAACTGTTCCAACACTTGCTGGCTGAAAAAAAAAACTCCCTCCCTCTGCACCGGAAATATGGTCCCATTTGACTTTTGATTGTTAACACAAGTGAACTTCAACAAAACATTAATGTCTATCTAATCATCACAATGAAATTCTAAAAATTGTTACAATTTTTAGAATTTCACTAGCATTGCCATTAATATTTGGACAAAGTTCATGTGCATTGACCACCAAAAGTCAAATGAGACTATCTTTCCCATTTTCCTGTTCTGTTGTTGATCCCAACTGAAGTGGGCTAATAATGGAACTTTTATCATCTCGCAATCCCTTATTTCGACTTGTCTACTTCATCATCTACCAGATAAGAAGACTAAGATTCAGAGTCTTACCAATATAAAAGATGATGAACAAAGTCCCAGCTTTAAACTGCCAAAAACATCTCCACACTGAAGAAGAAATCAAACTTAATTTTTGAATAGGCATTTGCTATGTTCAACCTCAAGTTAAGAGGACTTATTCGTTTGTTTCAAAGAATGTCTTTTGGAGATATTCAAGTAGCTCTCATTTGCTTGTTCACACACCAAAAATGAAAACATTATAATACAGTATACAACAATTAACAACAACAACCAAAGTGTTTCCTTAAAACCTAATCCGAAACCAAAGTGTGAACAAATAAAAAAGACCAAGGGAATGATCTTATATTTCTGGCTCAGAGCCTCCACTGCTGTAGACAAAAAAGCTTGGTCTTCATATACTCAAAAGTTAGCAAAAGCTCCTCAGTTACCTTCACATGTATACCATTATTGAACACCGGGGGGCAGAACAACCAAACTGCGGTAAACAGAGCAAAGCCAACAGTTAACGGGGCCGAAACTAAAGCCGGCAGCTGCCAGCTGTCAGCAAAAGCCCTTTTCACTACCATCTCCAAAACAACACAGACCCCATGGAGCAGAAAAAAGGAGCCCATCTCCCAGGTGGAGGGGGCTCTTGACACGTAGTACAATATGAGCTCGTGCATTAGAGCAGATATAACGAACGAGGCAAAGACGGCCACCAGTGAAGCCAAGTCTTTTCTTGTTGAGCCAATCGAAGCCGATTTTACGGGAAGATATACAGTGTTCAGCAGAATATTTGTTATCATGAGGTTCCACCTCTTTCCCCATAAATCTTGGAGGGAGGTTGAAAGGTAAGGCTCATCAGATGGCTGCTCAAGCTCTAACCCAACTAACACTCGAATTACTGTACTTGTGGAAGCGACCACAACGTCAACCCAGAAATATAACATGAAAATGTACAGCAACTGTATCAACTTTGGGTGGATGTAATTAGTTTCACTATTTTTGTGCATTATGGTCACGAGCAAGGCTAGAAGTAGGATCTTCATCGGAAGATTTAGAGGAATCTTTTTGGGTTTCGTACAAGTGTGGGATTTGTTTCCCTTGATCTTGCAGGGGAGAGAGGCAAGGGAGATGAAAATGAGGAGGGACTTGGGTTGGCCCGATGAGAGGGGACCACGATCGAAACAAAAGAGAAGGAGCTTGAAATTTGCTAGCCAGGAAATGATAACGAATGAGATTGTTGTGCCAATGATTGAAGAGAAATAGAGAGGGAGGGTGGTGAAGAGGTAGAATATTGGGATAAGAGAGATGAATCTGAGCTTCCCTTTTGGAATTTTTGAGGAGATGTTATAACAATATAAAAGAGAGATTATTGTTGATAGTATGACACCAATTGCGATCTTATCTTCTGCCATTTTTGATGAGACTTTCTTCTCTACAAATCCCTGTTAACAGATTACACACATATATACTGTGATCTTCCTGTTCATGGAAATTACTTAAGCCTTAAGTTAGTGGACCTTTCCGTAATTAAACTACAAGTGTAATAATTAATATATATATATATATATATATATATATATATATATATGGTCGTGCTCCTGTGAGAACCGTGAGAACTTGGATACATTAGGTAAAAACTAATGTATCCAATGGTTCACTTGGATACATCATTGGATACATTACTTGGATACATTAGGTAAAAACTAATGTATCCAATGTGCACTTGGATACATCATTGGATACATTAAGTTCTCACGGTTCTTACGATATTTAGCTTCTCATTTGAGCACCTACCTATATATATATATATATATAAGTATCACCAAATAACAACAATAGTAATGAACGCATGCATTGCATAAAAAGATTATTGTTATTACCATATTGTGGTATATATCCAAAACTGAAGATGTGAGAAGCAGCAGCCATTCTTTAGGTTATATTTATTGAACCAGTAAAACTGCAGAAAGAAGGGAAAACACAAGCTTACCCACATCAACACTAGAGGGGAGAGGGCATTGGACAAATAGTTCATATCTCCAGCATCAGACTGATGCCTGCTAAATACCCCGAGCGGTCTTTTCCCCTGTTTCCTGCATGTGAATGTTTAGTGCTCAGTACAATTTTCAATGAAAGGCCCTGACATTGAACTAAAAATTATACTCCTTCTGTTCCTAAATGTCTTTTGAGAAAATACCCCTTTTTATTTTACCAAATTTTTGTCACTAGTCTCTTTATACTTGTAAAAGTAAATGTTTGGAACGCAGATTACATGATTATATATGAATATTTGTCACTAAATTGTATGAAACGTAGAGATTTTCAGATGTCCCTTAAAATGAATTTTGGTCATTCATTTAAGGATAGAGGGAGTAGTTGATAGAAAATGACAATAATGAAGATGTTACCTTCTGCCAATTTTTTTTTAATGAATATTACTCCCTCCGTCCCAAATTAATATTCTTAGTTTGACTTTACACACGGAGATTAAGAAAAAATAAATGTTGTGAGTATGAAAAGTAAAGTAGAAAAGAGAAAGTGGGTAGGGAGTTTTTGTTGTGAGAATGACAAGTGGGTCTCATTTTCCATTTTAGACAATAAAGTAAAGTAAGAACTTTAAAATTGTGATAGACTAAAAAGGAAAGTAAGATCTTTAAAGCAGGATAGAGGGAGTACTATCCAACAAATACAATCTTAAAATGTGATTGTGCATGTGAGAAACAGCTATCATTCTTCAGGTTATTTTTTATCCCAAATGAATAAAGTGAAGAAAGTGGTATGATGCAAATTTATCAGGAAACACATCATTGAATAGCAAGCACGAAGGAAGCGTTAAAAGTATTTAATTTCATTTCAATGAAAATAAGGCCACGAATCTGGTGAGTTCAATAACCAAGAAAAAACTGCTGAGAGGAGGGAACACAACCTTTAACCTTACCTAACCTCAACATAAGAGGGGAGAGGGCATCACACGGGTGCAAAAAAATAAATAAGGTAGCTCCTTGAGATTCTACAGGAATTGTGAAATCACAGGATGACAAATAGTTCATAGCTCCCGCATTAGATCGAGGGCTCCCAAACAGTTGGCGGAGCCAGAAAAGCTTGCGGCCGCATATAGCCCCGGATAACTTTTTCATATTTTTCCCCGAATTCCTAGTGTCTCTCATGTATTACTTGTATAAACAGAAAACTGGGATGTTATTAGGAGACTTTTATGTATGAGTCTCCTAATAACCCGGATTCCAAGTTCATTATATTCTGATAATTGTAATGGGGTCTCTGTTTATTGTGGGTGGGTGCCTCAGTGCCTGTCCATGGACACACATTATGAGCTTAAATCACTAAGGTCTTAACCCGAACACTTGTGCACTTGTAAGGGTTAATAAAATATTCATCAAGTACGACTGAATGTTTTTTGTTGCAAAAGAAACCGAGCAAGAGCGGAATGTACCTGCACCAAACCATGCACGCATGATCTGCAGCCATGTTACTAATAAACTTCAGGAAGGTGTCTGTAGTTTCCTAAAACTGCATAGAAAAGTCATTTCTATTAATTGCATTTTCCCAAACATACTCCTTCGACCAAAAATTAACTTTTCTAACAACATAGATTGGAATCTGTTCCAAAACCTGATGGCCGAAAATGAAAGCTACATGTACAAGTGAAAAAAGAAGAAGCTGTAACGAAGTGGCAAGATTATGTTTACCAGTAGCTATAAGTAAAAAGCCTAGAAAGCTTGTAGCTTTCAATTCTGTAAATCTTAATGGAATTAAGTGAAGAATTTACTGAATCCAAATATTTTTGGTAGTCATGTTTTTTGATAGCCCATGGACTTGGAATACTTAAAAGATATGTCCACTGTCCGGTTCTGATTTTGATCCCAACTGATGTCGCCATGTTCTATTTTAATAACACAACTTTGATCATCTCGCAATTCCTGATTTCTACTTGTTTAGTTAATCATCTACCTGAAAATATGTTGAGTGACTCTCAATTAGGGTTCTGGGCGGCCGCACAAGAGTGATGGGCGACCGCACA
This sequence comes from Campanula takesimana, assembly GCA_026119855.1. Classification (NCBI taxonomy): domain Eukaryota; kingdom Viridiplantae; phylum Streptophyta; class Magnoliopsida; order Asterales; family Campanulaceae; genus Campanula; species Campanula takesimana. Next base: position 1,681,631 of record JAOWBW010000041.1, read on the forward strand.
GTTTGCTCCGACCATACGCCTGTTTTGATTCAGAAAGATGTGCGGCCGCACAGCCTGTTTGGGCGACCGCACATCAGTCGGGCTGGGATTGGGTCAAACCGGGTTAGGGTTTGATTTAGGCGTGGTATAAATGCTTGTCTTCGGTTTTTAGCCAAAGTGTAGTGCAGCCATAGACGAAAAACAGAGGGAGGGCTGCCTTGAGAGAATTCCTTGAGAGAGAAAGCTAGATTATTCACTTGTGTGAGAGACTGTGAGATTGAGTGAAAGGTTTTCACCTTGTTCTCCTTGTACTCTCCTTGATATAGTGAATTGATTCTCCGTTGCCCGTGGACGTAGCCAAGTTGGTGAACCACGTAAATCTCTTGTGTTCATCTATTTTTCAATTTTGCTTCGTTCTTGCTATTTTGTTATTTTGTGCTTTCATCTTTATCAATTGAGCAATTGTGTTTGGGCCTTAAAATCCTAACAATTGGTATCTAGAGCTCCGGTTTGTGGATCTTGTATTGCTTATTGGTAACGATGTCAGGGAAGTACGAAATTGAGAAATTCGACCGCAAGGTCAATTTTGGTTTATGGCAAGTGAAGATGCGAGCAATCTTGGTGGGTAAAAATTGTGTCAAGGCTTTGCTTGGGAAGGCGAGGAAGCCGGCAAGCTTGACGGATGAACAATTTGATGATATGGACGAGAAAGCATTATCTCTCTTACACTTGAGTCTCAAAGATGAGGTATTGAGGGAGGTTGTGAGTGAGAAGACTGCGGAAGCGCTTTGGCTTAGGCTTGAGCAATTGTACATGACTAAGAGCATTAGTAACAGGTTGCTACTATTGAAGAAACTCGAGGAGTGTAAACTCAAAACAGATGAGTCTTTGGAGAAACATCTTGATGAGTTTGATGGCTTGGTTATGGACTTGAAGAATGTCGATGTCGTGATTGATGATGAGCAATTGGCGGTAAAATTGCTTTGTTCTCTACCTCCGGAATACATGCACTTTAGAGAGACAGTGTTGTATGGCAAGGATGAGATCTCTTTGGAAGAGATCGAGAACGCTCTACTACAACGGGAAGTTATTGAGACGCACTTGACCTCAACAAGTGCTGAATCTCAAGGTGATGGGTTAGTAGCTAGAAGCGGGAGAAAGTCAAGGAAGGGTCAATCCGGTTCAAATGAATGGCAAAAGAATGTGATATGTCATGGTTGCTAGGAGAAGGGACACATCAGAAGGTTTTGTCCAAACCAACAGGATACAACCGCCAAGACAAAGGGTGAAGCTGGAGTAGTGTTTGAAGACACTAGTGATGACAGTGACTGTGATGCACTTACTGCTTGTGATTCGGGTACCGAAATTCGTGATAGTTGGATTTTGGATTCGGGTTGTTCTTATCATATTAGTCCCAACCGGGCATGGTTTTGTTCATATAAGGCTGCTGATGGAGTAGTTTTGTTGGGGAATAATACTGCATGCAAGGTTGTTGGTATTGGGGCTATTAAGGTTAAGATGTATGATGGAGTAGTGCGGAAATTACAGAATGTCAGGTATGTTCCTGAACTGAAGAAGAACCTGATTTCTCTAGGCACTTTGGATAGCCTTGAGTATAGTTTATCCATTGCGAATGGCGAGCTATCGGCTATTAAAGGTGACTTGGTGGTATTGAAGGGAAAGAAAGTGGGGACATTGTACAAGCTTCTTGGGTCTACGGTTGTTGGTGATGTGTCTATTGCAACGGGGTCAACGATTGAGGCGGAGGTTACTCAATCATGGGACATGACATTGGGTCACATTGGCTTGAATGGGATGACAGAAAAGTCTTGGTATTTGTTGTCACAAGCATTGTTAGGTACAGAATTTTGTGGGAAGGCGATTAGGATGACTGCTCACTAGGCTAATCATTCTCTAAATTCTGGTACTGGGATGAAGGCTCTGGTGGAGATGTGGTCAGGGTCTCTAGGAGAATACTCAAAATTGCATATTTGTGGGTGTCCCGTGTATGCTTGTGTGAACAACAATTTGGAGCCAAGGGTCAAAGGATGTTCCTTTGTGGGTGATACTACTGGAGTGAAAGGATTCCAGTCATGGGATCCGGTGGCATCTAAGTTCCTGACATGTAGAGATGTTGCTCTACTTCTCCGTGAGAAAAGTTGTCCTGCAGGACGGATATATAAACAGGTGGAGTTAGCCGGAGATAATAAAGAAGTGGTGAAACTTGACTTAGATGTCAATGATGTGTCTGATGAAGCGAATCCAATTGATGCTCCAGTTCAAGAGGAGGAGACCAACAAGCAGGTGGAGACTATCATTGCTTTTGATAGAGTTCGATATGGTTTGGAAGAGATGGTGGCTTATGCATTGTCCGCTGCGAAAACAGTAAGTATGCATAAATTAATTTCTTTCAATGAAGATATATCGTGTGATAAATCTGCTATGTGGTCGGTCGTTGTTAAAAAGGAGATGGTATCTCTTATTGAAAGTCAGACATGGGAATTTGTTAGATCACCACCAAAGGTGTTAGTCAGTCACAAGTGGATCTACAAGTTAAAAAATGGTACTCCGAGGTTTGGGGTAGACTACAATGATATTGTTTCACCAGTTGTTAGACACTTATGTATTCACAACTTGTTTAGCATTGTGGCGATGAGAGATCTTGTGCTTGAGGTGGAGATCTACATGCGCCGGCCTGAAGGGTTTGTTGTCAGTGGCGGATCTAGAACTTTTACTCAGCGGGTGCACAATTACACTATTTTTTTTTTAAAAAAAAATCTTAGCGAGTACAGTTTAAAATATACTCCCTCCATCCCACCTCACTTGAGACCTTTGAGGTGGGCACAATAACTAAGAAAAAAAAATAAAATAAGGAAAATGTGTGGTAGAAAATGAAGAGAGAAAATGAGTGGGGTTAATAGTAGGTTGATTGAATGAATTGTGTGGTAGAAAATGAAGAGAGAGAATGAGTGGGTGGGGTAGATTGAATATAAAATAATAAAATCATGGCTATTTTGGAAGGTCTCAAGTGAAGTGGGACGACCCAAAATGGAATAGAGTCTCAAGTGAGGTGGGACGGAGGGAGTATTCAATATAAATAGAAAAAAAAAAGAGAAATCAAAATATAAGCATGTAATTTGTTATTAACTGGCACAATAAGTATGTAGGAACCAAACATGATTAATTTGTTATTAATTTTCTAATTAAATCAATTAAGTATCTTTAAATTAAAATAATATTGTGTGTGTGTATTCAAAGAAGCAATAAATTACATCTTTTAATAAAAATTGAACATTAATCTCGAAAATAACAATGACTAAACATCTATTTTAGAATGAAAATATTAATTAAATAAAATTAGAAATACAATAGTTAAGTACATTTAGTTATAACCCCAAAAAAACAATTAAATAAAATTAGAAATACAATAGTTAAGTACATTTAGTTATAACCCCAAAAAACAAGTTTTGGCCAAAACTATAATAGGTGAGAAAGTGGAAATGCTGGGATTCGAACCCAACACCTTCCAAACACAAAAGCATGCCCATAGACCATCTAAGCTAGACACAACTTTTGATCACTGGGTGCACTTTTAATATATATACTCTCAATATAATTTTTTTCCTACATGTTAACGAAAGTTCAGCGGGTGCACGTGCACCCCCACATTATACTGTAGATCCGCCCATGTTTGTTGTCGAGGGTAAGGATCATGTTTGCCTGTTAGAGAGGTCCTTGTATGATTTGGAGCAGTCAACTCGACAGTGTTATAAAAGGTTCGACACTTTTATTGTTACCCATGGTTATGCTAGGAGTGGATATGATTGTTGTGTTTACTTGATGGTTTGTAGTGATGGCACATTGAGTTATCTTGTTAATGTCGATGGCATTCTTGTGGCTGCAAAAGATATCAATGATGCTTACCAGGTGAAATGGTTATCTTCTTTAGATAGTCCCAAGTCTAAAGATGATAAGTCACTTGTTCCGTATTCAAATGCTGTTGGGTGTGTTAGGTATGCTATGCGATACTTGAATGGTACACCGGGTTTGAGCATTGAGGATGGCAAGAATAGTGATGGTTATGTTGGGAATGAAGATTCAGATTGGGGCGGTAATCTTGTTGACAGAAAATCTACATTGAGGTATGTATTTTGTCTTGTTGGTTCTGCGGTTACTTGGAAATCTGGATTGGTGGATGTCACGGAGTTGTCTACTATCGAGACAGGAAATATGCCTATAACGAAGGTTGTCAGGTTGACAAAGTTGATTGCTAAGTTCAAGATCTTGTTGGATTTAGATGGTGTTATTAGTCATTGAGGCCCTTAGGGGCGGGGCAACGAAGATAGAGATGTTCTCTTGATGTACTAGCTTTTGGGGATTGATCGTCAAGGTGGAGAATTGTTGAGTGACTCTCAGTTAGGGTTCTGGGCGGCCGCACAAGAGTGATGGGCGACCGCACAGTTTGCTCCGACCATACGCCTGTTTTGATTCAGAAAGATGTGCGGCCGCACAGCCTGTTTGGGCGACCGCACATCAGTCGGGCTGGGATTGGGTCAAACCGGGTTAGGGTTTGATTTAGGCGTGGTATAAATGCTTGTCTTCGGTTTTTAGCCAAAGTGTAGTGCAGCCATAGACGAAAAACAGAGGGAGGGCTGCCTTGAGAGAATTCCTTGAGAGAGAAAGCTAGATTATTCACTTGTGTGAGAGACTGTGAGATTGAGTGAAAGGTTTTCACCTTGTTCTCCTTGTACTCTCCTTGATATAGTGAATTGATTCTCCGTTGCCCGTGGACGTAGCCAAGTTGGTGAACCACGTAAATCTCTTGTGTTCATCTATTTTTCAATTTTGCTTCGTTCTTGCTATTTTGTTATTTTGTGCTTTCATCTTTATCAATTGAGCAATTGTGTTTGGGCCTTAAAATCCTAACAATACCGGAAAGCCTAAAATATCATTGATGACTGAAAACAATCAAAAGATGATTTTTTTTATTATTTTATTGTAACACAGAAATAATATACTCAATCATGACATCCTGAAAAACAACAAAACAAAAGAAGGGAATATCTTGAAAATTCTTCTTCACTTGAGGTTGCAAACAAGGAAAATGAGGTTTTATTGAAATTGATGATCTGAATGCGCTGTTTCTTCTTCTCATTGTCAATTAGCTCGTATTGTTGCATCTGCTTTGTCTTTGTTACGTTTTAACTTTCTTTCTTCCTCAATATGTAGATCTTTCTGGAAGTTTAAACCCGAGATTTTGCTGGTCATCTTTCTGTTGGTACCTCTAATCTCTTCTTCCTTGGTAATACTCTGAATCTGAGTCTTATTTTGTTGGGGTGCAACCCAAAGTCCCACATCGGCAATTAAGGAAACAATTGCAAGCTATATAATAGCACCCACCCACTTCATTAGTATGAGGCCTTTTGGGAAGTTCCCAAAAACAAATCCGTGCGGGCTAGGCCCAAAGCGGACAATAGTATGTGGGAAAGTGGTGGTGGTGGTCGCGGTCCCTACAAGTGGTATCAGAGCCATGGTTCGGATGTTCCTGACCGGGTGGACCGTGTGTGCGCTTTATATTGGTGGGGTTCCCCTTGTGTGCGACATTTGCGAATGGATGGAGTCTTGAGCTTTCGCCGTGGTCCTTGGTTGGTGGTGGTGGTCGCGGTCCCTACAGGTATAATTATGGATCGAATTTGGATATTGAGTTGATGATCACTTATTAACTATATATATGTATATAATTACAATGTCGCCGCTGTAGCTTTGATGAACCTATATGTTGAAACCATCAAATCTCATCAGCTTACTGTCTTAGCCAGAAAATATATATTTCTGGCTCAGTTCCACCACTGCTGTATAGAAAAAAGCTTGTTTTGCATATACTCAAAAAGTAGCATAGCCTCCTCAGTTAACTTCACATGTATCCCATTATTGATCAACGGAGGGCAGAACAGCCAAACTTCAGTAACAAGAGCAAGGCCAACTGTTAACGGGGTCGAAACAAAAGGCGGCAGCCGCCACCTGTCAGCGAAAGCCCTTTTTATTATCATCTGCACAACAACACAGACCCCATGGAGCAGAAAAAAGGAGCCCATCTCCCACGTGGAGCGAGCTCGTGTGACGTAGTAAAGTATGAGCTCGTGCATTAGAACTGATATAAATGAACGAGGCAAACACAGCCACCAATGAGGCCAAGTCTTTTCCTATTAAGCCAATCAAAACGGATCGTACGGGTAGGTATACAATGTCACGGAGAATATTTGTTATCACGAGGTTCCACCTCTTTCCCCATGAATCTTGGAGGGAGGTTGAAAGGAAAGGCTCATCAGATGGCTGCTCGAGCTCTAACTTAACTAATGCTCGAACCACTGTAGTTGCGGAAGCGATCATAACATCCAGCCAGAGATATAACATGAAAAATATACAACACGAATACCATCTTTGGGTGGATGTATTTAACATTCACTATTTTTGTGCATTATGGTAACGAGCACAGCTAGGAGTAGGATCTTCACTGGGAGATTTAGAGGAATCTTTTTGGGTTTTGTAAAAGTGTGGGATTTGTTTTCCTTGATCTTGCATGGGAGAGCGGCAACGGGGATGAAGATGAGGAGGGACTTGGGTTGACCCGAGGAGAGGGGACCGCGATCGAAGCAAAAGAGGAGGAGCTTGAAATTAGCTAGCCAGGTAATGAAAACGATTGAGATTACTGTGGCTATGGCAGAGGAAAAATAGAGAGGGAGGGTGGTGAAGAGGTAGAATATTGGGATGAGGGAGATGAATCTGAGCATCCCTTTTGGAATTTTGGAGATGTAATAACAATAGGAAAGGGATATTATTGTTGATAGTATGACACCAATTGAGATATTATCTTGTGCCATTATTGATGAGAGCTTCTTCTGTACGAATCCCTGTTAACAGATTACATATATATACTGAGAACTTGTTCATGAAAACTGAGACCAACTCTAACCTGCAGCTCCCATCGTGCATCTTCGGCACTAAAGAAACCGACCTCATTAAGAGAAACACCAACTGAAAACCTGCCTCTTCCATCAATACTTTCAGATGCTATTTGCCACATGACCGAGTAAGTTCTGCTGCTTTGCACTAATAAATTGGGCCAGCCTTGTATGATTGTTAATGAATGGGCCAACTGAATTCTTATCGACATCGTCACTCTCATATGCCATTTTCGATCCTTCCGGCAGCTTGTTCATTTCACCAGCTACACTATTGCTCAGTACCATCCTGTATAATTCCCCAACTGACCCATTCCCAATAATATTATTTTCATTTAGAGGACCCAAGAGTTCATATTCACGGAACCCAGCTTGTGAGACAACATCAAAGTCCACTTTGACTTAACAAAAGCTAGTTTCGTCTCCTTGATTTTCCTATATTTCCAATAGAACCAAGCAACACAAAATATGAACACCATACCAGCAAACAGAAATGTCGACCTGAGCACCAAAACTTACCTCGATTTCTTAACAACACCTCTACTATAACACAATCCATCTGTGTCGCCACAAAACGAAAACCAGTTCCCAGATAAATCAAGGTAATTCAGAACAGGCAATTCCCCAACTTTTTCAGGCTCAATACTGGGAAACTCATTATCAGAAAGATTCAGCTCATATAGTTTTCTCCAAGACTTAATTTCACTAGAAAGCTGTGCAGAAAACTTGCTACTATGGAGATCAAGTTTTTTCAACTGTAAGAGATTAACCCAACTCATTGCCTCAGTGTGCACCACCTTATTAGTATCAGCAACAGCTGGTTGCAAGCTATCCAACATCAACTTGACATTCTCTTCTGATTGGAGCAATCCCTCCGTCATTTCTGATGGGACTTTTAACAAACACTTGGCATGCTTAATTGTGGTTTGTTCTATCCTTGTAATATGATCCTCCTTCGCATCATCTGAACTCACCACACTCAGGTTTATAGCAGCTACTTGAGGAGCATATGTTGTGGTGGAAGGACCACTTTCCTTCACAGGACTTACATCTGTAATTTCCACAATTAGAGAACCTTGATCGATATCAGTAGTTATGGAGTTCTCTACATTCATAGCTTTAGCAGAGAAAGTCAGATCTCTACTACCAAATCTACTTTCCACCTTCTGTACAAACTCTTCCCATGGTAAGCCTTTCAGATTTTCCCTATAGACATGGAACCCAAATTCTGCACTCCCATCTAAAGGCATTGTAGCTAACTTAACCTTCTCATGTTCCGGAACAGATCTAAGGTGAAAGAAATTGCGACATTTAAGTATCCATCAAAGGTGATTATCACCATTCAAATGAGGAAAATCCGTAATACTTGGGATCCGTTTGTTTGGAAGAAACATTTTCCGGAAAATGTGGTCCCCAGTTTGTTAAGCACTGGAAATGGGGAAAATGTTTTCCGCAAAATGGTTTTTCCACTTTTCTAACAAAAAATGACTTACGGATTTCTCCTCCGTAAGTCATTTTTCGAAAAATGTTAACTACCCAATTCCTCATACAACACCACGCTACCCCTTCCACATCCACTTCCAACCCCATCCATCCATCTCATACCATCCCCCCCAATTTTTTTCAATCATATTAAAGTTATCTTTTAACACCTCCTCCACCCCCGCCCCCACACCCCCACCCACCCACCCACCCACCCATCCCCCCAATAAAAATAAAAAATTACTCTTATTAAAATATTTTTAACAACTCCCCTACCCCTACCCCGTACCCCACCCCCACCCCAATTTTGTTTCACTCATACTAAAATTATTTTTTAACACCTCTCCCACACGCTTTGCCCCTATCCCCCCACCCACCCACCCTCAACCCCTACCCCATCCCCACCACACGTTGAACCTACCCCCCAGATTGAGAAAGCTCTGATACCAAATTTGTTACGACCTTGGTATCAAATTGGAAAGATGATTGATGGAACATAACAAAAATCAGAGAAATGAATCAAAATCGTAGAAATGGGGGAAAAGAGAAGAGATAGCGGGGAAATTAGAGAGATCAGAGAGATTGAGATAGATTAAGAGAATAGAGGAGAGAGATCGATAAGAGGATTAGGGAGAAATTGTTAATATTTTCATATATGTCGTCTCACCCAATGCCTCGCCCTATTTGTAAAGCTGTAACAGCCAAATGAAGATAATACCCCATGGGTAAATATAAATATAAAGTCACAAAAAAGTGACAAAATTTGGTCTACAAAAATTATGTGTCAAATTTTTATTGGTATTTTTAATTAGAGTGTGTCGGGTCCACTATCGATGTAACCAATAAAATATCGCCACCTCATTTTGTATCCATCATTTTGTGAACTTCTTTTGTGCCCCTAGCATTGCCCATACCCCATTACTGAGGAAATAACAAATAGGGATAACTAAATGTTAAACAGTAACCAAACACCCATATATCTACCTAAACGACGACGTACTACTAAGTATTAAACTAACGACGATAACTGAGAACCCTCACAATTTCTATAACGGTAAACCCCAAATTACACCCTTAACCCCCTAGATCATTACACATGCGGCCGCATACCTACCTTTCTTCCTTCTTTGCGGCCGCATGATGCTTGTTTTCCTTCCCATGCTCGTATGCCCAAAATCACTACTTTCAGGTACCTTTGCGGCCGCACTATGCGGCCGCATAGCATCTAGAAGGTCTTCCCGCTAGTATGCTCTCTTTGTTGCTACCTAGTTCCCGTTTTGGCTCCAATCCTAACAATCTCACACCTGGATATGACCTGTCCTAACACCGTATTCCTTGCGTAACCCTTGGCAGTGCCAGGCCTCCTTCCTAGTTTCCAAGCCCAGTTGAAACCATGCACAACCTCAACTTATCAAGGTTTACAACATTCATCAGCATGTCAGCACGGTTCTCACTTCCTTGAATCTTCTCTAGTTGTAAGACCTTCTTCTCCAAGAGATATATGTCAGCTTGATGTGCTTCGTTCTAGAATGAAATGCCGGATTCTTTGCTAGACGAATTGTACTCTAGTTGTCGCGGTAGAGCACACTATCACTTCGCCCTTTCCCAAGTTCACCAAAACCATAAACTCTTCTTATTAGGGCAAATTGCAATTTGGTTCCTGACATTTATATAGGTTTGCAATGTTGCTCCCAACTGTTTAATTTCGCAATTTGGTATCCCAACATTTACATTTTTTTGCAATTTGCTACAAAATTAACACCCAGTTAAAATTCTAATGAAATGACACCCACGTGACTAGCACATGTCTTTTAAATGGATTAAATGGTCATTGAACTGTATTTTTAATAAGATCATCACATTTATTATTATTATTTTTTGGCATAAATACCCTTTCCACTTAAGATAAAGTATTTAGTTTTAAAGTTGTATGTCGTCTCTCTCTTTTCTAGCTTAATTATTTTATGAATTAATTTATTGAATTTGCTGATTTGATTATATTACATATTAATTTCCTTCCAAAACAATATAACAAACTAAATCGTAAAAATTCTTTCTTATTTTAATTTGTTTCATTTGGACTAAACATGTATGTCTTCTCTCTCTTTCCAGTTGTATAATTAAATTTAAAAGAAAAAAATTTACTTTCGTATCCTGCCATTTGCAACACTAAGATCATTACTTATTTTCTTTCACCCGAAGAAAAATATTTAAGAAAAATTATTTCACTTCAAAAACGCTTAATAAATTATCGTAAATGAGCCTGCATAATTATTGTGAGTTATAATCTAACATAAAATGTACTTATACTCCCTCCGTCCCATAACAATGGGCACACTTTGATTTTTTTGGTCAACTGAGTCAATCTTTGACCATAATTTTATGAATATCTAAATATCTCTATGAAATTCTAAAATTTGTTATTGTTTTACTATTATAAATACTATCATTATTAACTATTTTTAGAATTGTATATATATATATATATATATATATATATATTCATAAAATTATGGTCAAAGATTGACCAAATTGACCAAAAAAGTCAAAGTGTGCTCATTGTTATGGGACGGAGGGAGTATATATTTAATTGTTTTTTACGAAATATTTCTAATTCCTAATTATATAATTTTTAAAGTATTTTAGTTTCTTTTTTATAATTAAAATAAAATATTAAATTATGGTTAGAAAAACGCAAATTATAAGTACAAAATAAAATATATATATTCCCAATATTAATTTAATCTATATTTTTTAAACTACAAAATGAATAAGGTAAATAACAAAAGAAAACCTCACATGAGCGGCACATGAACTCTTGAGAATGACCATTTTGTCCATTTAATAAACATGTGCTAGTCACATGTGTGTTATTTGGTTATAATTTTAACTGGGTGTTAGTTTTGTAGCCACATTGCTAAAAATGTAAATGTTAGGATACCAAATTGCGAAATTAAACTGTTGGGAGCAACATTGCAAATTTATGTAAATGTCAGGAACCAAATTGCAATTTGCCCCTTCTTATTATTATTTGAATTTATCATATTTGTCTGCATTCGTTTTATTGCTTTAGTTTAATTTAGAATAATTCCCTAACCAGCTTTTATTTCTTGTTATATATTGCTTTCTCTCCACCAAGTCTATGAGGTTCGACACCGTACCCTGCTTTGCATATACTACACGGGTAGTCTATGTGCACTTGAAAGTATTAATAAAATTCAAAAAGTACGAATGGAAGTTTTTTGATAGTATAAAAAAGTTGAGAACGAGCAAACAAATATACCTGCACCAAACCATGCATGCATGATCCGCACCAGTGGCGGACCCAGGAATTTTTTACAATGGGGGCAAAATTGCATGAAACATTTAAAGGGGGCAAAAATAAATACTAGTGCATTTATTTTTTTAAACAAAGGGGGGCAAAGTCTAAAATATTGCACTAATACTCCAAATTTTCAAAAAAAATACACTAGTAATTTTTATTTTTATTTTTTTTTAAAAAAAGGAGGGCCATTGCCCCCCATACGCCCTTGGTAGGTCTGCCCCTGATCCGCGCATGTTGCTAATGAACTACAGGAAGGTGTCTGTATTTTCCTAACTGCTTTGCAAACAGTAGAAAAGTAATTTCTATTAAATGCGTTTTCCAAACATTCCCTTTTAACCAAAAAGTAACTTTTCCAACAACATAGATTGGAAAAACTGTTACCTGCTGGCCGAAAAAGTAAACTACGTGTACAAGTAAAAAAAAAAAAAAAAACCTGAAACAGAGTGGCAAGTTTATGTTTGCCAGTAGCTATATAAGTAAAAACCCTAGAAAGATTGTAGCTGCTAATTCTGTAAATGTCATTGGAATTAAGTGAAGAACTTACTGAATCCAAATATTTGGTATTTGGTCTTGATAAATTTGGTAGTCATGTTTTTTGATAGCCCAGGGTCATGGAAAACTTAAAAGATATGTCCACTGTCCGGTTTTAGTTTGGAATTCAACTGCTACCGCCATGTTCTATTTTAATAAACAACTTTAATCATCTCGCAATCCCTAAAAAGAAGACTCAGATTCAGAGTCTTACCAAGGATGAATAGATTAGTGGTACCACCAGAAAGATGATAAGCAAAGTCTCGGCTTTAAACTTCCAGAAAGATCTACATAATGAGGGTAAAAGAATGTTACAACGTAACAAAGAGAAAGCTGAGGCAACAATACGGGCTAACTGACCATGAGAAGAAGAAACAGAGCATTCAGATAATCAATTTCAAAAAACCGCATTTGCCTTGTGCAACCTCAAGATATTCAAGTGCCTTTCTGACCTGTGCTTAAATATTGTATGTAAATTGTGTGTGTGTGTGTGTGTATTTTTGATATAATGGCTGAATAGATTATTTTTGGGTTTCAATAAAAAAATTCCACCTTTTGGTTGACTTCAGTCATCAATGACATTTGAGGCTTTCTAGTTTAATTATGGATTGGATTTGGATACCAAACTGAGTTGAATTCCTTGATATATAGACCATAAATCTCTAATATTTAATTCCCTCTCCAAACAGTTCATGAGCAATTATTAAAGATAAAAAATAAAATAAGAAAATACAATTTCTCCACTGTAGCTTTGAAGAACCCTTATGTTTAAACCATCAGATCTCATCAGGCTATCCTTGTCCCCAGACACAATATATACTGTATATATATATATATATATGTGTGTGTGTGTGTGTGTGTGTGTGGCTCAGTTCCACCACTGTTGTATAGAAAAAGGCAATGCTTCATATAGTCAAAAATTAGGACAGGCTCCTCAATATACTTGACATCCATCCCATTATTGATCAACGGCGAGCAGAACAGCCAAACTCCCGTAAAAAGAGCAAAGCCAACAGTTAACGGGACCGAAATTAAAGGCGGCAGACGCCAGCTGTTAGCGAAAGCCCTTTTAACTATAATCTCCAGAACAACACAGACTCCATGGAGTAGAAAAAAGGAGCACGTCTCCCATGTGGTGGGAGCTCGTGCGACATAGTACAGTAAGAGCTCGTGCATTAGACCTGATACAACAAACGAGACAAACACAGCAACTAATGAGGCCATGTCCTTTCCCATTAAGCCAATTAAAGCCGACCTTACGGGCAAGTATACAGTGTCCCGGAGAATATTTGTTACCATGAGGTTCCACCTCTTTCCCCATAAATCTTGAAGGGAGGTTGAAAGGTAAGGCTCATCAGAAGGCGGCTCGAGCTCTAACCCAACTAACGCTCGAACCACTGTAGTTGCGGAAGTGATAATAACATCCATCAAGAGATATAACATGAAAATATGCAACACCAATACCATCTTTGGGTGGATGTAATTACCTTCATCATTTTTGTGCATTATGGAAACAAGCATGGCTAGAAGTAGGATCTTCATTGGAAGATTTAGAGGAATCTTTTTGGGTTTCGTAGAAGTGTGGGATTTGTTTTCCTTGATCTTGCAGGGGAGAGCGGCAAGGGAGATGAAGATGAGGAGGGACTTGGGTTGGCCAGACGAGAGGGGACCACGATCGAAACAAAACAGAAGGAGCTTAAAATTAGCTAACCAGGTAATGAAAATGAATGTACATATCGTGGCAATGGAAGAGGAGAAATAGAGAGGGAGGGTGGTGAAGAGGTAGAAGATTGGGATGAGAGAGATGAATCTGAGCTTCCCTTTTGGAATTTTTGAGGAGATGTAATAACAATATAAAAGAGAGATTATTGTTGATAGTATGACACCAATTGCGATCTTAACTTCTGCCATTTTTTATGAGACTTTCTTCTCTACAAATCCTTGTTAACAGACTACACATATATACTGTTATTATTTTACAATTGTGAGTTTGATTAAATTGTTCTCTTAGGTGGTTGGTGTGCTAGAGCATTTACAAGAAAGTGGTGAAGATGCGGCTCATAGTGGTCAAGCTAAGACTCTTTTGAGAAATATATGTTGCTTTGAGTTTGCTTTTGTGTTGCATTTGATGAAGTCGGTTTTGGGAATCACTCTTGATTTGTCACTAGCATTACAAAGGAAGGATCAAGATCTTGTAAATGCCATGAAGCTTGTTAAAATAGCCAAAGAGAGATTACAAGAATTGAGAGAACATGGTTGGGATAACTTGATCAACGAAACTACAAACTTTTGTGATGAGAATGATATTTGGGTACCAAGTATGGAGGATAATTTCATAATTTACTCGAGGGATGGAAGAGTTTCGAGGAGAGGTGTTCAAGTGAGCAACTTGATTCATTATCGGGTTGAAGTGTTTTATGTGGTGATAGATTCTCAACTTTCAGAGTTGAATGATCGTTTTGATAACACTAATACAGAGTTTCTTAGCCTAATTGCTTGTCTTGATCCGATTAACTCGTTTGCTTCATTTGACAAGAAAGTTTTAATTAAGTTGGCCATGTTTTACCCATATGAGTTTGATGATTTCGCTCTTGATGTGCTTGATAGTCAACTTGAGAATTACATTCGAGATGTCAGAAACGATGAAGACTTCTCACTTGTTCTTGATACTAGTGGTCTTGCTCAAAAGTTGGTTGCAAAGAACAAACATAAGACTTATCCGTTGGTATATATGTTGATCAAATTGTCATTAATTTTACCCGTTGCAACTGCAACAGTCGAAAGGATATTTTCTGCAATGAAGATTGTGAAGTCCGAGTTGCGAAATCGTATGGGGGATGATATGCTTAATGATTATTTAGTGTCTTATGTTGAAAAAGATGTACTAGACGATGTAAGCGTTGATGAAGTCATAAATCACTTTCAGGAAATGTCAGTGCGTCGTATATCGTTGTAATCTTTATTTTTATTTATAAAAATGATGCATATTATTTTGTCTTGGATTTTTTTTTTATAGTTTTTGCATTAAGTTTTGAACCGGTCCGGACCCCAAAAAAAAATTCGGGGCCTCCGCCCCCGAACCCCAAAGAAAGTGCATACCCTCTAGAATCCTAGATTCGCCACTGACTGTTAATGGAAATTAATTAAACCTCAGTTTGGTGGACCTATCCATAATTTTAGTCCATAACCAGTAATTATGTTCTGTGCTTGATTGATTGCTTGGTCTGATACACAAATTAGAAAAGTAAATAATAAGTGATTAATATGTTCCATAAGACTATTAATAAAATGAGTTATCAATTATAGTTAAAAGGTAAATTAGTTATTTATAATACAAATAGGTATTAAAATGGGACACCCTACAAAATGATTTTGAAGATTCTGATCAAAGAATTATTGTACTCCCTCCATCCCGAAATGATCTTCTCATTTGCCATTTTTCATTGTCCCAAAAAGTTCTTCTCATTTCTACAATTTAAGCTTAAATGTTCACAAACACAACATGGCTAGTGAAGCAAGTGTTCATATCTTAAAAAAGTTTGAATAGTCAAATATGAAGATCATTTTGGGACGGAGGGAGTAATACTTAAGATGTATAATATCAAATGTTCTGACGAATTGATAATTACTATCAATGTAAAATAACTATAATAGTGAAAGCATGAACATCATAATGGGATTGTTGTTATTACTAATTTGGTGAGAATATATCCAAACCATAAACTGTGGGAAACAGCCATCAGTCTTTATGTAATATTTATTCAAGGCAGATAAATAAAGTGCAGAAAGTGCAGTGGCGCTAAGGTGTCAAGAAACACATTATTGAAGAACAAGCATGGAAAGTATTCAATTTTCATTTCAACACCAAGCATGGAAAGTATAGTAATTCATTTCAAGAAGATAGGCCACCACAAAGGCAAGTTTCAATAATCAATTGAAATTGCAGAAAGAAAGGGGGAACACAAGCTTACCTGCCTCAACAGAAGAGGGGAGAGGTCATTGGACAAATAGTTCATAGCTCCAGCATTAGACTCGGCACAATTTTCAATGGAAGACCCTGAAATGAGTTGCGCATAGGCGGTGAAAATGATTGAGCAGTAATATGTTCTCATGGCCAGGTTCAGTACACTGAAAGACAACTATTAGCGATGTACAGACCAATAAGGTGCAGTAGAAGCTGGAAACAAAACACTCCATCCGCCCCATAATAAATGTCGCACAAGTCCCAATACAGCACTACTGCAACATATTATTGAGCGAGATCAAACGAAATCAAGAGTTGATGATTCAACGCCAATTGAAATGATCAAACAGTTGGTGTGCATATGTGGTTGATCTGCAGTGGAGGCAAATAATCAAACAGTTGGTGTGCGTATGTGCTTGACCTGCAATAAACTAAAAATGTAGAGGTAAATTTCAACCTCTAAATCGCAGAAAAAATTGTTTAGACACAGATATTCTCAATAGAAATTCAAACTCACTTAATGAAAACCAATAAGAATAAAAAAAAATCACCCAATAATCACAGATTAACATACTAAAATCAATCAAATTTTATTACATTAAGCCAGAAATCTGAAGAGAAGTAGGAGTTGACTATTTCAATCTGTGCAAAAGAATCAAAGACTGAGAAATAGACTTCCATAGATATTAATTTCACCCGCGTGAAGTAACGGTTACAACCAATAAATGGGGGAATAAGAACATAGAAAGATAGAAAGTACCAAAACGTCCCTATAAAACTTTCATATCTTCCTTTGAAAAAATAAATAAAATACTTTTATATCTAAAAAGTCCCTAAAAGCAATTCTTCCATCTATGAAGTTCTAAAATTAGAAATTCAATAACAAAAGATCTAAATATTGGATTAAACTTTTTTTTTCCGAGAGAATATTGGATTAAACTTAAACCGTTATGTTTTTTTTTTTTTTTTTGAGCAAACGATAATTCAATTTCATTCACACTTTAAAAAGAGATGACACTCCACAAAGACCGGAGGCTCACCACGAATAACAATAGCGGTTCCAGTTCTTAACATACAACAATGATATATTTTTTTATCTAAATCTTGAGACGTACGAATTCCACTCCAAGTCAAACTTGGTCACTGCCTCAATCCGGCATTTAAAAAAACTCCCTTTTGGTAATATTTTGCGCTGAGCCCTTGATATGCAGAATTCGGGTTGATGAGTAAACGCTCACTAGACATCTCAAAATCCACGAACCATCCTTGTGCAGTAAGACGACTGACATTCACTTCATTGTGCGAAAATGCAAGAATCGTCGACATTCTGATATGAAAAAGCAAAAAACAAAAAACAAAAAACAAATGAACATATGCTCTCACAAAGGAGAGAAAACAACGGCTTTCACGATGGAGAGAATACAACGGTTCTCACAAAGGAAAGAAATTTATTATACGACAAAACAAAAGGAAAAACTAGAAAAATAAAATAATATCAACAACACAATTGTTTGTAATCTCAAAAAGTTGAGTATTCATATTGAGGAACTTTTGGTTTCATTTCCAATTAATAAGTTTTACAAAGATAATTTATTTTCCATCTTGAGCAATGTTAATAATCTTATTAATAAATTCATTAAGAAATATTACTCATATAAATTAATAAGAATTTATTGACTTTTTTTTATATTTTAACAAATAATATAGACAGTTATAATATTTGAAAAACAAATATCGTTAAGATTCTTAGTATTTGGAGTATATTATTTGTCTTTAAGAGTGAAAATATATAAATATGCCCTTGTACTTAGGTTAAGGATGCATATATGCCCTTATACAAGTTAATTGCCATATTAGCTCCCGTACTTAAGAAAAATGAGTGGATATTAGGACACCGTCATCTTTTCGTCTAAATCTTAACGGAATTGCTGACTAAGCTACTTATTTGGCATGGGAAATTTACCGCGTAGAAAAAATTGCCTAAATGAAATTTTTTGAGTACGATGGACTCAAAACTACGTCGTTTTGGCACTAAACAATAATATAAAGTTAAAATACTTATTTACAATTACACCCCTCATAGAATGTGATATTTTAGAAGGTCAAAGGGGTTAAAATTAAAATCATCCCCCAAAGTGAACCTAACCCCAATCTGAAGACCCGTTGCACACCTCCATCCACCCCCACTTCTCCTTTCCCCTTCATTTGTGCCGCCATAGATTTCTTTAAGTCTCACATCTGCGCCACTCCACTCCACCCCGGTCAACACCATCCTCCAGCGACATCGCCATCGTCACTTCTCCAGTGCCGACGCCCCCTCCCTCTTCACTTTCCTATCCTTCACCTTGGTTGCCAAACTCCACTCTCTCCCCCTCCCTCAACAACAACGTCGTCGATCCCCTCCGTTGATGTCTGTTTTATGTATGATTTATTGTGTGTGCGTTAATTTTATGGAGATCTGGGTTTTAATTTTTTAGTAATTAGATATGTGTTTTAATTTTTCAGTCCTTTAATCCGATATTGGGTTTGAATGTTTGCCGTGTGTGCGTGTGGCGATTTAGAACTCAAATCTGGTTTTAAAAGGGCAATTGGTTGGTTAGACGGTGAATGGGGTTGTGTTTGATGGTGGTGGATGATGGTGAGTGACAGTGGTGTTTTTGAAGGATATGATAGAGGATGAGGATGGCTAAAGAAGATTTGGGAGGTTTTAACAGACTTGCTAACTAAAGTGGTTAAGAAACTGATAGTTCATCAATTATTTAACATATTTGTTAACTATTTAACAAACATTGACTTTATCTATCAATACAACGTAGTTTTGAGTCCATCATACTCATCGAATTCCACATGGGCAATTTCTTTTCCACATAGTTAATTTTACATTCCAACTAGGATGCTTGTCAGCAATTCTGTTAAGATTTGGATGGAAAGATGACGGTGTCCTAATATCCACTCATTTTTCTTAAGTATGGGGGCTAATATGGCAAATAACTTGTATAAGAGTATATCTGCATCCTTAACCTAAGTACATGGGCATATTTCTATATTTTCCCATCTTTAAGAACAAACTAATTTAATCAACATAGTGCATTTACTTTCCTAAGTACACGAGAAATGAGATTATGAGATCATCATCTTATTATTATTACTACTATAGTACTCCGTCCCAGAGTATATGTGTATCTTTCCGCTTTTTTTAGTTTGTCTCAGAGTATATGTCCATTTCCTAAAACACCAATCAACTTACTATTTACTCTCACTCATTTTCTCTCATACTTTACTTTTATACTCATACTAACACTTACTCCTACATCACTTATTATTACTATTATTATTTTGATATTTTTTTTTATAATAAAAACTATTATTATTTCTCAATATATATTACTCCATCCGTCCCGGTTTAAAGTTTTTAGTTTGATTTTACACGTTTATTAAGAAACTAAGACAAATTTGAGTCAACAATAATAATATGTGAATGATATAATTGTCCATTCATAAAGCAAGTAGGTGAAAAGTAAATGAGTGAGTGATAGTTTTTTTGTAAATATATGAACCCTATAAGGATAAGATTGTCCAAAACACTATTCATAATTTGTCATTTAATAAATAAAACAACTAAAAACCTTAAACTGAGACATACCAAAAATGAAAGTAAGAACCTTAAACTGAAACGGGGGAGTAAGTTTTATATTTGTAACACATTATCTTTGTCACTATCCATTTGATGTTGATTTATGAAGTACTCCTATACTGTTGAATTTGAGTTACTCTTCAAATTGGCCACTTTCCAACTTCATTTGTTAAATGAAAATAAGCTAAAAATTAAAGAGAACCCAATTGAAAAACACGCACATAGCATATTTCCTTTTATTCATGTATCATCAAAAAACAGGTGATACACGCAAACCCTAATTTACAGAAACAGCAAGAACAAGACAAATAAAAAGCGACTTTTGACAACAGAGAAACAGAGGCTTGTTTTATAAAAAACAAACAAACAAGCCCTAATACAAATAACAAAAAACCACTATATATATATATAGCTCCATCAACGGCCGGTACCGTAACCGGTGTTGTGCCCACCAAGAGTTGTTCCTGTCCCAGTGGGGTGGGACCCTGCAACGCCTCCCGTCACCTGACCGGCAGGTTGGCCGGTACCATGACCGAGAAAGGCCGGCATCCTGTCCGTACCAGTTGAATGGCCGGTAGTTCCTTGAACTGCTGCCGCCTGTCGTTGGGCGGCGTTATCGTCACGCGCCTCCTGTTTTTCCCACTCCGCCTTGTTAATGTGTTGTTCTTTATTATCTGTAGCCATCTCCTTTTGCATTGGATCATGGGCAGTCATCCTCTCACCCTAATTAAATCAAGCATCATTGTCAATAATTGTTCAATTTTAATTTATTACAATACAACATTTCGTATAAATATTCACTTAAGTGATTTTAGACACTCTTTTGCCAAAGGGTTTGTGCCCAAGCGGCATCTTAAGCAGGTTTAAGTCTCTCCCCTGTAGAGGTTTTGAGTTCGATATCCCTACTAGCTACAATTTTTTTTTCCGACGATGTCCACATCAGAAGGAAGCAAAGGAGAGGGATCGAACCCTACCGTTCACCGAGTGGTTTAAGGTTTCAAAAGAAAAAAGAACACTCTACTATTAAGTTAAAATGGCGCAATTTTCTTGCTAGTACTCTCAAACTAAATGTCTTAATAACTAACAAAAAGGAAGTATTGTGTGAGACGGATCTCGGGGCTTGCTCTGCCCATCATAAAAGCAAACTGTTTACTCTTTCGACTGAGTCTCACCCAAGTTTCTGTCAATAATAAAAAAAGTGTACTAGTGCAGTTAAATTAAAATGCAAGTATGTATTAAAAATGTAAAACGCACTCTTAAAAATCATAAGAAGTCAAATATGACATTTAATACGGAGGAAGTAAAATTGACCTTCTCTTGCAGGGTGGCTTTGGTCTTCTCAATGCCGGACTTTGTTGAGGCGGCAGCATTAGATGCTGCCTCTTTGGCGGACGCCGCTGCGTTCTTTGCTGTCTGCATCTTCTTCTTCTTCTTCTTTCTTTCTTTCTTTCTTTTACAAACTCCCTTGTAAAGATATTTCGAGTGTGAGGTTGAAGCAGGTTAATGGTGTGACTTAAATAGATTTCTTGGTGTTGTAATCGGTTGTTGATACGTGTCTGGTGAATGCTATACGTGGGCTTTCAGTTTAGTGTTGGCTACCTTCTTTGGGCGACACGTTCCTAGTTTAAGATAACGGAAATTAAAAAAAGACTAGGTTTATTGATTTGCGCGCGGAGGTCGATGACGCATCTGCATGTTCCTGACTGTCGTTTTTTTCATTTCACAAGTACTCCTTCCGTCCCGGAGCAATAGTCTTACCCCTCATTTGCACGCTTATTAATAAATATTGGAAGTGATGTAAATGTTGTGAGTGTAAAAGTAAAGTAGGAGAGAGAATGAGTGAGAGAATAGTGAATTGATTGGTGTTGTGAGTATAAAAGTAAAATATGAGAGAGAATGAGTGGGGTGAATAGTAAAGATTCTTTGACATTTTAAGAATATGACTCTTACTCTGAAACGTACCAAAATGGAAAGTAGGACTCTTACTTGGACGGAGGGAGTATTAAATACTTCCTCCATCCCATAACTGTATGTACATTTTTTTTAGGTGCTATCCTGTACACCCGCCGCATGGCGTGCGGCGGGCGACTTTTCCCTTTTTTTTTTTTTTTTGCCACCCCAACTTTTTTCCCTCCAACAAAAGTAACACTTATTATAACGAAATGTAACATTTTTTTTTATTCAAATGTAACACTTTTAAAAAAAAATGTGCCACAATTTTGCTACAATAGATAAAGATAACATAAAGATTGACAACTAAACTAATGTAACACTTTTTATAAAAGAATGTAACACTCCTTTTTTCAAATGTAACACTTTTTTTCTCCGAAAAATTAACATAGGATTGACAATTAAACTAATGTTACATTTTATAAAAAATGAATGTAACATTTTTTTTCTCAATTGTAACAGTTTATATTCTTAAATGTAACATTATATCTGAAATGTAACAATTTTTTATTGAGAAAGTAACAATTGAAATGCAAAACCCAATTTTTTTTTTGTAAAATTGCTGTTACATTTGACTGTAAAAAAGTGTTACTTTTTGAATATGAAACTGTTACTTTTATCAAAACAGAGTGTTACATCTGAGCTGACAAAGCAACTCAATTTTTTTGTGTGTATAAAAATATGTTTTTTTTTTTAAAAAAAATCAAACCATATCATGACCTATATAGTTTTATTCGTCTCGTCGAGAAGAACACAACGGTATTTTTATTTATTTTTTCTGAGTTATAAATCTCAAGATATAGCATTTTAAAGTTAATGGTTTTTTTTAAAGGTGACACGTGGCAGCGCGTGGTTGGGTGAACCAGCGTGTGGCTCACAGCGCGCCACGTGTCAAGCTGGGAATGGATGAGGGCTGGCTGGGCGGGCCGGGTCGGCCCATGGAGCGGCACGCCGCACGCCGTACACCCGGTGTACATAAAAATTTGTCATTTTTTTATCGTGCGTTTTATTGATAAGTCACACTCTTCTAAAATGACAAAGATTCTTTCTTATTCTTTCCACCCATTCTCTTTTCAATTTTATTTTTATACTCACAACATCAATCAACTTACTATTCCTTACCCCAATTTCTGTCTCCTACTTCACTTTTCACATTCACAAAAACTACTCCTTACTATTTACCTCTTAATTTATGCGCACAACTCATTTTGTGCACATTGTTATGGAACGGATGGAGTATAGTAACTACTACTCATTAATGATGAAATTGTTTATTTTACCCCTATTTATGACTCCTCTATTACATCACTCCACACAGTAAACTAATTAATGTTGTGTGATAAGTTTCAAAAGCAAGGGTAGAAGAGGAATTTTAAAGTTTTTTTTACTTAAAAACGACAGTTATTTTGAACTAAATTCTTTATTTAGTAAAAGCGATAATTATTTGGGGCCGGAAGGAGTAGTATATTACTAGTGGTTACGTTATTTTAACACTTATCCGATATAGGCTCTTGATTGTTAACCCCAAGCAATAGGGTCAAGTCTAAGGTCGGCATTGATCAGTCCATTTTCGATCTTTCTTTCTTTCTTTCTTTATTTATTTTATTGATTTATTTATATATATATATTTTTTATTTATGTTTTTCTGGACGAGGGAGTACTTTCATTAATAATGTCACCTATTTATGAAAAATGAGGAGACCCCAAATTCGTCAAGATTGTGCTCTGAAAAGGCTAAACAAATACTCCCACCGTCACCAGAAAGATAGTCCACCTTTTTTCGTTGTTACTACGAGGGAACTTTGAGCAGTTATAAATGCTACTTATAATTATGTTAATGTGAATCTAAAAATTGATATTAATAGTATTTATAATGGTGTATCAAGAACAATTTCAAAAATTTTATTAGAATAATTAAAAGTAGCCTTAATTATTACTCAAATTTCCTTTGTAAAACCCATTAAAATAAGGGGACTATCATTCTGGGTCAGAGGGAGTATATAGAGGGTATGCGATTTTGAATTGATAAGGGCATATACGTGATTACATCAATCAAACTTTTATATAAGTATGTTACGATTGTATTAGAAAACGTGATTTTCTTTTTGTGATTTATCACATAAAACTATACTCCTTTCTCAAAATGATTTCTCATTTGTCATTTTTCGTTGTTTTCAAAAGTTCTTAATTTTGGACAGAACGGAGGGAGTATTCTTCATTAATCTTTTATACAAGTGAACTGTCCGAGCCTCAAAAATAAATTAAGGTTACCTTGTCATGAGTCACTCTTACTATGTGCTCTAAGAAATGTTAGCAGAGGCCCATGTAAGAGAGGCCCAGAAAAACTTATGCTGGGCCAGCTTCGTCTTTTGTTACAGCTTGGCCATATGATACGTATATCCTTCTAATTACGGTCTCGCCTTTTGAGTCACCCTCAACATATATACATTTGTATATCGATCTTAAAAACAACAATTCTTGTGTTTTCATTCCACTGCAAGCTCTTTTGAAAAATTGTTTTCAACTCGCGTGCGTAAGTGTTGTCCGAAGTGTTATCGTTGCACTGTCAACACATTTGATAACACTTCTTAAAAATAGGCCATTGACAAATTCTTTGATAGTCCCTCTATGTCACGCTCTAAACTTTTTACTTTCCTTTTTAGTCTTTTATCAACTTAAAGTTTTTAATTGCTTTATTATTTAAAATGGACAATGTGACCCACTTCTCATTCTCACAACAAAAATTCCACACCACTTTCTCTTTCTTACTTTACTTTTCATACTCATTATATATACTTCATCCGTCCCGCTCGAATTAGGATTCTTGGTCAAGTAAATTATACTTTGACCAACAATTTGAAGAAAAATAATTATCTTAATGAAAATCTAAAAATAGTTATTTAGTTTATTATTAATCGCGATAAAACAACAATTTTTAAATTTTTATTAGTATCATTATTTTTCTTCAAATTATTGGTCAAAGTATAAATTGGTTGACCAAGAATCCTAATTCGAGTGTGTGATAGAGGGAGTATATATTTTCTCAATCTCCCTACAAAATCAAGCTAAACTAAGAATTTTAGACTGAGAAGATGTATAACTTTGTCTATATTATACTGACTGCAAAAACTCAATGAAAAATTTGACTTCGCTGAGAATTTCTAAGTCTAGATCTTTTCCATGGCTGTCACATTGCTACATTCTTCTCTTTTCACATCTTGTTGTTGAACCAATAAACACCTTTATCCTTCTCATTTTCATCTTTCTCAACAAAGAAACATTCAGAAGCTTCTCTCCACATAGCTTTCACCACAGGAGTATTATCATACTGATAATAATCTCCCAAAATCGGCTTGATTGCATTCGTCGCCTCCATTGCATGATAATGTGGTATTGTGAAGAACAAATGATGAGTCACATGAGTATCTGTAATATGATGAAGAACCGTGTTCAAAACGCCATAATCTCTATCAACCGTCGCTAAAGCTCCCCTTATCCAATCCCATTCGGTTGAATCGTAATGAGGAAGTGACCGATGAGTATGGTGCAACCATGTGATCACGACAAGGAACCCGTAAACGATAACTAGAGGAACTCCATAGATGCAAAAGAGCCATACAAAGCCTTTTGCTAGGCCTACATTGTAAAGTGCGTAACATGCGACTAGGAGGCCGATGTCAGTAATGACAATCTGAACTCGCTCACGGTCAGAGAAGATTGGACTTTGTGGGTCAAAATGGTTGGCAAATTTTTCAAACTTTTTGCCTGAAACATTAAAGCAAACGTACAAAATCCATCCGACGGTGCATAAAATGGTGAGCCTTAAAAGTCGGCCAGGCGGTGTGTTTAGCAGTCTGGCTGAAGGTGTGAGTTGAGACTTTATTTTTGGGACAAAAGATTCATCATTTTCGAGGGACCCGGTGTTGGAATGGTGACGGCGGTGGCTATATTTCCAAGAAAAATAAGGGGCAAGCATAGAAGTATGTAAAACATAACCAACTGTATCATTCAGTAATGGGTAGTCACTGAAAGCATGGTGACCACATTCATGGCCTATGACCCACAAGCCCATTTGGACACAACCTTGTAGGACCCAATAAACGGGCCAAGCGAAGTAGGAGAGAGATTGAGGGAGACGGGGAATGTATGTATAGGCGGCGTAGTAGAAGATAAAGGAAAGGAAGAGGTCGGAAAAAAGGTAAGAGAAAGAACGAAGAAGGGAACGATTGAAACAATGGGGTGGTATGGCTTTCTTTAGTTCACCTAAAGTGAAGGGCGGTTTCGTCGATGGGGCACGTTTGATAACTTGGGTATCAGACTTGGAAACGGACATCCGGCCACCGGCACCCATTGTTGATCAAGAAGTCTCAGACTAATGCAATATTAAGTTCAGTTTGGATTGATTAATTCAGATGATGGAAGTCTGAGTTTTCTTGGAATAATGTAAGTTGGGTGGTTATATATATGGCATGGTGAGATTTAGATAATGGGAATGGGAGTTGTCTATGTTGACTACTCTTGTGGGGAAGTCTTTTGGGGAGTGTTGTCAATTGCCAAGAAGGAGCACAATGGTGACTGATTGACTGTGTATCATGTTTGACTTGTGTAGTGTATCATGTTTGACTTTGCCACATTGTTCGTTACTCCATATTTTACTTTCTTTTTTGGTTTGTCTCATATTAAAGTTTTTAGTTATTTTATTATTTAAAATAGATAATGGGACACACTTGTCATTCTCCGAACAAAAACTTTCTACTCACTTTCTCTCTCCTACTTTCTCTTACTTTACTTTTCATATTCACAATATTTACTTTTTCTTAATCTCCGTGTAAAGTCAAACTAAGAACCTTAGTCCGGGAAGGGGACGGAGGGAGTATAAAAGAGTGTTATACTCCATCTGTCCCATAATGGGAATTTTTTGTCAAACTAACTTGGACTTTGACTAACATTTTATACTAAATTATTAATCTCTGCAAATTTTTTAAAAAAGTTACTAAATTAGTAATCGCAACATTATCAATATAACTATTTTTAAATTTTTATGGAGATAAATTATTTAGCATAAAATGTTAGTCAAAGTTCAAATAGGTTTGACAAAAAATGTTCATTGGTGTGGAACGGAGGGAGTATTATTTTTTGAGATTAATTAAATTCTTTTAGAATGAATTATTGATGTAATTTTACTGTTTGTTCTGAAACATACAGTATGAGAATTATTGGTACATTTTAAAAGCACTATTTGTAAAATAAATGATTCCAAATTGTAATAATTTATTTTAGACTTTTATCAATATTAATTAATAAAAACAATGGACCACAAAAAATAAAGTGTACCTGATTTTCTGTCGTTGGGAGAATATTTGGTGAACAAGAGCCACTGTCCATTCCATAATGGAATCAACTATCTAAAAACTCCATATTTTTAATCAGCCTTTCTGTAAACACATTTCATTTAACCCCCCTTCGTGTGTTCCAATTTTTTATTTTTTTCTAATATAAATGAAAAGTTTGAACAATATTTTTTAAGTGCATTTTATTATTTTTAATTATTTTTTGTTATTGTTAGTATTTTTGATGATATATTAATATTTTAGACTTTTATTTGTATAAATGATTCAGCTTAAAATTATTGCTCAAATTTTATTAATACAAACTAAAAATAAAATTGAAAACATCATTTTGATTGAGACGAAATAAATATTATTTAGTGGTTTTTGAATGACCAAAATAAATATTATTAAGGAGGCGAGGAGAGCACTAACAGTCACCGAAGGTGAGACTAGACTTTACCACTGGGTCACTCTTTGTACCACTGGGCCACTCTTTGGAGACAAAAAAAAATTGTACCTCCTCCGTCTCAAAATGATCTCCGCGTTTGACTATTCAAACTTTTTAAGGATATGAATACATGCTTCACTAGCCATGCTTTGTTTAAGGTTAAAATGTAGAAACGTGAAGAACTTTTGGGGACAATGAAAAATGGTAAATGAGAAGATCATTTTGAACGGAGGGAGTATTAAAACCATTTTATTTGGTGAGAATTATTTTAAACATACCAAAATATAAGTAACCGGTCAAAACTGCTCTTTTACATAATTAACCGGTCAATATTGACGAACTCTATCCAGAATTCCCTGGTTACATAATGCACCTATATATTACACTTATCAGTTATCACTCTACAGGCAAAGCCTGAAAGAAAAGCCAACCGAGCTTCTCCTTCAGGTAATCTTCATACTCTATTTTTTTTATTTTTTTTCAAATACTGCAAATATTATCACTAGACTAGTATATGATTTTCTTGGTACACAATTATTTTCTATTTTCAATTTTCAAGATCTTAACATACTTCAATTTCCAGGCTCCTTCAAAATGGGTGCGGGCGGCCGGATGTCCGTTTCAAGCTCCGATACCAACGTCGTTAAACGTGCCCCATCCTCGAAACCACCCTTCACACTAGGAGAGTTAAAGAAAGCCATACCTCCCCATTGTTTCAACCGATCTCTCATTCGTTCTTTCTCCTACGTTATTTACGATCTTGCCCTCTCCTTCCTCTTCTACTACGCCGCCTATTTCTACATCCCCCGCCTCCCTCAATCTCTAGTCTACGTAGCATGGCCCGTTTATTGGGTCCTACAAGGCTGTGTTCAAATGGGGTTGTGGGTCCTAGCACACGAATGCGGTCACCATTCTTTTAGTGACTACCCTTTACTGAACGATACAGTTGGTTATGTTTTACATACTGCAATGCTCGCACCTTACTTTTCATGGAAATATAGCCATAAACGTCACCACGCTAACACTGCTTCACTTGAAAATGATGAATCTTTTGTCCCAAAGAAGAAATCTACCCTCACTCCATCTGCGAAATTACTAAACACCCCTCCTGGCCGATTCTTTAGGCTCACTATTTTATGCACCATCGGATGGATTTTGTATGTTTGTTTCAATGTCTCGGGGCGAAAGTACGAAAAATTTGCTAACCATTTTGATCCACAGAGTCCGATTTACTCTGGGCGTGAACGTTACCAAATCCTTCTTACCGATATTGGCCTTCTAGTCACTTGTTATGGACTATACAACGTAGGGGCAGCCAAAGGGTATTTTTGGCTTTTCGCCATTTACGGGGTACCTTTAGTAATTGTCTACGGATTCCTCGTCGTGATTACTTGGTTGCATCACACTCACCGTTCATTGCCTCATTATGATTCGAAAGAATGGGACTGGATGAGAGGGGCATTATCGACAATTGACAGAGATTACGGTGTTTTGAACACAGTTCTTCATCACATTACTGATACTCATGTCGCGCATCACTTGTTCTCGACTATACCACATTATCATGCCATGGAGGCGACAAATGCGATCAAGCCGATTTTGGGAGATTATTATCAGTATGATAATACCCCTGTTGTGAAAGCAATGTGGAGAGAAGCTGCTGAATGTTTCTTTGTTGAGGAAGATGAAAATGAGAAAGATAAACAAGGTGTCTACTGGTTCAATAACAAGATGTAAAAGAAGAGATGGATCTAATAAAAATGTATCCTTTTTCTTCTTCTTTTTTTTTTCTTTTGCTTTTTTTTTCAAGGAGTATTTGGTTCTTGATGAATGTCATTTGTAAAGTTTTATTGGTATGATGCAATATAATAATGTACTGTAGGTAATTTTTAATGGTTATGTTACATAGTTACTGTTGTTTGATTAGGATCAGTGTTCCAACAACCAAAATTTTAAATTTTAGGACAAATTTTTATTTTTTTTTGGTCTTCGGTTTCCTACTTATTTATGCAAATACTATAGTACCTTTGTCCCTAAATGAGTGTCCTAATTTTCTTTTAAGGGACATAATTTTTTGTGCAATTTGGTGGCAAAATTCATATATAATCACGTAATTCTCTTTATAAACATTTAGTTTTTGCAAGTATAAAGAGACTGGTGAAAAAAATTAAATTCGAAAAATAACATTTAGGGACAAAGTTATGATCAAAATGAACACTCATTTTGGAACAAAAATTTCCTGAAATTGCACACTCATTTAAGTATAGAGGGAGTACTATTTTACCCCGTTTGAATCTATCTTGTACATATTTATGTACATTGCTTACTGTTTTTGATCTCTCCCTGTCAAGCCTCTTAAATCATTTTAAAAGGACTTTTGTCTTTAATGAAAAAAGTATAAACGTATCTCTCTCTTGGTTTTTGTTGACTAATGTGCATGCAATAATATTAAAAGTCTTAGTTGGTTATTTGAATAGCATAGTACATAAATAATATGCTTCATGAATAAAATAGTACATGTAACTCTTCAAGATAAGATATGGATAATGTAAAAAGTCTATCAAGAATTCTCCCATGTCAAGTACAAATAGGGATGTTACGTAAGTTGCAAACTATAAGTCGAGTAATACAAAGATCATATTATTCTTCCCTACATCCGCCCCTACATATTTTCTCCACAAATATCCTCCTATATTATTGATATTACTACCTTCCGATCCTAGCAAGTGGCATCAAAGTTTCGGTTCTGTTGAAGGTAGTTCAAAAAAAGAGAAAGAGATTTAGTTTAGTAAAATGACCAACTCGAGTGAGTCACCACCTATCCCATTATTCTCCGGTGAGAATTATGATTATTGGTTTGTGAAGATGAGAATAATATTTATTTCTGAAGGTTTGTTGGAGTACGTTGAAGATGGATTTGAAGAACCCGAAAATCCGCGAGCGTTGAATGATGAAGTAAGGAGAAAGTTAAAAGATGATCAAAAGAAGGATGCAAAGGCTTTTTCATTTATCCAACATGCCATTTGATTTATTTTCACGAATAATGAGTGTAACTACCGTAGAAGCATGGGAGATTCTTGGAAAAGAATTCCAAGGCGATTTGAAGGTAAAAAAATGTCAATCTTCAAACTTTTAAGAGAGAGTTAGAGAATTCAAAAAGGAAAGAATCTGAAAGTGTACAAGATTAATATACTAGGTTGATGGATATTATTAATCAAAGGGAAAACTCTGATTTGGTCCATTGTACTTAAGGGCGTGTTTCACTTTTACCATCGAACTTTCTTTTTTTCATTTTTACCATCGTACTACAAAAAGAATGGTGTCATTTCATACCAAATTTTGGTGTAAAATGACACCATTGTTGTGGTATGATGGTAAAATTGAAACAAATTTGGGTATAAAATTATGCCGGACAAACGCAGAGGAAAAGGAACTGAAGTAAACGGAAGTAGAACTGATAACAATGCTCACCACTCCACTTGGAGATACAGAGCTAACACTCACCACTCGTCGGAATCCACCTACGAGATACAGAGTGGGTAGTTCAACACTCAATGGAAAATTCCACAGAGATACAGAACTGAAGAAAAGGGCTCAAAGCACACTTTTATTAATTAATACTCAAATCAGGTTGCCTTCCATTAACATCCATATAGGGGTATTTATAGCTCACTTGGAACATCCTTCCAAGATAGGAAAATTGATAAAATACTAAGGGGAATGGATTACTAATAATTATTTAGGGATAAGATAAAATAGAAAGATCAAAAGACAAAGAAAACCATCAAACTTCAGCAGATTCTGGTGAATCAGTCTTCATGCGCAGCACTCGGACAACTGACCATAACTTTGTGTAGAAAGCATGAAACGATGAACCGAAAAGAGCCTTAGAAACTAGACATCCAGAGCTTTCCATACATATGTCACACATAATTTTCCTCCTTCTGGATCAATACAGTGTTGAGCTTGAAGTTGACCTAAATCTGTGGACTGTTGCTTTTCAAAACCCTTGTCTGAACCTTCTGGATTATTATCTGCATCATGCTCCCCTGGTTGAAAAGGACTCGTCCTTGAGTCTAGATTCCCATTGTTCCCATAGTAAGGAGAAAGGTATAAAACATTAAATATATCAGAAACCCCGTAGTCAGGAGGCAACTCAATCTTATAGGCATTCTGACCAATCCGCTTCAACACTTTGAATGAACCATCAGGTCTAGGCTGAAGCTTTGCATATTTTCCAGGAGGAAACCAACCTTTACGCAGGTGAACCCACACCATATCACCTTCATTGAATTGGACAAACTTGCGATGCTTGTTATCTCGTGCTTCGTACCTTTCATTTTGCTTCACAATTTCTAGATGAACTTGTTCGTGTAGTTTCTTTATGAACTTAACTCTCTCTTCTGCATCTCCACTGAACTTATGATTAGAGTTAAGAGGAGCCAAATCCAGCGGGCTTATGGGATTCAGGCCATATACAACTTCAAATGGACTTCGACTGGTTGTCTGACTAGTTGAACGGTTGTACGCAAATTCAGCATGTGCCAAGTGTTCGTGTTGGTGCCCTAGGCACGTTTGTTAAACGTTGTATAAGTTATCATTTTATTCATGATGATAAAGAGATAATAAGATTATTATTGTTGCTCATGTTTGCTTATAATAATCTCCATCCCTAGAGCTTGTTAAGCACTAATATAAATGCTAAATGATCATGGGATAATCATGTTAGACTTATGGGTACTTATTTGGAACAAGGTACTGGACATGACCCGCGGTATGATATTTATGTCATGGTCAATGTCATATATAAATCTCATATTAGTTATGTCATTTGAATCCTTAGACATGAAGTTATTATAGTCTTCCACTTGATGAAGATTATGTTTGACATATTCAAACGTTACCTTTAACCAGGTAGCTATAAAGGGTATGATTGGCATAATCGGATTCACGTGGGGAAGAATAATAAGCTAAATGGATTTTTCCCTCTTCGGAGAGATGTTATTCTTGGGCCCCTCGTAGGAATGATGTTGATGAAATGTTTAGCCAAACTCAAATGGATTGATTGGATCAATGTCATTTGGATTATCAACATATTCGGAATCGAGAAAAGTATTGAACAAAACAAGTTGACTTGTTGACCATGACTTGTGATCAATGACATCGTGGACAAAGGGATTGTGACATGTTCTAAAAGGAATACGAACTTGTATCTAGTTACACTATTTGGGTAGGTATGACGGTTTGCTAGAACCTAATCATATCTTATGGGTTCATGTTTGGGCCCATTGCAACTTAGTGTAATCCTAGAGGGTCACACACGAATAGAACGAATCCTAAATGACTGAATTAGAATTATGTGAAAATCATCTTTTCTGGACAGGCACGACCGTGCTGGTTTTAGGGCACGACCGTGCCTATTATAGGGCACGACCGTGCTAATGTGTTTAGCACGACCGTGCCAGTTATAAAGCACGACCGTGCCAATAATCAGAAAAGGGATATATGGCTCGCACCTATTGGCATGACCGTGCCAGTTTTAGGGCACGACCGTGCCAGAGTTGCTTGGCCAGAAACTTGTTTCTTTAATTGGGTGACGGGATTTAAGAATCCTAAGTCATTAAGGGTTAGTGACTAGGACCTATATAAAGTCTTTTTCATCAGCCATTAAGGGCAATTAACCTAGTTGATTGTGAGTGCCTCCAAGGGTTTGAGAGGATTATTTTTGTTCTAAGAAATCCCTAGATTGAAGAACAAGAATATCTCACACACACATAATAATTCCATATAGTTCTATACATTGTGAAAACGTGTTTCACAATTTGTTCTAGTAACCAAGATCAAGTGTTCTTGATATCCGTTCGTGGTGTGGATACCGCTAGAGGGTGAAACTTATCATCTTCATAGTTCGTGATTCTTGCTTTGTTCGTGATCAAGATTTCAAGCCTCCATCGAATTTAAGGTTGCAAAATCAAAGGCATTAAGGGTTAGTATTCTAGTATTCATTATGTTGTATTTGACTTAATCATATGAATGGATCTATGGGCTTTGGGTTTCATAAAAAATTTAAATGCTTAATTCCGCTGCGCATGTTACTACGAAACCCAACACCAAGATCAAGTCCCACTCCCTAATATTCTTCCTCACCAAGCTACTCAAAATATTTCTTAA
Organism: Campanula takesimana; assembly: GCA_026119855.1. NCBI lineage: Eukaryota > Viridiplantae > Streptophyta > Magnoliopsida > Asterales > Campanulaceae > Campanula > Campanula takesimana. The sequence continues at coordinate 1,715,407 of JAOWBW010000041.1, forward strand.
AGTTCTGTTCACAACCTCTGTTTGACCATCTGTTTGTGGGTGGCAAGTAGTGCTAAAAAGCAGGGTTGTTCCTAACTTCCTCACAGTGTTCGCCAAAAGTGACTCATGAACTTCACATCACGATCAGAAGTGATTGTCTTTGGAATTCCATGGAGTCTGACAATTTCACGAAAATAAAGATCCCCAATGTGCGAAGCATCCATGGTTTTGTTACACGGAATGAAATGAGTCATTTTTGAAAAGCGATCAACAACTACCATAACTGAGTCTTTGGTTCTTTGGGTTCGAGGTAACCCAAGAACAAAATCCATACTAACATCCTCCCATGGGGAGTGTGGTACAAGAAGAGGGATGTACAACCCTGAGTTGCTGCTATGACTCTTTGCCTTGTGACAAATCACACACCGTTCCACCAACTTTTGAACATCCTTCCTCATCTTAGGCCAAAAGAAATTCTCCTTGAGAGCTGAGAGAGTCTTATCACGACCGAAGTGTCCAGCAAGACCTCCTCCATGTGCTTCTCGAACAATAGCTTCCCGCAGAGAACATTTAGGAATGCACAATCTGTTTTTTTTTTAAAAGAAACCCATCTTGTTGAAAGAATTTTTTAACAACTCCTTTAGAACTAGCAGCCCATATGTCCCCAAAGTCATGATCATGTTCATAGAAGTCTTTAATTACCTCGAAACCTAATACCTTGTGTAACGCCCATCCTTAATCTCGTTAAATATTTGACTTATTTGTTAAATTCTTGACTTGCTTGTTAAATTCTTGACTAGCATATTATATGCTATTTTATTTGAGTTAATTATTTAATTACTTTAGAAAATTAAGGTGGTTAAATATCAAAGTTGAAAGTTTAGGGGCCTTTTTGTAGGAAGTGAAACTTGAGGGGCCTAGTGGCAATTCTTGGAAAGTTCCAAGTATATAATGTTGTTGCCTGAGAATGGCAATTCATTTTTCTCAAAGTTTCTCGTACTTTCTCTCTGTTTCCTAGAAGGGAGTTCAATTTTACCCTATTCTCGACTCCTCGAGCTTAATTATCCATCTGTTCGTGATTCCGGTCCCGGATAAATATTCGTGGCGTTGAATAGAGCGTTTCCTGCCGATCAGAAATTTATTTGGGTCAACTTGATTTTTGACTAGGTAAGTTATTAGCTCCCCCTTGCTTGTAATAACATGCTTATATGTTATTTTTGATACTTGTGCTTGTGAATTTCGTGATTTGGGGTAATTTTTGTGATACTTGTAATTTTGGGACAGATGGAGTATAAACCCTCTGTGTGTGAAAACGATGAAAGAACTTTAGTATAAATTTCAAAGCATGAAATTTAACTTAAAAGTGTCCTGGTAATGTGAAAAGGAAATTATACTCCTATTCGTGAGACGGTAAAATAGTAACTTGATTTAAATATTATTAGAAAAATTGTACCATTATTTGTGGTACGGGGAAATGAATGGAAGTATCCCTAAATGGATATAGTAGTATAATATAAAATTGTACTTATACTTTTGGGGTCGGTGAAATATTAAATTGGAATAAAAGGAAATTGTCCTATTATTTATGGGACGGTAAAAGAAATGAATTGAGCCTGAAATAATGTTTTGGGTATTACCTAAGAGTTAATAAAAGTTACTCCTACGCTTGGGACGGGAAATTTCTTAACCTGGGAAAGAAATAAAAATTTCGCATTTTGGTACCTTGTGCGACCGCACAAAAATCCTTGGGCGACCGCCCATCTTTCTGAAAGGTTTTTCAAAGGAATTGACCTGCTTGTGTGCGACCGCACAGGCCACTTTAGGCGACCGCACAGTTACCTGAAAAACAAAATGTTGTTTAAAGTTTGTATAAGTTGGAAGTAACTCTAGTTAAGGTATATAACCTTAGTATAAGATGTCCTAGCAAGTGTTGTGACACCTTAGGGGCATCAGAACTTGGTCTTAAACATGAATACTCATTTAATTAAAATGAGAACTTAGTCTTGTACATGGACACTTGTAGAACTCAAATGAGAACTTAAGTATAAGAGTAACAACTCTTTTATATGTCTTGAAAGTGCTATGAACAAGCACTTATGTGTTATACTTGTCTTGAAGCCAATGATTGTGTACCTTAGGGGCATTAAAACAATGACTTGAGATTGAATATCTTATGGAGGGGATTATGAACTTGTAAGTATGAGTGGTATAGCTCATTTACTTAATTTGAACTCGAAGTATTCTTGGTCTAGGTTTAGGGTACTACCCTAGATGGCCTAGATGAGTCTTGTAGAACACCCTAGTACTGAAAAATAGTCCCTTTGTGAACAAATGAAAAGTGGACTTGAATCATAATTAAATGACAACTTGAGTATAAGAGTAGTAACTCTTTTATGTGTCTTGAAGTAAATGTTTGTGTACTTTAGGGGCACCAATTAATGAATTGAGCTTGAATGTCCTAAGAAAAGGATTTGAAAATAATTCGTGAAAGATGTATAATTCATCTTCTTAGCTTGAACTCGAAGTATAAGATGTTTAACTCTTGTACATGTTTAACCATCCAAAGAAATGGATTGAGAACTTGAATATAAGATGATAAAATCTTGTATATGTCTTGAATGTCTTGAATGTCCTGAATGTCTTAAGTTGAGACAGTAACTTGAAGTATAAGACCATAAAATCTTGTACATGACTTGAACATCCAAATAATTGGATTAAGACTTGAATATAAGATTATAAAATCTTGTACGTGCCTTGACACCAATATATGTGTATGGTAATAAACTTGAAAGATCCTTGATGTGTATATGCAAATCTTGCATATAGTTACTTGATAGAATGTGGCTTCTTGATTGATTGGTGCATGGTATGAATAACCAAAGAATTGGGTTATGGAACTAGATAGAGAATGATTAACTCTACTACATACTTGAACTTGATACGTGTATATTGGAAGTGCTATAAATAAGCACTAAAGTGTAAATGATTTAGTTTTTAATCGTGTATATACTCAATGAAGTATATAAAATATAAAGAAGATATCTTGTCTTGAAATGAGTTCCTAAAGAAAATAGGGACTAGTGTAATATGAAGATCATTCATATAATCGTGAATACTACGATTTAAATTAATAAGAATGGTTATAGAACACAATATGTGTTGAGAAAATGTATTCGATTATTAACGATACATATACGTGAGATATGACTGTGACTAGGTATGATGTGACCTATTCTACTGTGTATTTAGAGTCTAAGGTATTGGGCTCTACTTGATAGTAAGGGTATCGTGATAGACACTTTAATGTGTTAAACGTGATATGAATATGTACGTGCAAACTTGGCATGTGACAAGTGATATACCCTACTACTTGACTGAAGTCTGTTATAAATGGACTCTTACTTAGATTGATCGTGTTACATGGACACCTTATGTGCCATTGTTATCTTGGTTTGTATTCGCAATAATTGCGTACGTGTACTTATATTCTCGTGAGCACATGATACATGATTACATGGTGCATATTCTCGTGAGCACATGATACATGATTACATGGTGCATAAAGACTGGTCCACTAATATGGGACTTAGTTCTATTCTCGTAGTTCAAGTAAACATCTACTTGTGCATTCTTGTGTGAGTCCAGCTGGTTCTCCTTGCTTGTTCGAAAATATATAGGTTCACGCTTGTCGCGAGAGCTGGGGCTTAAGTGACAATCGGGTCCCTATGTATTTCCGCCTGACCCCTTACTACCGGCCATAGTAAGGGCATAGCTTCCTTGGTTGGAGCAATAAGCCTGACCTAAGTGAATGCTAAACTCTTGTCTTGAACACCTCGTGGATCTTGTTCTTGTGGATGACACTGGTTACCAGGTCTTCTTATATACTGCACAGCAGTTCTTGTTCTTGTTCTTGGTTGTCCTCAGCTAGAAAAGCATCGACAACAAATGGTATTCTTGGGAGGAATAAGGAAGGATTCAGGTACAAATGCGTGATAGGCCTATGTGCATATTGGTGAGCTGGTCTAGCCTCTCACACTACTTGACTACTTGTTACCTGATTATATCTTGAGCTTGATTACTTGTTGAGTTGGCTTAGCCTCTCCTATACTTGTTACTTGATGATACTTGATATATGTTTAGTTGAGTATCTACTTGTATTGCATGATAACATGACATATAGTTGCATGTTAATAGCTTACTGAGATTTATCTCACCCTTTATTTGTTTAATTGTTTCCCCCCCACCCCAGGAAAGCAGGGGATAGTACGCAGTGAGGCTCGACTTAGCTGGGAACTTACTCAGCAGGATATTCTTGTTTGAAGTTAGTGTCCTTTTATATTTTGGTAAGGACGATCTTGTATGAGTTAATAAACTCTGGGCTTGTATTGGGGTAGTATTTGTTGTCCCTAGACAGTTCTTGTTGCTAGCTTATTTGCTAGGCATGTCTTCCGCTGTATGTAACCATTTTGGTTTAAATTTTCTTGGTCTAGAACTCGTGTGAGCTATCTTAGCTCCCTACTCTTGAGTATATATATCATGTCAGTTTTGTTTTTAACAGGTATTGTTCCTGTTTCCCGTTAGTTTCTTGTTTCTTGTTAGTTACGCGCACCAGGTTCGAGGTTCTATTAGGGAATCCCGGGACTCGGGACGTGTCAGTGTGGTATCAGAGCTATGGTTTAGCTCTTAGCCTGGATAGGGTCTATGGCCTAGGTTGGGTTAGTCTTGGGTGTGTTTTCGACGCCGAGTGCTTCGTTACTTGTTGTCATACCAGGCATAGGACTGGTGTTGATAGTGTTGATCCAATTGGATTAGATGGTTTGAGAATCGAGAGCGCGAGTCTTTAAAGACTTAGGCGTATCTATCTTGTCTAATGGACATTGTTTCGTGCTATATATGCATGCTTGTCCTTATCTCGTGAATTACGTGGAAGTGTATTCTCTAGTAAGAGACTACGTGCTTGATATTGTTATGAATAAGAGCTTGATAGAAGTGTGGGTGATAACACCCTATACGTTCTATGTTAATTTGGTCGTGTCACCGGTATGGGACATTGATGTGATACGTGTCATGACTTGACTTTCTATGTGTTAGGTCATTCTTGTTTACCCACAATAGATGGTAATTATTTCTATGCTAGTATGCTTGACTATATATGTGAGCATGATATAATTATGTGTAATATTCATATTTTGCATTGAAAGTCTAGAAAGGGTTCTTGAGATTGTACTGGGTATTTAACATATGTGATTGATAGTGGAATTTCTATACCAAACCAGATGGATGTATCCATTCTTGATGAGAAACTTGGATTATCTTGAGTGGTTACAGTGCAAATACAGTGCTGACACCTGGATTAATGTTCTTGACCTCGATTGAGTTAAACGAGTTGAAGATTCAACTTGAGAATTTCTTGATAGAGGATATATCTACCTTGTAGTGGATGTCTGAAATGAGTATCTGTGTTGACCTATAAGTGGAAACAACCAAGGTACGTGTGTTCTTGAGATTTCGTGGTCTTGTTAGAGATTCATGAATGAATTTCGAAGGCAGCTCCATTGTTAACTATTTGACACCGAGAGCTACATCTTTTGATGGATTGTCTTGATGGATTGATATACGTAAAGTCAGTTCTGAATATTGAAACGATGGATAACCACGACTTCAGTATCTGAGATTGCCTAGTGGATTTGACTAGTATTACAGTGATCTGGAGGATATGACCAGTTCTATTATTTTAGTGGATATGTCAAGTTTCACCGATATAGTGGATTGACTAATCGAGTCTGCTTGACTTTATGTGTTTCGATGTTATAATTGATACATCTGGATTGCATAGATTATTTGTGAGCATACGTGTAATATCTATTTGTGAGTATATGTGTATAGTCTTGATGCTCTTGAGTTCTATTTGTTGATTATATATGTTATAATCTTGATCAGTAAAATTCGAGGACGAATTTTCTTTAAGGTGGGGAGGATGTAACGCCCATCCTTAATCTCGTTAAATATTTGACTTATTTGTTAAATTCTTGACTTGCTTGTTAAATTCTTGACTAGCATATTATATGCTATTTTATTTGAGTTAATTATTTAATTACTTTAGAAAATTAAGGTGGTTAAATGTCAAAGTTGAAAGTTTAGGGGCCTTTTTGTAGGAAGTGAAACTTGAGGGGCCTAGTGGCAATTCTTGGAAAGTTCCAAGTATATAATGTTGTTGCCTGAGAAAGGCAATTCATTTTTCTCAAAGTTTCTCGTACTTTCTCTCTGTTTCCTAGAAGGGAGTTCAATTTTACCCTATTCTCGACTCCTCGAGCTTAATTATCCCTCTGTTCGTGATTCCGGTTCCGGATAAATATTCGTGGCGTTGAATAGAGCGTTTCCTGCCGATCAGAAATTTATTTGGGTCAACTTGATTTTTGACTAGGTAAGTTATTAGCTCCCCCTTGCTTGTAATAACATGCTTATATGTTATTTTTGATACTTGTGCTTGTGAATTTCGTGATTTTGGGTGATTTTTGTGATACTTGTAATTTTGGGACAGATGGAGTATAAACCCTCTGAGTGTGAAAACAATGAAAGAACTTTAGTATAAATTTCAAAGCATGAAATTTAACTTAAAAGTGTCTTGGTAATGTGAAAAGGAAATTATACTCCTATTCGTGAGACGGTAAAATAGTAACTTGATTTAAATATTATTAGAAAAATTGTACCATTATTTGTGGTACGGGGAAATGAATGGAAGTATCCCTAAATGGATATAGTAGTATAATATAAAATTGTACTTATACTTTTGGGGTCGGTAAAATATTAAATTAGAATAAAAGGAAATTGTCCTATTATTTATGGGACGGTAAAAGAAATGAATTGAGCCTGAAATAATGTTTTGGGTATTGCCTAAGAGTTAATAAAAGTTACTCCTACACTTGGGACGAGAAATTTCTTAACCTGGGAAAGAAATAAAAATTTCGCATTTTGGTACCTTGTGCGACCGCACAAAAATCCTTGGGCGACCGCCCATCTTTCTGAAAGGTTTTTCAAAGGAATTGACCTGCTTGTGTGCGACCGCACAGGCCACTTTAGGCGACCGCACAGTTACCTGAAAAACAAAATGTTGTTTAAAGTTTGTATAAGTTGGAAGTAACTCTAGTTAAGGTATATAACCTTAGTATAAGATGTCCTAGCAAGTGTTGTGACACCTTAGGGGCATCAGAACTTGGTCTTAAACATGAATACTCATTTAATTAAAATGAGAACTTAGTCTTGTACATGGACACTTGTAGAACTCAAATGAGAACTTAAGTATAAGAGTAACAACTCTTTTATATGTCTTGAAAGTGCTATGAACAAGCACTTATGTGTTATACTTGTCTTGAAGCCAATGATTGTGTACCTTAGGGGCATTAAAACAATGACTTGAGATTGAATATCTTATGTAGGGGATTATGAACTTGTAAGTATGAGTGGTATAGCTCATTTACTTAATTTGAACTCGAAGTATTCTTGGTCTAGGTTTAGGGTACTACCCTAGATGGCCTAGATGAGTCTTGTAGAACACCCTAGTACTGAAAAATAGTCCCTTTGTGAACAAATGAAAAGTGGACTTGAATCATAATTAAATGACAACTTGAGTATAAGAGTAGTAACTCTTTTATGTGTCTTGAAGTAAATGTTTGTGTACTTTAGGGGCACCAATTAATGAATTGAGCTTGAATGTCCTAAGAAAAGGATTTGAAAATAATTCGTGAAAGATGTATAATTCATCTTCTTAGCTTGAACTCGAAGTATAAGATGTTTAACTCTTGTACAGTTTAACCATCCAAAGAAATGGATTGAGAACTTGAATATAAGATGATAAAATCTTGTATATGTCTTGAATGTCTTGAATGTCCTGAATGTCTTAAGTTGAGACAGTAACTTGAAGTATAAGACCATAAAATCTTGTACATGACTTGAACATCCAAATAATTGGATTAAGACTTGAATATAAGATTATAAAATCTTGTATGTGCCTTGACACCAATATATGTGTATGGTAATAAACTTGAAAGATCCTTGATGTGTATATGCAAATCTTGCATATAGTTACTTGATAGAATGTGGCTTCTTGATTGATTGGTACATGGTATGAATAACCAAAGAATTGTGTTATGGAACTAGATAGAGAATGATTAACTCTACTACATACTTGAACTTGATACGTGTATATTGGAAGTGCTATAAATAAGCACTAAAGTGTAAATGATTTAGTTTTTAATCGTGTATATACTCAATGAAGTATATAAAATATAAAGAAGATATCTTGTCTTGAAATGAGTTCCTAAAGAAAATAGGGACTAGTGTAATATGAAGATCATTCATATAATCGTGAATACTACGATTTAAATTAATAAGAATGGTTATAGAACACAATATGTGTTGAGAAAATGTATTCGATTATTAACGATACATATACGTGAGATATGACTGTGACTAGGTATGATGTGACCTATTCTACTGTGTATTTAGAGTCTAAGGTATTGGGCTCTACTTGATAGTAAGGGTATCGTGATAGACACTTTAATGTGTTAAACGTGATATGAATATGTACGTGCAAACTTGGCATGTGACAAGTGATATACCCTACTACTTGACTGAAGTCTGTTATAAATGGACTCTTACTTAGATTGATCATGTTACATGGACACCTTATGTGCCATTGTTATCTTGGTTTGTATTCGCAATAATTGCGTACGTGTACTTATATTCTCGTGAGCACATGATACATGATTACATGGTGCATATTCTCGTGAGCACATGATACATGATTACATGGTGCATAAAGACTGGTCCACTAATATGGGACTTAGTTCTATTCTCGTAGTTCAAGTAAACATCTACTTGTGCATTCTTGTGTGAGTCCAGCTGGTTCTCCTTGCTTGTTCGAAAATATATAGGTTCACGCTTGTCGCGAGAGCTGGGGCTTAAGTGACAATCGGGTCCCTATGTATTTCCGCCTGACCCCTTACTACCGGCCATAGTAAGGGCATAGCTTCCTTGGTTGGAGCAATAAGCCTGACCTAAGTGAATGCTAAACTCTTGTCTTGAACACCTCGTGGATCTTGTTCTTGTGGATGACACTGGTTACCAAGTCTTCTTATATACTGCACAGCAGTTCTTGTTCTTGTTCTTGGTTGTCCTCAGCTAGAAAAGCATCGACAACAAATGGTATTCTTGGGAGGAATAAGGAAGGATTCAGGTACAAATGCGTGATAGGCCTATGTGCATATTGGTGAGCTGGTCTAGCCTCTCACACTACTTGACTACTTGTTACCTGATCATATCTTGAGCTTGATTACTTGTTGAGTTGGCTTAGCCTCTCCTATACTTGTTACTTGATGATACTTGATATATGTTTAGTTGAGTATCTACTTGTATTGCATGATAACATGACATATAGTTGCATGTTAATAGCTTACTGAGATTTATCTCACCCTTTATTTGTTTAATTGTTTCCCCCCCACCCCAGGAAAGCAGGGGATACTACGCAGTGAGGCTCGACTTGGCTGGGAACTTACTCAGCAGGATATTCTTGTTCGAAGTTAGTGTCCTTTTATATTTTGGTAAGGACGGTCTTGTATGAGTTAATAAACTCTGGGCTTGTATTGGGGTAGTATTTGTTGTCCCTAGACAGTTCTTGTTGCTAGCTTATTTGCTAGGCATGTCTTCCGCTGTATGTAACCATTTTGGTTTAAATTTTCTTGGTCTAGAACTCGTGTGAGCTATCTTAGCTCCCTACTCTTGAGTATATATATCATGTCAGTTTTGTTTTTAACAGGTATTGTTCCTGTTTCCCGTTAGTTTCTTGTTTCTTGTTAGTTACGCGCACCAGGTTCGAGGTTCTATTAGGGAATCCCGGGACTCGGGACGTGTCACCTTGGCTTCAATCATCTGCAATAAACAATGTCTGCGACTAAGAGCATCAGCAACTTTGTTCATCTTTCTAGCCTTATGCTTGATTGAAAAGGAATATGCCTGAAGAAACTCAACCCACTTGGCATGGCGAATGTTGAGTTTGTGTTGACTATTCAAGTACTTCAGTGCTTCATGATCTGAATACAAAATGAACTCCTTGGGCAGCAAGTAGTGACTCCATTGATCGAGGGCACGGATAATGGCATAAAAATCTTTATCATAAGTCGAATACTTTCGCTTAGCTTCATTTAATTTCTCACCGGAGAATGCGACTGGTCTTGCTCCTTGACTAAGGACAGCACCAATACCGACACCTGAAGCATCACACTCAACTTTAAAAATTCTGTCAAAATCTGGAAGGACAAGAATAGGTGCTTCTGCCATCTTCGCCTTGGCGAGCTCAAAACTTTTTTGGGCTGCTTCAGTCCACTGAAAGGACTTTCCCTTCAAACAATCAGTTACAGGCGCCACAAGGGTGCTGAAATCTCGGATAAATCTGCGATAGAATGACACCAGCCCATAGAAGCTTCGAACATCATGAATGCTTTTCGGAACAGGCCAACTTTTGATTGCCTCCACCTTGCTGTTATCAACTTCAATTCCTTCCGAAGACACGATATAACCCAAGAATATAATTCGATGGGTAAAAAAATCACATTTCTTTAAATTAACATACAATTTTTGCTCTCGTAAAATTTCAAATACCTTCCTAAAGTGCTGCTCATGCTCTTCCAACGTCTTACTATAAATTAAAATGTCATCAAAATAGACAACAGCAAATTTTCCCAAAAATGGCCTAAAAATTTGAGTCATTGTACGCATAAAAGTACTAGGAGCATTAGAAAGTCTGAAAGGCATTACCAACCACTCGAAGAGACCATTCTTCGTCTTGAATGCGGTCTTCCATTCGTCCTCTGACCTTATTCGAATCTGATGATAACCACTGCGAATATCAACTTTAGAGAACAACTGAGCACCAAATAGTTGATCAAGAAGATCATCAAGACGAGGGATTGGGAATCGGTATTTTACAGTGATCTGATTGATAGCTCTACTATCCACACACATACGCCAAGAACCATCCTTTTTAGGCACCAACAACGCTAGAACAGCACAAGGACTCTTGCTTTCTTGCAACACACCTTTAGCCATAAGTTCATCAACTTGTCTTTTTAATTCCTCATGTTCCTTAGGATTCAAGCGGTAGGCTGCTTTATTCGGAAGAACGGAACCAGGCACAAGATCGATACAATGTTGTATGTCTCTCATCGGAGGGAGGCCCGGTGGGATTTCATCCGGAACAACATCAGTAAACTCCCTCAAAATGGCTTGTACCAATGGACTATGCTCAAATGTTGAACCTTTTGAATCTTCAATCAGAACAAGAGCATATCCTCTATGGGACTCTAGAAGCTCCTTTTCAATGAATGTACCTGACAAAAAATTGTTGACCTCCCCCTTTGAAGACATGGTAAATGAGTTTTGCCTTAAAGGAGTAAGAACAATATGAAACCAATCTTTTAAAAAAGAATAGGTGTTTTTGTAGCCATCATGAGTGACTCTCCTATCATATTGCCATGGTCTTCCCAGTAACAAATGAGCAGCATCCATTGGAATCACATCGCACCAAGTTTCATCTTTATAATTTTTACCAATAGAAAACTGAATTAAACACCTTTTACTGACCTTTATTTCATTGCCTTTCGAAACCACTGGATTTTGTATGGATATGGGTGCTCCTCCGTTTTCAATTGCAATTTCTCCACCATCTTCTCTTCAACAACATTAGAGCAAATTCCACCATCAATGATAACATTGCAAACCTTCCCCAAACAAGTACATCTGGTATGGAAAATGTTCTCCCGCAACCAATCATCATCGCGCACTTGATCTATGTTCAGATTTCTTCGAATAACTAATGATTCCCCTTCATCTGGGTGTACAATCTCCTCCTGAAGGGTAGCCACATCCTCAACTGAATTCTCCATGACAATTTCTTCAAGTTCTTCCTCCACCAATGAGACAATCTTCGGATTAGGACACTCGGGGGCGATATATCCATACCCTTGACACTTGAATCATTTCCTCGAGCTTGTAGTAGAGGAACTAACGGGGTGTTTATCATTTTTAAGAGGGGTGTTTTGTTGAGTACTTGCTTCAGGTTTAGGCTTAGTTGTAGTAGTACTTCCTCTATTAAAAGAACCCTCCTTGTTGTAAGAACGAAACGACCCTCCACGTGTCTCCTTTTGTTGTTTCTCAACATTTACTGCGAGTTTTCACACATCAGAGAGAGTCCAGTAAGGTTGCAGCTGAACCACATTACTGATCTCGGCCTTTAGCCCTCCAAGATAACGTGTAATAGTCTGCTCTTCAGATTCAACCACATCACATTTGATCATGAGATGGTCAAATTGTGACGTGTATTCCTCCACCGATTGCTCAATATGCTTCAGACTGTGTAACTTCAGAAAAGAATCTTGTCGATAATTTTCTGGAAAAAATCTCCTTTTAAGTTCTCTCTTCATCTTCTACCATGAGCGAATGGGACGCCTACCTTCACGAGCTCGCTGTCGTTTTATATTTTCCCACCACAAGCCTGCATATTTTCGAAGCTTTAAGGCAACAAGCTTCACTTTTCGATCGTTTGAGATCTCCTTGTAATCAAAGACCCTCTCAACTGTATGAAGCCAGTCAAGGAACTCATCAGGATCCATCTTTCCTTCAAATTCAGGAATATCTACTTTAAAATCGACATCCCGTCCATTATATCTTCGGGCTCGGCGATTGCCACGGTATGATCTGCTGGAACTCGAACCGGAAGAATGATAAAAAGGATTCTCTCCCATATCATAGTCACTGCTGCGATTATCCACCTCGACATCCTCTTAAACTTGTTCATCTTCCACATGTTGAAGACGTTCAAGTTGTTGCTGAAGTTGCTGCACTTGCCTCCGAAGTTCGTCCATCTCAACATCTCGGAGATCTCTTTCACGAGGAGCTGCATTGGTAGGCTTTGGTTGACGACGAGGAGGCATGATCTGAACCAAAGCTCTTGATACCAAACTTGATGCCGGATAAACGCAGAGGAAAAGGAACTGAAGTAAACGGAAGTAGAACTGATAACAATGCTCACCACTCCACTTGGAGATACAGAGATAACACTCACCACTCATCGAATCCACCTACGAGATACAGAGTGGGTAGTTCACCACTCAATGGAAAATTCCACAGAGATACAGAACTGAAGAAAAGGGCTCAAAGAACACTATTATTAATTAATACTCAAATCAGGTTGCCTTCCATCAACATCCATATAAGGGTATTTATAGCTCACTTGGAACATCCTTCCAAGATAGGAAAATTGATAAAATACTAAGGGGAATGAATTACTAATAATTATTTAGGGATAAGATAAAATAGAAAGATTAAAAGACAAAGAAAATCATCAAACTTCAGCAGATTCTGGTGAATCAGTCTTCATGCGCAGCACTCGGACAACTGACCATAACTTTGTGTAGAAAGCATGAAAAGATGAACCGAAAAGAGCCTTAGAAACTAGACATCCAGAGCTTTCCATACATATGTCACACATAATTTTCCTCCTTATGGATCAATACATTTTTGAGGTTGAAGTTGACCCAAATCTGTGGACTGTTGCTCTTCAAAACCCTTGTCTGAACCTTCTGGATTATTATCTGCATCATAAAATATCGAATTTGGCATAAAATGACCCCATTATTTGTAGTACGATGGTAAAAATGAAAAAAAATAAAGTTTGATGGTAAAAGTGAAACACGACCCAAAGTACGATGGACAAAAAACGGAGTTCTCCCTTAATCAAATGCATGCGCTTGGTGAAGTAATTGAAAATGGTAGAGTTGTTGAAAAAAATCTTGTTAGTTTGACTCCTAAATTTATTGATATGGTTTTGATTATTGAGAAAAGTAAATATATTGCTACAATAACGATTCAAGATTTGATGGGTTCTTTGAAGGCTCATGAGAAGTGATTAGAAAGATATTCCGAGAAGAGGTTGAAAAAAGTGTTGAAAGTTGTGATCAAAAGAGGGGAGAATCGTTCAGAGGTGGTCGACATGGTGGAAACCAAGGAGGAAGCAGAGACAGGTTCTAAAGGTGGCGGAAGATATAGCTTTGATGGTGGAAGACAAAGTCAAGTTCAAGGAGGAAGTTCACAAAATTCCCAATTTTGTAAAATTTGCGGGAAAAATTATCACAATTTCGAAGATTGTTGGTTTAAAGGCAAGCCGAAGTGTTACCGTTTTCAAAAGTTTGGCCGTAAAGAGAAATATCGTAGGGTGAAAAGTCCGCAACAAGCAGCCAATTTTTCGGAAGAGAAAGAAAGTGAAGAGTAGATGTTTTATGCAAACAAAGAAAGGAGCAAAGTACATTCATGATGTGTTGCTTGTTCCAGAGTTTGATCAAAATTTATTGAGTGTTTGGCAGCTTGTGGAGCATGGATATGTGGCAAATTTCAAGGATTATTATTGTATGATTTATGACAAAAATGGTGCACAACAGTTTGTAGCTTGCATCAAAATCTAAAGAAATCAAAGTTTTCTGCTTGTTTTCAAGTATGGTGAAAATGTAGCATTAAAAGCTCAGATTCTTGAAGGCTCGTGGTTATGGCATAAGAGGCTCTTGGACACTTGAATTTTCATAGTCTCAAGCTATTTTAACAAAAGAACATGGTCTTTCAACGAGTGAGGAGATTCATGAAGTTTGTGAAGGATGTACACTTCGGAAGCATCATCGTGAATATTTTCGGAGATTGGTGTTTGGCGTGTAAAGGAGAAATTAGAGTTGATTCATATGAATGTGTGCGGTCCAATAGAGAATTCAACTCATGCCAACAATAGGTCTTTTATTCTTTTTATTGATGACTATACTCACATGACTTGGGTTTACTTCATGAAACAAAAATATGATGTGTTTTACATTTTCAAAAAGTTCAAATCTCTTGTTGAAAAATAATGTGAGCATGTTATTAAATTTCTTAGAAGTGATAGAGATAAATAATATAATAATAATAATAATAATAATAATAATAATAATAATAATAATAATAATAATAATAATGAGTTTGACAAGTTTTGTGAGAATGAAGAAATTGACAGGCAACTCATAGTTAGCTATATTCCACAACAAAATGGAGTAAGCGAGCGGAAGAATCAAACAGTGGAGAAAATGGTCAAGTCTATAATTCTTGCAAAAGGATTGCCAAAAGAAAAGAGAAAAAAGCTGCATAAAGCAAGTGAAGCTGTGGATACAACTGTGTACTTGATTAACACAATTCTCACAAAGGCATTGTACAACAAAACACCATTTGAAACATGTGGAAGAAAGCCGTCATTAAGACACTTAAAGGTGTTCGGGTGTATTTGCTACTCTAATGTTCCAAAAGAATAGAGAAAAAAAGTTGCATAATACAAGTGAAAAGTGTTGGGTTTCGATCAAACATGCCCAACGGAATTTAGCATTTAAAATTTTGAAATTTTGAAACCCAAAGCCATGGAACCGTTCATATGATTAAATCAAATACAACATAAGAACAAAAGAATAAACTAACCCTTGATGGCTATCAAATTCTCTTGGTCTTTGGTGGAGATCTGAAGACTTGATCACGATCACAAAGCTTGAACACGAACTTTGAAGATGATGATTTTCACCCTCTAGCGGTATCCACACTTCGAACGAATATCAAAGGAGCTTCTTTGATCTTGGTTGCTAGACCAAATTGTGAAACACTTTTTCACAATCAAAAGAACTATATGGAATTTATTTTGTGTTTTATTTTGTTCTTCAACCAAGAATGTCTTGGAACAAAATAAACCTTCTCTCAAACTCTTTGAGACTCACAAAATCATTAGCTTTGAGTGCTGGCCGAATTTTGTCTTTTATACACAAGTATGACCTATTCCAAATAGGAAACTTGTGTCAAAATCCGTCTAAAATTCGTTTCCTAATCAAATTAGGAATCTGCCACCCGACAGTACTGTGCGGCCGCCCAAAAACAACTGTGCGGTCGCACAACATTCTGAAACAAAACTGGTACAAAAATGGGCTAAGTGTGCGGCCGCCCAGTCCATTATGTGCGGTCGCCCACTTCCCAGAAAGTCCAGAATTTCCAAAATTCCAATGTAGTCCTTTTAAAGATTCGTTCTATTGTGTGTGACCCTCTAGGATTATACTAAGTTGGCAATGAGCTCAAACATGATCCCATAAGATATGATTAGGTTCTAGCAAACCGTCATACCTACCCAAATAGTATAACTAGATACAAGTTCGCATTCCTCTTAGAATATGTCACAATCCTTTTGTCCACGATATCATTGAACACAAGTCATGGTCAAAGAGTCAACTTGTTTTGTTCAATACTTTCTCGATTCCGAATATGTTGATAATCCAAATGACATTGATCCAATCAATTCATTTGAGTCCGGCCGAACATTTCATCAACATCATTCCTACGAGTGGCCCAAGCTTGACATCTCTCCGAGGAGGGACAAATCCATTTAGCTTATTATTGTTCCCTACGTGAATCCGATTATGCCAATCATACCCTTTATAACTACTCGGTTAAAAGTAGCGTTTGAATATGTCAAACATAATGTTCATCAAGTGAAAGACTATAATAACTTCATGTCTAAGGATTCAAATGACATAACTAATATGAGATATATGTATGACATAGACCATGACATAAATCTCATAAAGCGGGTCATGTCCAGTACCTTGTTCCAAACAAGTACCCATAAATCTAACATGATCATCCCATGATCATTTAGCCTTTATACTAGTGCTTAACAAGTACTAGGGACGGAGATTATTATAAGTAAACATGAACAACAATAATAATCAAAACATCTCTTTATTGATATGAAATAAATGATAACAATTACAACGTTTATTAAACGTGCCTAGGGCACCACTACCAACAATCTCCCACTTGTCCTAGGCCCAATCTCCCATGTATCTAATACCCATGGACCTAACATGACCATCATGTTTAGCTTGTGGAAGTCCCTTTGTTAGCGGGTCCGCAACATTGTCATCAGTAGGTACTCTGCATATATTTACGTCTCCCCTATCAACGATCTCTCGAATGATATGAAAACGCCTAAGTATGTGTTTGGATTTCTGATGTGCTCTTGGTTCCTTTGCTTGAGCAATAGCACCATTATTATCACAATAAAGGTCTATTGGATTAGCAATACTAGGGACCACTTCAAGTTCAGTTATGAACTTCTTAATCCAAACAGCTTCCTTTGCAGCATCCGATGCAGCAATATACTCAGCTTCTGTTGTAGAATCAACGGTTGTACTTTGCTTGGAACTCTTCCAGCTTACAGCTCCACCATTTAACATAAACACAAATCCCGATTGCGATCGGCTATCATCTTTGTCGGTTTGGAAGCTTGCATCTGTGTAAGCATTTACAACGAGATCATCTTCCATTCTTCCATAGACCAAAAACGAGTCTTTAGTTCTTCTTAAGTACTTAAGAACCGCTTTTACAGCTATCCAGTGATTTTCGCCAGGGTCGGATTGGTATCTACTTGTCATGCTCAAAGCATAAGACACATCCGGCCTAGTACAAATCATGGCATAAATGATGGACCCAATTGCCGAAGCATATGGAACATCATTCATTTTCTCACGCTCATATTTTGTCTTAGGACATTGAGTCTTGCTTAGAGAAACTCCATGTAACACGGGCAAGGTGCCTCTCTTAGAATTTTCCATACGGAATCTTCTAATGACCTTGTCAATGTATGTACTTTGGCTTAAACCAAGTAGCCTCCTTGATCTATCTCTATAGATCTTAATGCCAAGAATATATGCGGCTTCACCCATATCTTTCATTGCGAAGCACTTTCCTAACAAAGTCTTCACAGACTGAAGTGTAGGAATGTCGTTTCCAATGAGCAATATGTCATCCACGTATAAAATAAGGAATAGCACTATGCTCCCACTAATCTTCTTGTATACACAAGGCTCATCTTCGTTCTTGATGAAACCAAACTCTTTGACCGATTCATCAAAACGGAGATTCCAACTCCTTGAAGCTTGCTTCAATCCATAGATGGATCTTTGCAATTTGCATACCTTAGAATATTGTTCAAAACCTTCTGGTTGTGTCATATACACATCCTCTTGGAGTTTTCCATTCAGGAAAGCGGTTTTGACGTCCATCTGCCATATTTCATAGTCATGATATGCGGCAATGGCAAGCAAAATTCTTATAGACTTGATCATTGCTACGGGTGAAAATGTCTCATCATAGTCAATACCATGAACTTGCCTATAACCCTTTGCTACAAGCCTAGCTTTGTAAGTATGCACCTTCCCATCCATGTCAATCTTCTTCTTGAAGACCCATTTGCATCCTATGGTTTTTACACCTTCGGGTGCATCAATCAAATTCCAAACTTGATTGTCTTGCATGGATTGCAATTCGGATTCCATGGCTCCAAGCCACTTGTCCGAATCAGGAGAAGACATCGCCTCTTGGTAGGTTGACGGTTCATCATTCTCAATGATTTCTACCTCATTACTATCCGTTACGAGAAATCCATATCTCTCGGGCTCGGATCGTAACCTACTAGATCTACGAGATGCTTGTGTATTTTGAACAGGTTCCATAACTCCTTGTGGTTCTTGTTCTTGTTCCACTATTGGTTCAATGTTATTTTCTGGGTCTCGAATTTCTTCAAGATTTATTTTACTCCTACTGATTTCTTTGGAGAGAAACTCTTTCTCTAGAAAGACACCAGTTCGGGCAACAAACACTTTGTTGTCCTCTCGATTGTAAAAGTAATATCCTTTAGTTTCCTTAGGATATCCCACGAAAATACATTTATCAGATTTGTGTGCTAGTTTGTCAGAGATAAGTCTCTTGACATAAACTTCGCAACCCCAAATCCTCATGAAAGATAAACTAGGTTTCTTTCCACTCCACATCTCATATGGAGTCTTTTGAACCGATTTAGTTGGAACTTGATTTAGTGTGAAAGCAGTGGTTTCTAGGGCGTAACCCCAAAAGGATATTGGAAGATCAACTTGACTCATCATTGATCGAACCATGTCTAACAAAGTCCGATTCCTCCTCTCGGACACACCATTCCATTGTGGTGTTCCAGGTGGAGTCAATTGTGAAACTATTCCACAATTCTTTAGATGATCATCAAATTCTTGACTTAAGTATTCGCCACCTCGATCTGATCGAAGTGCCTTTATACTTTTGCCAAGTTGTTTTTCTACTTCATTTTGAAATATTCTAAATATCTCAAATGCTTCACTTTTATGTTTCATTAGGTAAACATACCCAAATCTACTATAATCATCAGTGAAGGTTATGAAGTATTGAAATCCTCCCCTAGCATTGCTACTTAATGGTCCGCATACATCAGAATGTATCAACCCCAATAAGTCGCTTGCCCTTTCACCCAACTTGGTAAAAGGTGTCTTAGTCATTTTTCCAAGAAGACACGACTCACAAGTGTCATATGACTCTAAGTCACATGAACCCAAAAGTCCGTCCCCATGGAGTTTTGAGATATGCTTCTCATTAATATGACCAAGACGGCAATGCCACAAATAAGTATGATTTATATCATTAGGTTTAGATTTCTTATTTACATGATAGACATTATTTTCATTCTTGACATCCAAGATATAAAGGCCATTAAATGAATTAGCAATACCATAAAGCACATCATTTAAATAAATAGAAAATTTCTTATTCTCAATAAGAAACTTAAAACCTTCATTATCCAAACAAGAAATTGAAATAATATTTCTGCTTAAATCCGGAACATAATAACAATTGTTCAAAACAAGAATTAATCCGGAAGGTAAAGTGACTTCATAAGTCCCTACGGCTAATGCAGCAACTCTTGCTCCATTCCCCACGCGTAGATCTACTTCACCTTCTTTAAGCAGTCTCCTATTCTTTAGTCCCTGCACATTTAGACAAATGTGAGAACCACATCCGGTATCCAATACCCAAGAATCAGTGGTAGAAAGGAGAATATCTATCATATAGATACCTGAAGTCGACGCAGCCTTGCTGCTCTTCTTCTTCTTTTGCTCTTCCAAGAAAGCCTTGCAATTACGTTTCCAATGACCAATTTCTTGACAATGGAAACAAATTGCATCCTTTTGTGTATCGGGTTTTGCCTCAGAAGCCTTGGCAACCTTTGCCTTGCTTATCTTGGGTTTGACAACTTTTGCCTTACCCTTGCCTTTGGCACTAGCCTTCTTCCCATCATGAACCAAGAGCATGGGAGAACCTTTCTCCACAATTTTCATCTCTGCAGTTTTGAGCATCCCATACAACTCAGAGAGATTCTTATCCATTCCATGCATGTTATAATTCATTACAAACTGATTATAACTTTTAGGCAATGAATTAAGAATGAGATCCGTGGCTAGCTCCAATGGGATTGGATAGCCAAGTTTCTCAAGATGCTCTACATAACCTTTCATTTTAAGAAAGTGAGGACTCACTTGTTGCCCTTCATTCATTTTACTAGTAGTGAATGCAACAATGGTCTTGTACCTCTCTTGCCTAGCTTGCTCTTAAAACATGGTTCTCAACTCCACGCCTATCTCATAGGCTTCCAAATGTTCCAAACTTTGTTGGAGTTTTGAACACATAGCAGCAAGCATGAGACAACTTACATCTCTAGAATCATTACGATGTTTCTTGTAATTGTCTCTTTCTACCCTAGGGGCAGTAGGCGGTGGTTCAGCGGGGAGAGGCCCATCAAGAATGTACAACTTATCTTCTTGCCTAAGAACGATTCTTATGCTACGGATCCAATCCATAAAGTTGGTACCATTCTCTTCGAGCTTATCCTTCTCAAGGATCGATCGCAACGACATTGATTGAGTGTTATTAGTCATTATCTACAAATATGCAAAAAATTCCAAAATTTAATAAGTACCGATTTTCATTAAAGAGATAAATAATGTATTTTTCAAACAAAATACTCCCACTAAATTATATAACCTTCATATACATCCGATGTATAATATAATTTAGATGGGTTAAGATCCAACTTTAATTTAATTTCAAGTCCGCTAAGGCGGATTACACAAAATCAAATTAATTAGGTAGACAACTCTTGTCAATCATATCTCATATGACTCTTAGTTCCTTTTATGAGATTCTTTAAGAAATCAAATTTCAAAAAAGCATGTTAAACCTCATCTTTGCCTAGGCCCAAAACTGTTTTGACGCCCATGTGTCCCGCTAGGGCGTGCCCACACTATCTATCTTGCTCATACATAAACAAATTTAATGCACCTCGCTAGGGCGAATCTACATTAAAATCACTCATGTACTAACAAGTGTTTTAATCATGGCATGGCAATAAAAGACTTAAAACTTTCTTTGAAGGTTCATCACATATAGCATATAACACATTTATGAGCACATAATATAAACATGTTACACATCAAGTTTAGCCACTAAATTAATCTCCATTAATTTAAGCATGATATTTATGTGTCATTAGTTTCTCTATAATTATGAGGATGAGACTATTTCAACTTTGGTTATTATCTCCAAATCAAGACAACAAGAAGCGCGGTCGAACTAAGCCATTAGGCAACCACAATCCCGCACTAATTCAAGAAACCAAGAAAGTAGTCCATGTGGCCGAAACTAAGCAATAGATGGTCTCGATGAACGTAGGCCAATTGCATTCACAATTCCACATGGATCTCCAATCATTGAATCAAGAACTTTGTTTCTCAATTTTAGCAATTATGAACTCTTCATAATTCTAACTTCGTTTTATCTTTGAAACTTTGATTGCGATCAAGTTTGGGAAACACAATCTCGATGAACGCAGATTAGCCATCCAAACCTTGAACCAATCTTAGAATCACAAGACTAAAACAAATAGGAAAATCAAACCCCAAAATCCACACACAAACCAACTACCCAAAACCCATTCCAGATCAGCAAGTCTGGACTGGTTCTGTTACTGGTTTTGTTGAATCTTTCGAAAAATTCCAGATTCTGGTTTTCAACCAAAATCAGACTTTCTGATCAACTTGTGCGGCCGCCCAAAAACCCTTGTGCGGTCGCCCAAAACTGTGCGGCCGCCCAAGGCCTTTTGTGCGGTCGCCCAGTACCATCAGAATGTGCAGAATTTTCAAAGTTCAAAAATTTTGTCTCAAAATCGTTTTTCCCCGATTATTAAAACTTTGATCCAATCAAAAATTAATAATCAACAATTCTGAATCCACCATAATTTATTTATTGCGATTGAATCGTGCTATTAAAGTTGCAAAACAATAAACCACATAAAATCACAAAACACATAAACAACATATATTCCAATATTCAAATCATGCAAGGCACATAAACAATTTATATACACATAACATGATCTAGGTATTGAAATAATCAACATGAACGGGGCTCTGATACCACTGTTGGGTTTCGATCAAACATGCGCAGCGGAATTTAGCATTTAAAATTTTGAAATTTTGAAACCCAAAGCCATGGAACCGTTCATATGATTAAATCAAATACAACATAAGAACAAAAGAATAAACTAACCCTTGATGGCTATCAAATTCTCTTGGTCTTTGGTGGAGGTCTGAAGACTTGATCACGATCACAAAGCTTGAACACGAACTTTGAAGATGATGATTTTCACCCTCTAGCGGTATCCACACTTCGAACGAATATCAAAGGAGCTTCTTTGATCTTGGTTGCTAGACCAAATTGTGAAACACTTTTTCACAATCAAAAGAACTATATGGAATTTATTTTGTGTTTTATTTTGTTCTTCAACCAAGAATGTCTTGGAACAAAATAAACCTTCTCTCAAACTCTTTGAGACTCACAAAATCATTAGCTTTGAGTGCTGGCCGAATTTTGTCTTTTATACACAAGTATGACCTATTCCAAATAGGAAACTTGTGTCAAAATCCGTCCAAAATTCGTTTCCTAATCAAATTAGGAATCTGCCACCCGACAGTACTGTGCGGCCGCCCAAAAACATCTGTGCGGTCGTACAACATTCTGAAACAAAACTGGTACAAAAATGGGCTAAGTGTGCGGCCGCCCAGTCCATTATGTGCGGTCGCCCACTTCCCAGAAAGTCCAGAATTTCCAAAATTCCAATGTAGTCCTTTTAAAGATTCGTTCTATTGTGTGTGACCCTCTAGGATTATACTAAGTTGACAATGAGCTCAAACATGATCCCATAAGATATGATTAGGTTCTAGCAAACCGTCATACCTACCCAAATAGTATAACTAGATACAAGTTCGCATTCCTCTTAGAATATGTCACAATCCTTTTGTCCACGATATCATTGAACACAAGTCATGGTCAAAGAGTCAACTTGTTTTGTTCAATACTTTCTCAATTCCGAATATGTTGATAATCCAAATGACATTGATCCAATCAATTCATTAGAGTCCGGCCGAACATTTCATCAACATCATTCTTACGAGTGGCCCAAGCTTGACATCTCTCCGAGGAGGGACAAGTCCATTTAGCTTATTATTGTTCCCTACGTGAATCCGATTATGCCAATCATACCCTTTATAACTACTCGGTTAAAAGTAGCGTTTGAATATGTCAAACATAATGTTCATCAAGTGAAGACTATAATAACTTCATGTCTAAGGATTCAAATGACATAACTAATATGAGATATATGTATGACATAGACCATGACATAAATCTCATAAAGCGGGTCATGTCCAGTACCTTGTTCCAAACAAGTACCCATAAATCTAACATGATCATCCCATGATCATTTAGCCTTTATACTAGTGCTTAACAAGTACTAGGGACGGAGATTATTATAAGTAAACATGAACAACAATAATAATCAAAACATCTCTTTATAGATATGAAATAAATGATAACAATTACAACATTTATTAAACGTGCCTAGGGCACCACTACCAACAAAAAGTACATTTTTATTGTATACTCCCTTCGACCCAACACAAGTAGAACTAGAGGAGCGGGCAAATAATTAAGAGAAAAGTAGTGTATGTGTAGTAAAAAATGAAAAGAGAGAATGAGTGAGGTAATAATAGTGTTGGTTGAATAAATTGAATGGTGAAAAATTGAGTAAGGTTAAATGGTGGGGTTGATTGAAAACTCAGGTGGCTAAAATGCAATTAGCCCGAAATATTACTCCACTTAGAAATAAAAAGTTGGTGGGTGTTAGGCTGTTAGCTACTCTATGTCATGTTGGCCAGGGCCCAGGTTGTATTGTGTTTTGAGTTTGCCAGATATTGGCTTTCATGGAGGTATGTGCATGGGACCAGGAATACTTTTTGACAAAATTAAATCTTAAAAATGATAACATAAACTAGTGCTATACTCTATCTGTCTTTTTAGTCTGTTCACTTTTGGTCAACGGGAGTAAGCTTTGACCAAACGTTTAATGTCAATCTAACAATCCTAATGAAATTTTAAAAACTATTATTAATAAATTAAATGATTATTTATCAATTACAATTGTTAGAATTTCATTAGGATGATTAGATTGATATTAAATATTTGGTCAAAGTTTACTTTTGTAAACTAAAAGTGAACAGACTAAAAAGACGGAGGGAGTATGAGACAGTACTTAAGGTTGTTCCTCCTCAGATTGTTTTATTAATTAAGCTCGATTATATTATTTCATTTTGATCTTGGGTGTGAGATCTTGAATCTAGAATCTCCCGTGCCAATTTGGAATTAAAAAAATTAAACTAATTAATTAAAATATAAGGTTAAAAGAGAAAGTGGGATTAGCCAGGTGGATCATATAAAAATATTAAAGATAATATAGTTGATGGAGTTGGTAACTTGGTATTCCCAACCATCAAAAAATTGATGACTTTATCACTTTTAAATATTGCACAGCTTTATAATGCATAATCATGTGGGATTTAATAATAAACTTTTAATTTCCTTTAGGAAAAAAGACCTTTAGTCTCCACTTCGAGCTTGAAATAAAAATAAAAAGTTTTTATTACTGTTTTGAGCGACTAATATAGTGGTATAGTTAGGGTTTTAATATAACTTGATAGAGAGTTTGCATAGGCTTACAATTTAATTAGAGAGAGAAATTATATGCTTGTATGCGTTGGTGAGGATATTCAAGAGTTTTGAGAGAGAGAGAGAGTCGTCATTCTTGTAATATCGAGAAGTTTAATATATTTATTGTTGGGTGGAATAGGCTTTAAGCCAAACCACGGAAAAAAATTGTGTTTTGTCTTCAATTGTGTGCGTGTGTATTTTGGTATCTCTTCTTGCGATTTTTCTTGTTGGTGAGCGATTGCAGCTGTTCAAAATTTTATAGATGGAGACTGGAAGGGGTGTAGAGTATCAGAAATTAAAACTGGATTAAGGAGTTGGTGGATCAAGTGCAGATTTATGGGTAGGATCCATGTGAACAAATCTTAACAAATCTGCATAATGCTCAATAATTTGGCCCTATATTTTTTATTTTATTTTCTTGATTGAAAAAGTATAATTTAATGAAACAAAATACTATACTATACAGTATGTAATTTGTGATTGGTAGTATTATATCTGCACTGTCTTGATCTCACCACAAATGGAATATGCTGTCCTAATTTATGTTTCATTTTGGCTGGTTACTGTGCTGTACTGCTCATAAAAGATCTCACCACACATGATACCAGCTTTTGTTTGTCCTATTTCCCTAGTGACCCCTAATTTTATACTAGGCTATAATTGTTTAACAAAAAATAAAAAACTTTAATTTGTTAAACAGTTTTATATATGAAACGAGTTTTGTTAAGAAAATAAATGGTTTGCTTTTTTATAGGCGGCTGTGGTCAATCCCATTTCATCTCACATAGAGATTCACCTCATACATGAGAAAAGACTTCCGCTAATTGTTTAGATCTCTAGGCTGGAATTGTGGGGAAGGCAAAAACTAAGGTGAGAACGCCTTACCATGTGAGACATATTTCCCATTAGCTTACCTTCCCGCCTAGCTCTTGAACCGCCAGCTTCCGCCACGTAGCGGATTTAATAAAAAAAAAACTCTAGCAACTTTAAAATGATATATCTTAAGATTCTGATGTCGAAAAAAAATCTGAAAACACCGTTGTCTTCGTCTCCGGCCCAGTTTTTGACCCGCATGCGCTAACTTCCGCCATATCGCAGATTTATTAATAATAAGAAAACCTACAACAACTTTAAAATGATACTCCCTCCGTCTCAGTTTAAGGTTCTTACTTTCCTTTTTGGTATGTCCCAGTTTAAAGTTCTTAGTTGCTTTATTCCATAAATGGAAAAGAATGAATAGTGCTTTGGAGAAGCTTGCCCTCAAAATGTTCATTTAATTACAAAAAACCCATTACTTACCTAACTTACTTTCACCCACTTGCTTCATGAATAGTATTTTTGGACATTTATATCATTCACTCTCTACTTTTTTTTTTTTGAAGCAAACAAAATTCTAATTGCATTAATAAAAGTTAGGAAGATGGTGCTCCACAATGGCCGGAGACTCATCCCAAAGAGAAAGATTCATACAAGAACAAACCATCATCAATAATCTATTTGCCACAATAAAAAAGCCAAATACATCTTGATTAGGAACGTCTATTCCTAAACCAAATCTCCCACTTAAGCCGTGATGAACAATGACTTGTGACGTGCAATGCATCTCCAAGTTACACTTGGACACGGCCTAATAATGGCCTTCAGAAAACCCCCTAACGGAAAAAATTTGGCGTTGAAGACATGACACAGTAATACATTTGGGTAAGCAAGAAAAGCCCAACCAAACATCGCAAGTATTGCAATAATGAATTGAAATAAAATACAAAGGCTCTCAACAAGGAGAGAAGGCAAAGGCTCCCGACAAAGGGGAGAAGACAATGGCTCTCGACAAAAGAGAGATAGCAAACAATAAAACAAGATGTAAAGCAAAGACTTTAAGATATGAAAAATCCTGGATACCGAAATATTTTTGTAGTGAATCAATTGATCGACACTGGATTGTTGCTTGAAATTGGGATTGCATGGAACAAATCTCCTTTCCATGGAATCCATGGAAATAATGAATAACACCAATCCGTTTATTGATAAAAAAAAGAAATTTCTCTTAATCTAAACACTAATCATTGATTATAATCAATGATTAGTGTTTAGATTAAGAGATAATGAAGAATCAAAATGAATTCAAAGGAAAATGTGAGAATCAGTGAGGAGAAGGAAAGAGAGAGAACAGAGAAAACAAAAATTTCCTTTAATTTTGACTTGGTTTCTTAATAAGCGTGCATAGTCAAACTAAGAACATTAAACTGGGACGGAGGGAGTATATCTTAAGGTTTTGAAGTTGAAAAAAAATAACGAAAACTCCGTTGTGTTCGTCTCGATGAGACTTATTTTTTAACAAACAAAAAAACTAAACTGTTCTTCGCCTGAAATTCAACACTTTTATGAAAAAAGTAAAAATGGAATCTTAAAAGAGTAACTATTTTATTGTAAATGTAAATGTAGTTTTGCATAAAATGTAAATAGATTGATAGTTTTTTATTTAGAGAGAGTAATAATTGAAATGTGACCGACTATATATATGAGTATAATTTGTTCTACAAGTGAATGTAACATTCTTTGGTGAGTAAATGTTACATTTTATTAATAAAAATAAAGAGTGAAAATTCATGTGTATAATCGGTTAACAATCAAACTATTTCATTTAAAAAATAAAAACTACTATGTTACATTATATAATTTTAGTTGTTACATTCAACAATTGATAAATCACTGAGTGCTTTACCAATTAAAAATTTCAACAAATAAATGCAACAGTTTTTATAATAAAACGTAATAGTAGTTTTGCAGTAAATCTTATGCAATCCTCAATTCCTTTTGTGCAAACCTATGGTTACATTTCAGAATAAAAACTGTTACATTTCAGAAAATATAAATATAACATTTTATAATAGAAAATGTTACAATTGAGAAAAAATGTTACATTCATTTATTATAAAATATAACAATGGTTTTACCGTCAATTTATGTTATCCTTAATCGATTTTCTACAAAATTATGATTACATTTCTGAAATGAACACTGTAACATTTCAAAAAAAAAAATGTTACATTTCTTTATTGTAAATGCTACATTAGTTAACGAAAAAAAAATAGTGGGAAATACAAAGTTGGAGGGGAAAATAAATAAACAACGGCCCATAAATATCCCGTCTCACTATCTCACAGTAAACCGGCTTTTGTGGGAATTGAATTTCCGTCAACAATTGTTTGCTCCACCAATTTGTAATAATGGGCCTGATTTACCATCTCGAGCAAGATATATTTAAGGCAATGCTAGGCTTATAAAAGAAGTTTACAAAATGAAGGATACAAGGTGTGGTGTCGATATTTTATTGGCGACATCGATAGTGGACCCGGCACACTCTTATTAAAAACATCAATACAATTATGACACCTCATTTTGTAAGCCACATTTTATAGCCATTTTTTGTAACTTTATTATTTCCTTATTTTTAATCCAGTGAGCATTATAAATTTTTAACCGATTTCACCCACCCATATAAAGCATAATGTAGTGGTCACAAACACTATACAGTTGATTTTCTTATTTCGAATTTATAAAATTAGTAAATTAGAAACAAGAAATTAGTAGGCTCATTTCCTTTCTTTTCCTTTCCTTCTCTTTATCATGTGCTACCTCCGTCCCAACTCAATGTGCATCTTTACTGTTTGGCACAATATTTAAGGAGAGAGTATTTATATTCAAATAGTAGTGTTAGTTGAATAAATTGTGTGGTGGAAAATGAAGAGAGAGAATGAGTGGGGTAAATAGTAGTGTTAGTTGAATAAATTGTGTGGTGGAAAATGAAGAGAGAGAATGAGTGGGGTTAAATAGTGGGGTTAGTTGAATATAAAAATAATAAAAGACTTTCCTTTTTTAGATTGTGCACATATCAACGACACCCACTTAAAAGGCAAGTCTGCACATTGAGCTGGGACGGAGGTAGTATCTTTTACGGAAAACCAAGTAGGAAAAAGTAGGTGGTCTGCCAGCCAGTATTTTTTTTTTTTTTTTTTTTTTTTGACAAGTCCAGCCAGTGTTGAACTTGCATTAACACCAGTCCTCTTCTCATGTACTATACTCCACCCTTAACAAGGCTTTTCAAAGGGATGATGACTTAATTCTATCAATGGTACCAGAGCTGATTTTTTACACGTCTGAGCCCAAAGTTCGGTCCACAATATTTTAGCTCCGCGTTTGCCAAGTCTATGTCAACACGTAAGCTCAAAGTTGACCCTAATTGGTTTTGAAATAAAACTTCAAACTCTATCACACCATCATGACCACGATCATCGTCTATATCGAGATAATTTCAGTGTCTATCTTTAATGTTTGTGCAAATCTCACTACTTGTCCTGTGAGATTTGATTGTCACTTTTCTCTTTCTGTTAACTTTATATACTCCCTCCGTTCCGGAGTAAGTCATACTCCTCATTTGCACGCTTATTAATAAATATTGGAAGTGATGTAAATGTTGTGAGTATAAAAGTAAAGTAGGAGAGAGAATGAGTGGGAGAGAATAGTGAATTGATTGGTGTTGTGAGTATAAAAGTAAAATAGGAGAGAGAATGAGTGGGGTGAATAGTAAAGATTCTTTGCCATTTTAGGAATATGACTCTTACTCTGAGACGTACCAAAATGGAAAGTAGGACTCTTACTCTGGGACGGAGGGAGTATATGAAATGTGACTATTTTATCTCTAAATTTTCTTTCAACTTTTAAAACTAGTCACTTCAAAGATTAAAGGTAAATAGATCATTCCATAATAATAAAGTTAATGTAAAGAGTAATTGAGATGCATAAAACATAACAAAAAATGAGACTTTTTCTAAATAATGGGAGATGTGGGCAAAATAAGAAGTCTACTGAAGTAATCCCAAATCCCACTAGTCTTACTCTAGTCAACTTTGGTGTGGAGAATTTGTACACTTCCTTTCTGCGAGACTTCATTATTGGAATATTTTGCCAACATAGACTAGTCAACATTGGTTAGCAGTCTTCCATGGCAACTTAATTAATATCCCTATTATCACAAATGCACCAACAACCCATAACTCTATATACTATAAATATTCCCCCTTATCAAAATCTAAGGCCATTCCAAACAAAGAAGATAAGGACCTTGTTTACTCATCTACCCCTCAACCTGCCTGAAAAAATGGGTGCTGGTGGCCGGATGACAGCTTCCACCGAGGGCAAAAGCGTCCTCGAACGCCAACCCGTCTCCAAGCCTCCATTCACCTTGAGTGATCTCAAGAAAGCCATACCACCCCATTGTTTCAATAGATCGGCCCTTCGTTCTTTCTACTACGTTGTTCATGATCTTGTTATCGTCTCCATTTTTTACTACCTAGCCAACACTTATATCCCCCTCCTCCCTTCGCCTTTCGCTTACGTGGCATGGCCCGTTTACTGGTTTTGTCAAGGAAGTGTCCTCACTGGTCTCTGGGTCATTGGCCATGAATGCGGGCACCACGCTTTTAGCGAATACCAATTGCTTGATGACATTGTTGGTTTCATTCTCCACACTTCCATTTTTACCCCTTACTTCCCTTGGAAATACAGCCACCGTAGTCATCATGCAAACACAAACTCCCTCGATAATGATGAAGTTTACATCCCTAAACGTAAGGGTAATGTTAGACTTTATTCCAAACTCCTTAACAACCCACCTGGTCGAGTTTTCACACATGCATTCAGACTCATAGTCGGCTTCCCTCTCTATCTCCTAACAAACGTGTCAGGCAAAAAATACGAGCGTTTTGCAAACCACTTTGATCCAATGAGCCCTATTTTCACAGACAGGGAGCGAATCCAAGTCCTAATTTCCGATATTGGTATGCTAGCAATGGCGTATATTGTTTACCTTGTCGTACAAGCAAAAGGTGGAGCATGGACCATGTGCATGTACGGAATCCCAGTACTCGTAGTAAACGCTTTCTTCGTTCTTATCACTTACTTGCACCACACTCATCTTTCTCTTCCTCACTACGACTCAACCGAGTGGACATGGTTGAGGGGTGCATTATCCACCATCGACCGTGATTTTGGAATTCTCAACAGAGTTCTTCATGATGTCACGCATACGCACGTTTTGCACCATTTGATCTCGTACATTCCACATTATCATGCTAAGGAAGCGAGGGATGCGATTAAGCCGGTTTTGGGTGAGTACTATAAGATCGATAGGACTCCGATTGTTAAGGCAATGTGGAGGGAGGGAATAGAGTGTATTTATGTTGAGCCGGATGAAGGTAGCGATACCAAAGGTGTTTATTGGTACCATAAATACATGTAATCTGGAATTCTCTGTGATGTAATTTTCTTCCATTGAGTTGCTGTTTTCTTTGCTTTAATCGATCTTCAATCTCTATGAAATAATGATTTTTGTAAGCATTCTTCATTATTATACTTAAGATAAACTTCGGAAAAATTATTTTTATGGCCTTTTTTGTTTGAATTTTTTGTTGCATATGTCGCCTGACTAGTGACTAGTGATGTTGATGAGATTGTGAAAGGAAACATCAAAAAATGAAAGTAAAAATGGTACTCCCATGTCACTAATAAGAAGTGTGATGATTTTTCTTTTGTTCCGTTAAAAAAAAATATCGCGTTTTAAAATTAAGAAACGGTATTAATGTACTATTATCATAATACACACTAACACAAATAAGAAAAACGTTTTTTTGACATGCAACAATACATAAAGGAAGGATGGAGAAATATGTAGATGCGTGAGCTAAACCAATGTCCTACAGTAATTGTTAGTTGTAAGAAGTAGAAGGAATATAACAACATTCAAGTCATTAAAAAGCATAAGTCCGTCGAAATCAGTAGCGGAGCCAAAGATTTTTTTTGAGACGGGACAATATTATTTTTATTTTAAAATATCGTGACGTAATACTACTTAGTTAAGGAATAATTCATATCCTTAAACTTCAGTTTCGTGATTGAGAAAATTTTGGGGGAAACTAGTAGGGTTTAGGCCCTTTAAGTTTAAAGCTTAGGGTTAAAGGGTTAAAAAGTGGACTTTTTATAACTTATGAGGAACTAGTTTCCCCCAAATATTACCATTCCTCTTTGTTCTTGCTTAATTCACTCAATAATTTGAGTAGGGTGTTGGTTGGTTTGGGCAGATATATGAGTTGGATCCAGGTGAACATTATAATGCATAAAAAATCAAAAAAAAAAAATTAATTTTTTTTTTGAAGGATAATATGCTCTCGTATTTTTAAGGTACACATCAAGGAAAGTTGAAGCAATTAATTCAGCGAATATTAAATATTAATATTCCTCTTTGTCCTTACTAAGTACCTTTCAAATACTCCCTCACTCTCATATTTTTTTTGCCATTTTTTACTTTTGATGGTTAACACTAGCTAGTTACTTTGACTAAATACTAAAATCAATCTAATAATCCTAATTAAAATTTAAAAAGTGTTATAGATAAATCACTAAGTGCTTTAACAATAACAATTTTTATAATTTTGTTATAATGATTAGATTGACATTAGTGATTGAACAAAGTTTACTTAATTATGTTGATCATTTAATTAACTTAATAATTTGAGTGCGGAGTTGGTAGGTTTAGTGCAGATTTCTAAGTTGGATCCATGTGACAATGTACTTCTGCACAACCAAAAGACTGTTTAATTATGACAGCTAGTACATGTTTTTGGATTTTTTTTTCCAAATAATTCCCTTTTAAATCATTATCTACCTAAATGACATTTGGGAAACTTTATATACCAAAATGACCACTTTTTGTGAAGTAGGCATTGGGAATGCCGACTTTACTGTGAAGTCGGCACTACCATTGCCGACTTTAGGTCAAGCCCGGTTAAATAATTAGGGGTTAAGAAGGATTAGGAGGGAATATTTTGGGTATTTGTGTTGTACTGAAATCGGCACTCACAATGCCGACTTTGACTAGGGTTTCTGAAGTCGGCATTGTGGATGCCGACTTTAGGTCTCCATAAAACACCCACAACTGGCTTCAGAAGTTTTCACTCGTTTCATATTCAAAACACAAACTTCTCTAATATCTGATTCTCATCTTTCATTTTTTTTCTCTCCCTTTCAAGTTGAAAGCTCAAAAGTTGTATTTGGTGAATTTGATTCAAGCATCTAAGGTACATTTTAATCTTTGTTATATGTTTTTATTTGTAAAAAAAAAAAAAAAAAAAGATGTGTTGTCCTTTAAACATTTAACATCCAACGCAAAACTCGTTAAATTTTTGATATTTCAGTTAAATTTTTGACATTTCAGTTAAATTTTTGACTGTTATTTTGTTAACATTTCTTACAATTTCCATGCATATATGATTTACAGTTTCTTAATGTATTATATTAACAATTTGACTGTTATTTGTTGACATTTCAGTTAAATTTTTGACATTTCAGTTAAATTTCCATGCATATTTCAGTTAAATTTTTGACATTTCATATAAATTTTTGAAGATCAAGATATTTTCTAAATGTAACAAATTTTAATGATGTTATTTGTTGCATTTTTTTATATATATTTTGACTGTTGAATTAATTTGTTTAGGGGAAAATATGAGTGGACTTCCACTTATTTTCATGTGCTACTGGGGAGGAGATGATGAACACCCGTTTGCAGATAGTAATCTTGAACAGGGGCCGAAATTTCCACTTAGGGCAAAAACTCGTTGGGGTTACGAAAAATTGATTAGGAAGGCCACATAAATTTCCACAGGATCCCCGTCTATAGGAAGGCCACATAAAATTCCAACATCCTGAAGGGTGATGGTCATCTCCCCAACTGGCAAATGAAATGTGTGCGTCTCTGGACGCCATCTCTCAACCAAAGCCTCTAACAAATGTCAATCATATTTGAAAAAACCTAGTTTATAAACACCGTAAAACCCAACATCTAAAAGTTTACTCTGAATCCTAACATCCAAGTTTTTAGGAGGTTCCGGACCGCGCCTAAATCTAATATTCTCAACTTCTTGTTGAGCCCAAATTTAACGTGACCGGTGTTTATCTTGCCATTTTAATACGGAGTCGTCTAACGGCCCGGGATCAACAAATGCTTGGTTATCATGATATTGGTCCATCTGAAACAAACAACAAAACTATTAAACTAAAATTTGTTTAAAAAATAGGCTGTTCTGTTAAATATTTAACTGAAAAAGGGCTCTTTTCTGACAGTTTAATTAACTTTTTGACAGAAAATGGGATTTTTGATAAAAAGAGGGGCTGTTTGTTAAATATTTAACAGAATAACGCAAAACCTATTAAATTTCGGACAGTTCAGTTAAGTTTCTAACGGAAAGTAGGCATTTATGTTAACTTTCCAACGAAATTCGGATGATAATGTGAAGTTCATCAACTTTTAATAAATAGATTATTGTTAAATTAATATAAAATCACATAAGCAAATTAACATGTATTATCAGTTAATATTCTAACAGAAAATGGGCATTTTTGTTAACTTTCTAACGAAATTCAGTCGATAATGTGAATTTTCATCAACTTTTAATAAATTGCTTTTTCTTAAATTAATTCAAAATCACATAAGCAAATTAACATGTATATTATAAACTCAACAAATTAACATATTCTAATTTCATCGAAAAAGATAAAGATGATAGCACTAACCTTATGATTTCGAATTTTTGACAAGATCTTCTGACAAAAAATGTGATTTCTGAGCAATACACTGAGATGAAGATAGGGATGGGACTTGGTTTGAATGAAGATGGATGAAGATGGGGATGGTTTGAAGGGTAGGGTTTGAATGGGGAAGGGGGAAGGGGAGGGGGGCGTCGCTTTTTGAAGATTTTTGACCGGTCCTGAAGTCGGCATTGGTAGTGCCGACTTCACCCAGAAATCGGCAATGCCAATGCCGTTTTTACCAGACAATGGCCGACAACCAAACTCCCAAAATATTCCCCGTGTTAACCCTAATTCTTCTTAACCCTAATCCGGTTGAATTTTGCTTAGCCTAAAGTCGGCAATGGTAATGCCGACTTCACAGTAAAGTCGGCATTGCCAATGCCTACTTCACAAAAACTGGTCATTTTGGTATATAAAGTTTCCCAAATGTCATTTAGGTAGATAATGATTTAAAAGGGAATTATTTGAAGAAAAAAAATCATGTTTTTGTATCTCTACTATAATTGGACTATATTAGCCCGACTATAAAGATTCCAATCCGTATTTCCATTAATATAAATCATTACCTTAATTTCAGAATTAATAACATTTGTATTCATCAAAAATAAAATAGACAAAAACTTATGTGAGACGGGCTCATACATGAGACGGATCCTGTTGAGAGAGTAAATGGTTTACCCCTATGGTCAAGGCGAGGCGGGGCGGGCCAAGCTCATTTTCTCTCTCGTCAAGATCGGTCTCCCGTGTAAGGCCGTCTAATACAAGACTTGCTCAATAAAATATACTCCCTCCGTCCCGGACTAAGGTTCTTAGTTTGACTTTACACGGAGATTAAGAAAAAGTAAATGTTGTAAGTATAAAAAGTAAAGTAGGAAAAAGTAGGGAAAAGAAAGTGGGTAGAAAGTTTTTGTTGTGAGAATGATAAGTGGGTCCCATTGTCTATTTTAGGTAATAAAGCAACTAAAAACTTTAGTCTGCGACAAACCAAAAAAAAAAGTAAGAACCTTAGTCTGGGACGTAAGGAAGGGAGTAACATTTCATGAAGGGAATTAATAATATAGGCCCGCACTATCTTTTGATATGCTGACATACTGATGGACTATATTATCATGATAGTATTCTTTTTAAGATAGATAGACAACATTATCATTATCTTATTTTAATTTAAGTAGCGCACTTCACTTAATTTCCTTATACTCCCTCCGTTCTATAATGATAATCCACATTTTTTCGTTGTTACTATGAGTGAACTTTGAGCAGTTATAAATGCTACTTATAATTATGTTAATGTGAATCTAAAAATTGATATTAATAGTATTTATAATGGTGTATGAAGAACAATTTCAAAAATTTCATCAGAATAATTAAAAGTAGCCTTAATTATTACTCAAAGTTCCTTTATAAAACCCATAAAAATAGGGGGACTATCATTTTAGCACAGATGGAGTATTATTTTTTACTGAAAATTTGGAAGAAAAAAAAAGTAGGTGGTTCGCCTGCCAATGTTGAACTTAAAAACTAATAGCACATGTTGTGGTCAGTCCATGATGTTGTCTTTTTCTAAATTATATTTTTCCCCATACGTTGCTTGAAACGAAACCCATAAAAGAATTAAAAATAGAAATAGATTGGACCTAAAAGTTAGGACTTGAAAGTCTTATTAACCTTTTACTTAAACCAAAAAGTCAATAATGTAACACAGTGGTACATTGTGCTACTTTTTATTGGCAATTAGCAAAGCATCATACAAACAACAGTTCCAATTATATATCTCACCCACAGTAGTCAAATTTGACCAACTCTATACCATTTTATAAAAATATGTCACATATATAAACATACTTTCAACAACATTCAAACTCCACAACCAAATTCTAAAACCCATTTCCAAATCCATTGTTGATAAGCAATGGGTGCAGGTGGCCGGATGTCAGTTTCCGATTCAGGCGAACCCGGCATTGTAAAGCGTGCTCCGTCAACTAAGCCACCGTTCACCCTCGGAGATTTAAAGAAAGCCATACCACCCCACTGTTTCAATCGTTCCCTCTTTCGTTCTCTCTCTTATCTCGCTAAAGATCTCTTCTTTTCCTTCTTGTTCTACTACGTCGCAGCCGTTTACATCCCTCTCCTCCCTCAAAACCTAACCTATATCGCATGGCCCGTTTATTGGGTTCTCCAAGGGTGTGTCCAAATGGGGTTGTGGGTCCTAGCACACGAATGCGGTCACCAAGCTTTTAGTGACTACCCTTTACTGAACGATACAATCGGTTATATTTTGCATACTGCTATGCTAGCACCTTACTTTTCTTGGAAATACAGTCACCGTCGCCATCACGCAAATACATCTTCGCTCGAAAACGACGAATCTTTTGTACCTAAAATCAAGTCTAGTACCGATCTCTCGCCCTTTGCAAAATTACTAAACACCCCACCCGGCCGACTCTTTCGACTAACCATCTTATGCTCCATTGGATGGATCTTGTATGTGTGCTTCAATGTTTCGGGACGGAAGTTTGACAAATTCGCCAACCATTTCGACCCACAAAGTCCGATCTTCTCTGATCGCGAACGTTCTCAGATCGTCCTTACTGATATCGGTCTCCTTGTAGCTAGTTACGCAGTCTACAAAGTAGGGGCAGCTCATGGATTTGCATGGCTCTTTTGCATATACGGGGTTCCTTTAGTAATTGTCTATGGATTCCTCGTCGTGATCACTTGGTTGCATCACACTCACCGTTCATTGCCTCATTATGATTCAACCGAGTGGGACTGGATGAGAGGGGCATTATCGACAATTGACAGAGATTACGGGGTTTTGAACACAGTTCTTCATCATATTACTGATACTCATGTTGCACATCATTTGTTTTCGACCATACCGTTCTATAACGCGACGGAGGCGACAAAAGCGATCAAGCCGATTTTGGGAGAATATTATCAGTACGATAGTACTCCGGTTGCGAAAGCAATGTGGAGAGAAGCAAGCGAGTGTTTCTTTGTTGTGGCAGATGAAGATGAGAAGAACAAGGGTGTTTATTGGTTCAGTAACAAGATGTAATTGGTATACTTCATAAGCTCTTGACTGAGAAAGAAATTACATTTTGTGTGTGGAATGTAAATGTAATATTCGAATAATGGTATTTTTAGTGACTCTTTCAACCAGCATGACTCCATTGACTTCATTGACTTGTGTTTCAAATGTTGCATATCATGATAGTTTCTTATTATACAGACTCTCCCTAAAGAAAAAAAAATTAAAGGTAGTCCCAATTTTTTAATGGTTTAATGGTTAAAGGTAAACAACTTTCTTTATAATTTAATTGAGTTAGGACATAATTAATTCAAAACACTGTTATTTCACAATTTAAGAAGAAGAAAGTCAAATTATTCGGGAAAAACCCTAATTATGAACTAGTACATACACATACTCCTTCTGTCCCGCCCGAAATAGGATTTTGATAGTTTTTTTTATACTTTAACCATGTAATTTAAATAAAAAATAATTATCCTCATATAAATTTACAAATTGTTATTGAGAGTATTATTAATTGTGATACAATAACAATTTTTAAATTGTTATTTGGATTATTATATTTTCTTCAAAAAACTTGATCGTAAAGTCAAGTTTACTAAAATCCTGTTTCGGGTGGGATGGAGGGAGCATGCCATTATAGTTAAACCCAACTCTTCAAATAAATAGTTAAGGATAAAAATTTCTATAATATCGAAAAAATGTGAAACATATATATTCAAAATACTAATAACTTTTTACCAATTTAGAAAAGACAAAGACTCATGTGAGAACAAAGGGATCCGTCTCATGGGTGAGACGGGTCGGA
Source organism: Campanula takesimana (assembly GCA_026119855.1). NCBI lineage: Eukaryota > Viridiplantae > Streptophyta > Magnoliopsida > Asterales > Campanulaceae > Campanula > Campanula takesimana. Next base: position 1,753,914 of record JAOWBW010000041.1, read on the forward strand.
TCCTTGCCCATGACCCGGTCCATGAACAAGTTCCAAGGCCCATGGGGCATAACCCGCCACGTGGCACCCTTTCATAGGTTCCTTTTTTTTTTTTCTTTTTTTTTTTTTGCTGCTGCTGCTCAAGGACCCATGGGCGACCCTGCCACGTGGCAGTCTCTCATAGGCCCGAAAAAAAAAAAAAAAAATTTAATTTTTATTTTTTCATTTTTGGTTTTTTCGGTTTTTGAAAAGTAATAGTTACTATAACTAAAGTAACAAACGTGTTACTTATATGTAATAGTTTGTATACAAAAAAGTAATACATATATACAGAAAAGTAACAGTGTTTTTTTCTATGTTTTTTCGTTTGCCAAAAGTAATACTTATTTACAACTAAAATGTAACGAACGTGTTACTTATATGTAATAGTGTTTATACATAATTTGTAATACATATGTATAGAAAAGTAATATTATATCTATATGTTTTCATAAGTTACAATGGGGTTCAATTTATCATGATACATGTAAAAGTATTACATTATCTATAGAAAATATGTTACAATTTTTATCTATCAAAGTTACATTTACTTGTATAAACAATTACATTCATATACATAAGTTATTATTTTTCAAATGTTGCTTTTTCCTAAAAAATAAAATCAAAATACACAATATTTTACATATTTGCAAAAACACTATTATATTTCAGTATAAATTATAATTACATTTAGATATTGTTTTGGGTTACATGTAATTATAGTTAGTATTACATTTGAAAAAATGGGTAAAAACGAGCTTATGTTTTTTTAAAACAAGTATTACGTTTACTTATAAACAATGTTACTTTATATGTATACAGTCATTACTTTAAGAGATGGTAACTATTTCTTTTGGTAAACCACTGAAAAGCCGGGAAAAAAAAAAAAAAACTGAAAAAAAAAAAATATATATATATATATAATTTTTTTTTTTGCCACGTGGCGTGTCATGCCCATGGGTCAGGATCCGACCCGTCTCACCCATGAGACGGATCCCCTTGTTCTCAGGGGAGACCACCTCTTTAGAAAAAACAAAAGGCAAACCTTACAAATTACTAGAGTTAAAAAAGAATCACTTTTTTTTTTAATAAAGCTACTTTTTCGGTCTATCTCGTTTTACTTTTTTGTCAAAACAAATGAATCTAACTAAATAAAATATTGATTTAACCATGCTAATAAAATATTAAAAATTATTGTTAATAAATTATTACGTGAAATTTCAAAAGAGTGGTTCAGTCCTAAAATCAAACCTCAAAATCTAAGGTTCAAACCCTCAAAAGAGAGATTGAATGTAAAAAGAAATATTGAATGCCGGTTGAGCTACTACTTTAGCTGGGAAAAAAAGGCACCACTGTGCTGGATTACTTAGGTTACATTCCAACATCTTACATATTCCAAACAGACAGATCGACCCTTTCAAGTGTACAAATTTTAAGCATCTAACAATTTAAGTTTACAACTATAACACTGCATTTTTATTTTTTTTCACAATCTTTCATCTCATCTGATTATTAACTCTCACTAAGCACATTGGTTTCCCTATAATGGTATGCCTGTCTGCCTCGAACCATGACCGACTTATGGCTCAGGACCGGTCCTAGTCTGACCGGCAAAGGTCCCGGTCCCGGTACCGGTAGAAGTGTTGCTCTCAGTAGTGGTGTGGCTACCTACTTGTTCACTAGATGGAATGGGACCAATCGTACCGGCGGCAGTGTAACTCTGACCCCCACCAGCAGCTGCCGCAGCATTCTGTGAATAGGCTTCCTGCTTTTGAAGCTCAGCTTGCCTTATTTTATCCTCCTTCCTCAAGGTTGCCACGTCTTTCTCAACAACTGGATCACTTGCTTTGATTCTTTCCACCTATTAAGCATACAAAAACTTTTAATTAAATGTGCACATTAAACAAGAGTTATGTACCATGTGACAACTACTGTTTAAGCATGATTTAGGGAATTGTACAATACATCGTCAGGAAAGTATTTTGTCTACACTAATAACCTTACTCCCTCCGTTTCATGTGAATTGATACCAAAATTTTTGGAACACAAACCAAGGAAAAGTAAGAGAGGGAAATAGAGGGAGGAGGTGTTTGTGAGTGTGAAAAATTAAATAGGGGAAAGAATGAGTGGGAGGAATAGTAAGTTGATTGGTGTATGTGAGTGTAAAAGTAAAGTAGGAGAGAGAATGAGTGGGAGAAATAATAAAGATTCTTTGCCATTTTGGGCAATCTCAATTGATGTGGAACGGACGAAAAATGAAATAAGTTTCAATTCACATGAAACGGAGGGAGTATATGAGTACTCTTTTTGTCTAAAAAAGAGCTCCACATTGATTTTGGAGGTGCAACTTTCCTAAACTTTGAAAAAGTTGATGAAGATCTTATTTATTTATACTCCCTCCGTCCCATTTCAAATTGCAAATACTAGGTTGGCACGGGGATTAAGGGATAAAGTGAAAAAGGTGATGTGTTGTGAGTTTTGATAGTTGAGTAGGAGAGAGAAAGTGGGGTAGAGAATAGTTAGTGGGTTAGTGGATGTGAGTGTGCAAGTGGGTTAAAACTTACCATTTTTTGATTTTGCAATTTTAGTTGGGACACCCTTTTTGGCAACTTTTGCAATTTGAAATGGGACGGAGGGAGTATTGGATAAATGAAAAATCTTACTTTTTTTTCTTATCTTAATAAAATTTTAAAAACTAGCATTACCTCCGTCCAGAGTAGAATATTGGATAAATGAAAAATCTTATTATCTTAATAAAATTTTAAAAACTGTATTACTTCCATCCCAGAGTAGAGTATATGTTCACCCTTCCATTTGAAGGGAAATTAATAAATGTTGATAGTGATGGAAGTGTTGCGTACGAAAATATATGAAAATTAAGGTAAGAGAGCGATAATAAGTTGAATGGTGTTGTATAAAAGTAAAGTACAAGGAAATGAGTAGGATGAATAGTAAAGATTTTTGTCATTTTTGAAAATGACCATATACTTTGGACGGACATATATATATATATATATATATATATATATATAAGACATATACTCTTGCACAGAGGGGGAGTATTAAATTCTTTTTTAGTATGTCCCAATTAATTTAAGTTCTTAAATTACTTTAGTACCTAAAATGTTTTAGGTTACTACCCAAACTAAATAACAAGACTCACTTGTCATTCTATAAAAAAAAAAAAAAAAAAAAAATCCCTACCCAATTTCTCACAATTATTTTATTTTCATACTCACAATAATTATTTTTCTTAATCCGCTTTTTAAATTCCCGTACAAATCAAAATCAAAATAAAAACATTAAATCGGGATGGGAGGAGTATGGAACATAAAATGGTACAGAAAGAAACGTTGGCCTCATCTTTCCGAAACAAAGGAGTACTTTGATAGAGTTAAATTAATAAGCACTTAACATATAAATAACAGGGATTATATAGACTATCTAGCTAAAAAAGTTGAGCTATAATTTTTATCTATTTATTATTTATTTTTATTTTTTTGTGAAAGAAGAGGAGTATAGGGAAATGAAAGTAGACCTTTTCTTCAATGACAGCTTTGGTTTTTTCCATACCGGACTTTGCCGACGCGGCTATGTTGGCCATCGTTTCTTTTGCGGACTCCATCGGACTTTTTCCGGTCTGCTCAGCTGACTCCACTCCATTCTTTCCGGCCTGCATCCTTCAATTAATTACAGTATTATAAACTTTTATTTACCTCTTTGCTTCAGAAAAAATAAATAAATTGTATCGTTGAGCATGAAACCGGAATTTTTGGTGAGATTGAGTGGCTCAAATTAAATGGGGGTAGTTTTACGCCATGTATAACATTTGAGAGATAGGTGGAAGACTAAAAATGACGGAGGTTACGCCACGTATCAATACGTGTCAATTGAGTCAGGTATCATGCTATCTCATGGACAATGTCGACTGTCGACATGACGCCACGGAATTTGGGTTATTACGATTGGATGGATATTTGGGCTTTATACTTTCTTTTTTTTTTTTTTTTTTTTTTTTTTTTTTACGATCGCAACACAACAAATATTCTCTTTGTTTCAGACTAAGGTTTTTACTTTCTTTTTTTTTTGTTTGTCTCAGACTAAAGTTCTTAGTTGTTTTATTACTTAAAATGGACCATGGAACCCAATTGTCATTCTCACAATAAAAACTCACTACCCACTTTATCTCTCCTACTTTCTCTTACTTTTTCATACTCACAACATTTATTTTTTCTTAATCTCCATGTAATGTCAAACTAATAACCTTAGTCCTGGACGGAAGGAGTAACGCTATTATTAAGGTTAAGGTTAGATTTGATCTCAGCTTAAACTAATGGGTGCGAGAGTAAAATCTCGGGAGCTAAAAACAAGACGTGAAATCTTTTGTGAGAGATTTGTCTCTGTCTATGTGTGACGCCCACTGTCATTGGTTTAGGTTTAGCATTGCATATTAGACGAGTGGTTACATCGGCGCACGCCAAGGCTGACCTTACCGCTGTTTCTATTTCAAGCTTGGCAGGCCGTGGCCCGTACCTCATACAGCCCACTAGCTTTTCCTTATATTTTTATTTTATTTTTAATTCTCCAACTCTTTTCAAGAGGACTAATCTTTCAGTATACTCTGTGTTTAAACTAGTTCTTGTTTTTAACTTTTGCGCAAATTTAAAAAATTACTCCCTCCCTCCCGAAGTAAGAGTTTTACCCCTCATTTGCACGCTTATTAATAAATATTGGAAGTGATGTAAATGTTGTGAGTGTAAAAGTAAAGTAGGAGAGAGAATGAGTGGGAGATAATAGTGAATTTATGGGTGTTGTGAGTATAAAAGTAAAATAGAAGAGAGAATGAGTGGTGTGAATAGTAAAGATTCTTTGCCATTTTAGGAATAAGACTCTTACTCTGGGACGTACCAAAATGGAAAGTAGGACTCTTACTCTGGGACGGAGGGAGTACAATTTAATGATAAAATATAACAAGTTTATGCTTATTAATTATCTCAAACTCTAACATTACTTCACTCAGATGTAAGCTCATATACTTCATGATTTAAGGGGTGGCAAAATGAAAACAATATGTACCAAAGAAAAATAAAATCTACTCATTGTTTTTCTTTGGATAGTCATAACATAGGATCAAAACTTTGGAGACGTTTTAAAAAACTACTCCCTCTGTCCCGGTTTAAAAATTTTAGTTTGAGTTTACATACTTATTAAGAAACTAGGGCAAATTTGAGTCAAAATAGTAGTGTGTAAAGGATATAATTGTCCATTCAAAAAGCAAGTGGGTGAAAAGTAGATGGGTAAGTGGTTTTCTTTTAATATATGAACTTTATGATGATACGAATGTCCAAAACACTATTCATACTTTGTCATTTAATCAATAAAGCAACTAAGAACCTTAAACTATGACATACCAAAAAAAAAAAGTATAATCTTTAGGGACGGAAAGAGTAAATTATTTTTGGTCACGAAACTTTAGTGCGTTTCAAATTATTTTCACAGTGCTCTTTTTCATTAAAATATTCTTTTTAAACTTTCACATTTTTCAAAATGTGCCCAAACAAAATTTAGACACGTGATTAATGTTCGTTAAGTTTTAAATCAATATGACTACTGAAAAATATATATTAAGTATGCTGCAGAATTAAAATTAATTGATGCAAAATATCATTTGCTCATAGTTTATAGAAAATAATACAAATTATTTCCTCAAAAAAACAATTAATGCTAGATGTATTTATTTTTATCAGCACACATATCATAGCTTGGTTAAGAACTTAATGGAATTAGTCACGTGGCTAAATTCTGTTAAGGTTTAGTGAATTTGTTGATAGAGTGATCAGATTTTGAAAAATGTGAAAATTTAGTAATTACTCCCTCCGTCTTAAAATAAATGTCGTTTCAACCACTTTACACATATTAAGAAATACAATTAATGTATGTGAAAAAGTCTTATATACCCCTAAGTAATGCAATTACCTAGGCAATTAAATAATTGTTTAAGAGATAGTCCACTATCATTAATAAGGGTAGAGTTGGTATACAACAACAAAATAGCATTGAAAATAGTAAAACGACATGTATTTTGAGACAAAAAATAACTCTCAAAACGACATCTATTTTGAGACGGGGGAAGTATATTTTTTGAAAAAAGAGTTCAGTGAGAATATTTATTCAAGTACAGAAATAGTATTATTTTTTAAATTATATATGCCTTATATAGATAAATTCGTTACTTTTGAAATTTATTAATAAAAGTTTTACAATTTTATAATAATTAGTAAAATCAAACTAAATTTATTCCTCAAAATTTGTTGAGCCGGTCTCCTTGCAACCGCCGCACGGCGTGCGACGGCGCCAGGCGAGCAGAGCCTTTTTTTTTTTTTTTTTTTGCCACCCCCAACTTTTTTTCCTCCCAACAAAAATAACACTTATTATAACGAAATGTAACACTTTTTTCTTTCAAGTGTAACACTTTTTTAAAAAAAATGTACCACAATTTTGCTGCAATAGATTAAAGATAACATAAAGACTGACAACTAAACTAATGTCACACTCTTTATAAAGGAATGTAACAGTCTTTTTTTCGAATGTAACACTTTTTTTTTCAAAATTAACATAAGATTGACAAACTAAACTAATGTTAGATTTTATAAAAAATGAATTTAACATTTTTTTTCTCAATTGTAACAGTTTATATTCTTAAATGTAACATTATATCTGAAATGTAATAATTTTTTATTGAGAAAGTAACAATTGAAATACAACTCGATTATATATATGAATTTCTACTCTTTGTTTAAAGAAGAAAAGTAACATTTACTAAATAAAAATGTTACATTCATATATATAGAAACTTATAATTATATACTCCCTCCGTTCCGGGTAAGTTGCAACATGGAAGGGGAAGCACAAAAATTAAGAAAGAAGAATAATGAGTGGTTGGGAGTAAGAGAGATAATGAGTGGAGAATAATGAGTGGTTGGGATGAACAGAAAGAATAAGTGGAGAATAATGAGTGGTTGGGAGGAAGAGAGAGAATGACTGGAAGATTTTAAAAGTAATAAAAAAGTTTTCTTATTTGACATTGTTGCAACTTAAGTGGAATGCCCAAAATGGCAAATTGTTGCAACTTACCCGGAACGGAGTGAGTATTCACTTTGTTACACTTCAAATATTACTTTTCTAACCAGAAAAACTATAAAACAATTTAAATTTTCTTGTAAAATTGTTGTTACATTTGACCGTAAAAAGTGTTACTTTTTTAATATGAAATTGTTACTTTTATCAGAAGCGAGTGTTACATCTCAGCTGACAAAGCAACTCAAACTTTGTGTGTAAAAAAATATGTTTAAAATAACTTAGTCTAACGGAGGAAATGGTTAATCCTATTAATCCTAAACCACTTTCCTTATGGACTAAAATATCAGATTTAGTCAATATCGTCGCATCAAGAGGATAATACCGTCATTAGGGACTAAGCACGTGAGCTTCACTTCAGCCACCCGTGTTTGAACCGTGACTAAGCACCACCAAGTGACATTAACCCCTCAGATATTTTTCTCCCGAAATCGCCAGTATAAAATCCGTCCGCACAAACCAACCTTTTCCATCTAATCGAACGGCCTTAATTAACTCAAACCCTACGTCACCTGAAACGTTACACTCGATTTTCTCGCACAACGGAGATATGTTCGAATCAGACAATGACACGTCCCTAATTATTTCGGTTTCTTGAGTTGTCCACACCAACTATTGATCCTTACATACAACCTCCTTAAACTATAAGTTCCGTTTGTTTGGGGAAAAATAACTTTCAGAAAATGTTTTCCTTATTTTCCAATGTTTGGCAAGCACAAGGAAAATAAAGTCAAAGGAAAATAACTTCCGGTCAAAGGAAAATCCTTCATTTTCCTCCGGAAAACAACTTCTGGATTAAAATCTCGGAAGTCATTTTCCAAAGGAAAATCCTTCCTTTTCTGGTTATTTGCTTTTGTTTTTACCAAACATTTACCAAACACCGGAAAATGTTTTCCGAAAAAGTTACCAAACAAGGTTATGTTATTTTCCAGAAAATAATTTTATTTCCTAGAAATCATTTTCCGGAAGTCATTTTCTCCCAAACAAACGGAGCCTAATAGTCGGTTACATTTCATCCAAGGGAAATAATAAAGTTACAAAAGATTGCTACAAAATGTGGCTTACAAAATGAAGTGTCATAATTGTGTTGGTGTTTTTAAATGGAGTGTGCCGGGTCCACTATTGATGTAGCCAATAAAATATTGCCACCACATCTTGTATCCTTCATTTTGTAAACTTCTTTTGTAAGCCTAGCATTGCTCTTCATCCAAAGATAGTCTATTGTTGATTTCATTGTTAACATGAATGCACTTTGATTAATATGTATTTTTTTTTAATCTACATGAGAATCAAACATTAGTATTGAATGTGATTAAATTGTATATCAATAGCATGTCGTAAATATTTATTAGTATAATTATTAAAAATAACTTAGATTTATTGCATAAGGTTCATTATTAGTAACAACGAAAAAAAAAAGACTGACTTTCTGAAACTGAGGGAATGTAGTTACGAATATATTATTAAGATGACTGTATTCAATTATTAGTAGCGGATTGAGATGAATGAATACATTAATCAATATTCATTCAACTAGAGTTAAATGAGTTCAAATTTCCTGTATCACACCGTGTACCATACAAAATCGAACAATTAATAATCATTTGGACTAACATCACAATGATGTCATTCAAACATGACGTTGTTGGATTACTAATAATATAAGGTGTGGTATACAAAATGATATAAAAATTCTCGATTCAACTTAAAGTGAGCACTATTGTTTAATAGAAAGTCTTCAAGAAAGGTATACTCTCTCCGTTTCAACAGAAGTGAGATTTTTTTTGTTTTGGTCTGTCACACCACAAGTGAGACTGCCTAAAATGAAAATATTTTAATATATTTATATTTACCTTTCCTCACTATTTAACCTCACTCATTATCTCTTTTCATTTTTCATCACTCAATTTATTCAACTAACACTACTATTTACCTCACTCATTCTCTTCATTCATTTTCTATCACACATGCATTATTTTTTTCTTAATTATTGTGCCCATTCCTCTAGTCCTACTTGTGCTAGGACGTAGGGGTGTAAATGGTTCGGTTTGGGGGTATTTACGGACCGAACCACTAGTCATCGGTTTGTGAAAATTTCAAACCGAACCGAACCATAAAAAATTTCAAACCGAACCAAACCAAACTGTTATGGTTTGGTTTGGTTCAAACCGCGGTTTAATTACGTGGTTCAAATCGCCGTTCAAACCATGGTTTAGACTACGGTTCAAATCACGATTCAAACCACAACTAATTATTACATTTGTTTTAATTTTCTGTGATAACGGAGGAAGTGCGAAAGATGTGGATCTTGAAGAGGTAAGTCGGATGAAGAGAGAGGCCGAAGGAAAAAAAATTTATAATATAGACTGTGGAGAGAAATTGGAAATTTATGTATCGCAAATCGCAATGAAGATAACAAACGATGAAATTAATATTAAATAAAATACAAAATGGGAGTTAGGATTAGTCTATGTAATGATCTAATAATAAATTTTAATAAATATACAAAAATATTAAATAAGATGTGAAACTGGGGTTAGAATTAGTTATTGTAATGTGGTTTGGTCTGGCGGTTCGGCTTGGTGGTTCGGTCTCGCGGTCTCAAACCGCGGTTCGGTTTGTTTGGTCTGGGAAGGTCAAACCACAAACCAAACCGAACCATATAGTTTGCCAATATTTGAGACTAAACCGAACCATTGATGCTTGAAAACCAAACAAAACCGCATAGTTTGGTTTGGTTCGGTCTGAAACTGTGGTTTAAACCGAACCACCCCTAGGACGGAATGAGTATACACAAGTCTTGTCGGTGATGTCATTTGCCACTAGTGACGAAGTCACAAATTATAAAAATTGTCAAAATTACAAAGCCAATGATCGTAAACACATTATACTCCGTATCTATGTTAGAAAACTTAGTAACTATCTATGAGAAAACTATAAAATTAAAGGGATCAACTTGTGTGTAGAGCCGTCAATTCGGGACAACAGGACGGGATAAAACTATGATGTCCCACAAACTATACGGGACTGGACGAGACATCCCAAATTTATTGCGGGACTGAAATTACCCGTCCCATCTCAAATCACCTCAGGACGCGGGACAATGCGAGACAAATACGGGATAAGTTGACGCGATCACCCGATCAAAAAAATTGACGATTTTTCAATACGAATAGACTTGTATAGAGAATTATTTATATTCAATACACAATAAACAAAATACCCAAGTTGGTCTTCCATTCTATGTTGTGTCTTCTTCTTTCTCTTGTTCTCATTCTCTCTTTTCTCTCATTCCGTCTTCGTTCTAATCCTTTTTCTTGCAGCTGATTTGTGCTTCTACGTCCCACTTTAATTTTCAAAAATAAATTTCGAAGACAAATGCTTCTAATGTACTTAGAATTAAAAATGATGATAGAAGGCATGTAGATTAAATGATGTTGGACTTTGATTGCTTGGGCTTGGGTTGGAAATTGGGATTGGGCATAAACTTTCAAAAAAAATATGAGACGTCCCCCCCCCCCCCCCGTCCATCCCGCGTTGTGTCCCGTCCCAAACGGGATGTCCCGAATAGTCTCGCATTTTTTGGGGATTAGAATATACTGTCCCGACCGTCCCATATATATAGCGGGACGGTCCCGAATTGACGACTCTACTTGTGTGGGTTGGCCACTAATCATAAATGCATTCCTACATCAAAATTAGGGATGGCAACGGGTCAGGTTCGGATCGGATCAGACCTGATACGAATCCGATCCGAACCCTAGAAACCACTTACCGAATCCGAAGTACACTGATCTGCGCTCCGATCCGTGCCCCGATCCGATCCGATGCTTTCATGTTTTTTTTTCCCAGCATTGCAGCCTGTTTTTTTGAAAAATAAAACAAAACCTTGTTTTTTTTTATTTTTCCCTAAAAATGAACTTAACCTCAAGATTTCACAATAGATGCCTTAAAAATACAAAAGAGTGTGCGCAGCTTCATTGGAAGCAAAAACAAAAACCAAGTGCAATACAGATAAATCCAAGAAATTGCCTATTCAAAAAAAAAAAACTGAAATTCAATGGCTAAGAATTGTTAGATTACCTCAATAGAGCCGAAATTCGTTGTAGATGTAGTAGATTTCGACGGAAATTGAGACCTAGGTTTGACCGATTTGGGTCAAACGTTTCAACACCGTTGAGAAGGAGAGCCAAGAGAAGCGCGAACGGCGGCACCGGCGATGGCAGCGGCAACGAGAACGGCGCATAGAGAGAGAATCGGGAACGTCGCATAGAGAGAGAGAGAGAGAGTAGGGAACGGCGTTGCGAACTTGCGATGGGAGAGAGAGGGGAGCGGCGAGACTGATGAGATGTAAAATAAAAATCCTAAACCTAGATTTTTTTCTTATATAAGGAGGGTGGTGTGTATATTTCTATAACATGAGGGGGGTTAGTGGTAAAATTTTATAAACTTATAGGTTCGTGTCGGATCAGGGGTTCTACCGAACCCATTCCGAACCCGATCGGATCTTTAAAAATGCAAACCATATCCGAAATTTTCGGATCGATTTCCCTTCGGTACGGATCGGGTTCGGTCAAATTGTCATCCCTAGTCAAAATCACCCAAAGGCATTCAAAGTCAGTACATGAAAATCAAAGGACTCATACCAACAAAGCAATTTTGAAATTGTTATTGAAAAGGGAGCCCTCCACAACTTTGACGGTGGGCCAAAAAAAAGCGGGGCCCACAAATTTCGTCGCTATGCATCACGAACGAGTGAAACGCCAACCTTAAATACCGGCTTCTGGCCACTCTCCGAATCTACAAAGGCCGGCTACCTGAACGGCCTTTCCAGAAGATAAAAAAGAAAAAAAAATCTGAAGAAAAAGGAAGGGAAGCTAATCGAGCAAGAAAATCTTCTCTTCCCAGGTACGCAATTCTGTAATCTGATTGTTTACATCCATTGATTTGAGCTCTGTTTATGTATTGCATGTTTGGATTCGAATCCTGCTTAGTTTATGGATAAATTTGATTTATTTTTTATTTTTCTTAGTTTTTTTATTTGCATGTTTAAATCGGAGACGTTCCTTGATTTCTGTAGGTGTTAAGAGATTTTATTTGTAAATCTATGGACGAATGTTGCTTCAATTTTGGATCTGAGTCTCGTTTTGTGGGTTAATGATGCAATAGATTTTTTTGTGAGAATCTTAGTTGTTTTTGTGATATATTTATGTTTAGTGAAAAAATAGAAGGAAAGAATTGGGAATTCGTAAGAGACAAATTTTGGGAACAATTTTATAATGAGAAATATTAGTGGGACAAAAGATGTGATAATTCTGTTTTCCCACTTGAACAATGAATACTCCCTCCGTCCCACCCGAATTAGGATTTTTGGGTTGGGCACGGGATTAAGGAAAAAGTGTTAGTGGAGTGGTGTTGTTGTGAGTATGAAAAATAAAGTAGGAGAGAGAAAGTGGGTAGAGAATAATGAGTGGAAAGTTGTTGCGAGTGTGAATGTGGGTCTCATTAAATAAAATACTTCCATTTTTGGGTTGTCCTAATTTGAATGAGACGCCCAAAATGGAAATTTGTTTTAATTCGAGTGGGACGGAGGGAGTATAATTGATACATATAAAAAAGACTTATTTACTCTTAAAAGAATTCAAAATGTTTAAACCAAAGATAATTTGCAATTAATAAATGAGGGTATAGTTGGAAAACAAGAATTATCTTAGAATTGTAAAACGTCAAAATTTTTGAAACAAATATTAATTTTTAAAACATAATGTATTTTGAAACGAATGAATGAAGTATTTTATAATTTCTGATTGGGTATTAATTATTATGTCTCCTTTTGATTTGTGTGTAAATTTATGAGTTGGATCCATGTGATGTAATCTCTGTCTCCTTTTGTATGAGTCCATATCTCCTGTGCTCCTCCCTGTGCCCTCTAATCTAAACCGTTTATGTTGATATTGTAAACGGTTCAGATTAAAGGGCCACAGGAGGGGCACATGAAGGGGCACTGGAGATCTCCTCTCCTTTTGTATGTCTCCTTTTGGTTTGTGTATCACGTGGTACGAGCACATGGATATCACCACACCTGACCTAATATGTGTTCGTCCCATTTGTCTCGTATCTAAAATGATTCGAGCCCCCTATTTTATTTCATTTTATTTTAGGTTTCTAGGCTTGAATTGTACACTATTATTGTGATCTTTTTTCAGTAGGTCCATTTTATTTCCTTTCATCATTTGGTAAAGTTGGTGGCATTATATACAGGATGCCTGAATCTGTCATTGGCTCAATTCCCCTTTATTAATTAGTACCTCCTTCATTCAATGTACATTTTAAAGTTCTATAGTGTCCTGTTTTATAATACTCGTCTCAAAATAAATATCCAAAATTGCTCTTGAGAAAGAGAGTAATTCACTGATCACCATTCTCTTGTTTAGAGTGTTTGTTTTCTCAAGTTTTTGAAATGTCTTGAATTTATTTTACAGGTTATTGAACAATGGGTGCTGGTGGTCGGATGTCTTCTCCCCCCTCGGACAATAAGAAAAAATCAGAACCCGGTGTTATCCAGCGGGTCCCATATGAGAAGCCTCCGTTCACCGTAGGTGACATCAAGAAAGCCATCCCGCCCCATTGTTTCCAACGATCCGTCCTCCACTCATTCTCATATGTAGTTTACGACCTAATCATAATCTCCATCCTCTACTACCTAGCCACCACCTACATCCACCTCCTCACCCACCCTCTCCCCTACCTAGCCTGGCCTCTTTATTGGATAGTGCAGGGATGTGTCTCAACCGGAGTTTGGGTTATAGCCCATGAATGTGGTCACCACGCCTTCAGTGACTACCAGTGGCTAGACGACACTGTCGGTCTAATCCTCCACTCAACTCTCCTCGTTCCTTACTTTTCCTGGAAATACAGCCATCGCCGCCACCACTCAAACACCGGGTCCCTTGAACGTGATGAAGTTTTCGTTCCCAAGAAGAAAACCGCCGTCCGATCCTCTGCCAAGTACCTAAACAACCCTCCCGGTCGAATCATCACCCTCCTCATCACGCTCACCCTTGGTTGGCCCATGTACTTAACATTCAACACCTCCGGGAGACATTACGACCGGTTCGCTAACCACTTTGACCCAACGAGCCCAATCTACTCTGACCGGGAACGTGCCCAAATCTTCATTTCCGATGCCGGAATCCTCGCCGTCTTCTACGGGCTCTACAAGGTAGCAGCTGTCAAAGGACTTGCTTGGGTTCTCTGTGTGTACGGTGGCCCACTCCTTGTAGTCAACGGGTTTCTCGTTTTGATCACGTTCTTGCAACACACACACCCTTCATTGCCTCACTACGATTCTTCAGAATGGGATTGGCTAAGGGGAGCCCTAGCTACAGTTGACCGAGACTACGGGATTCTAAACAAGGTCTTCCACAACATCACCGACACCCACGTGGCCCACCATTTGTTCTCGACGATGCCTCATTATCACGCAATGGAGGCCACGAACGCGATCAAGCCAATCTTGGGAGACTACTATCAGTTTGACGGGACCTCGATTTTCAAGTCGATGTATAGGGAGGCGAAGGAGTGTATTTATGTGGAGGCGGATGAAGGTGCCAAGAACGAAGGTGTCTACTGGTACAATAATAAGATTTGATCTGATGATAACTGAGGGAAAAAGAAATCCTGTAGGGGAAGTTTTGAGTGCTTAGAGAATGTTCTTCCCTTTGGTTGTGATTTAGATTTGTTTTGTAATGAACTTCTTCTAATTAATGTAGCTGAATAATTTTGTTGTTTGGGTCGAAATAATGTCTGATTTTGCACTTGCTCTTACGTTGCTGGATATTATCTGGGCCATGGGCCCTAAGCTGTCGTTTGATAGCAAATGGACTTGAATAGCAGTAACACTAACAATGGTTAGACAGTGCTGAGTACTGCCTACTGGTAAATTATGTTTTAGACTTTTTCACACATATTAAAAGAAATATAATTACTACATATTAAAAAGACTTTTGTACCCCTAACATATTCCAATTTCCTAGACAGTTAAATGCTTACACAAGAGGCATCTTGCAATTAATGAATATGGTTATTATAGGCAAACAAGAGTAAATATTGCTTGGAATTAGTAAAACGTCAAGTATTTTAGAACAAAAATGGCATAATTCCACAAGGCCCCTTCTCCCAGATCATTATTCCATAAAAGTCCACCTGAGATCCAAAAGTCCACCTCCACCCATTGTCCAAATCAAAATTCCATAAAAGCCCAAAAACCCATCACACACTACTCAGGTCAGGCTGCCCCCAAGCCCAATGCCCAGGTCCGATGTCCCGCCCCACCCGCCCCGGATCCAGAACTCAATGCCAGCCACCCCTTTTAATTAAAAGCAAAAATGTCGTTCCCAAGTTTCGAACCTAGGTCTTTTACAATATCAACCATGTCTTTACCACTATGCCAATGCATTGCTTGTTTCTAATTTTGCAATATTTATTATTACTAACTGAAATCTGGGCGAAACTAAATTACAAAACTTGAGATTTTACAATTAATTAATGAAAAACTTGAATATTCACAAAACCACAATTTTTTTAATATATGTTAGAATATTAAAAACATGATTTAAGAATATAAAATATCTAAAGCTTTTATTAAAAAAATATGAAAGACCTAAAAAATAAATTAAATTATATTTGCGAAAATACATTATTTCATAATATTTTATAAGTTTTTAATTATCACCCTTCTGTTAAGGCATTTATTTACATAAATGACACCAACTAAGTCTATTATATACTGAAAATATGAGAATTATAAGAAAATAAACTAAATGACTCTTATACCTTAAATATAAGAGTAATTCTAGTCTTATATTTTAGGTATATAATTTCTTTAAAAAATGGGGATTTAATGTGAGAAAATTACTCTCATATCTAAAGTATAAGAGAAGAACTAGTCTTATACTTTCGGTATAAGAGTTAATATTAAAAATATATTAGAACAACTTGATTAATGTTTCACAACATTTAATAATAGAAGTATCATTCTTGCCAAAATAAATGTCAGCAATTAAAACTTTCCAATCAATTAATGAAATTCTTGATTATTCACAAAAACATTAAATTTGTAAAATAAATATCATTTTACATTAAAAAACATGATTAATTAGGTCTTATAATTTGTATCAAAGTCTTGTAAATTCTTATTAAACATGTAAATTGTCTCATATCAGACTCATGAGAGCCATTTACAAGGTCTCATATCCGACTCATGAGTCTCTTAAATGTCTCATAAGTGATTTTTTAAGTCTTATAATTTGTATCAAAGTCTGTAAATTCTTATGAGACATGTAAATTGTCTCATACCAGACTCATAAGTCTATTTACAAAGGTCTCATACCAGACCCATGAGTCTCTCAAAGGTCTCATAAGTGCATTTTTAGGTCTTATAATTTCTATCAAAGTCTTGTAAATTCTTATGAGACATGTAAAAAAGTCTCATATAAGACTTATGAGGGTCTATTTACAAGGTCTCATAGCAGACTCATGAGTCTCTCAAAGGTCTCATATGTGTATTTTTTAGGTCTTATAATTTGTATCAAAGTCTTTGTAAATTCTTATGAGACATGTAAAAATGTCTCATATAAGACTTATGAGGGTCTATTTACAAGGTCTCATAGCAGACTCATGAGTCTCTCAAAAGGTCTTATAAGTGCAATAATGACAATTTGGTAATAAGGACTTAAATAGTGTCATTTATATAAATAGTTTACTGGAGGGTGCTAGTAAAAAAAAATTAAAATTCGATATTGCACAAAATTATAATTTAATTTATCTTTGGGTTTTTATATTTTTTTCTAATAAAATATTTAAATACTTTATATATATTTTTTTAAATCTTGTTTTCGTTTTTTTTTTTTTTTTTTTTTTTTAACAAAAGTTGATGTTTTGGGAATAATCAAAAATTTTATAAATTGATTTAGAATCTTGTTTTTTCTTCACTTCACTTAGTTTCATTTAGACGCAATAGTAATAGAATATATTGCAAATTTTGTATCAAACAGTAGGCTGGTGTAGTGGTTAAGTTGTTAGTTTTCACAATAAGTCATGGGTTCAATTCCCATACCCAACATTTTAATTTTGCATCCAAACAGTGAGCTGGGCTGGGCATGGGCGGGCGGGCTGGGCATGGCCGGGCGGGCATGGGCATGGGCGGGCGGGCTGGGTATGGGCGGACTGGGCTGGGCAGGCCAGGGCAGGGCTGTGGGGGGGGGGGGTTGTGGGCTGTGGTGGGTTTAAATGGATTTTGATCTGACCTTGGGTTTTTATGGCATTTGGATCTCACCCAGGGGGCCTAGAGTCCAAAGCCCAACAAAAATTAACACCTAAAACGTCATGTATTTTAAAACGGAGAGAGTAATAAAAAATTTTATTCTTTTCGTTTCTTAACAAAGTACTCATCTGCTTTTAGAAACATACATGAAAGTAAGTGTAAAAGAATAGGCGTGTGAGGGGTAGGAGAGAGAAAGCTGGTAGAGAATAGCGAGTGTAGAGTTGTTGTGAGTATAACAAACAAGTGTCACTAATAATTACTGTAATAAACAAGTACACTATTCGTTCCAAAATACTTGCAGTTTTAGAATTTGCACACATATTACTACGAAATCAATCAAAATTTGTAAAATCTTTTGGTTAAAGTGTGATGAAATAGTCAATTTTTGCATTGGGCAATGCTAGCTTACAAAAAGAAAATTGCAAAATGAAGGATACAAGATGTGGTGGCGATATTTTATTGGCTACATCGATAGTGGACCCGGCACACTCTAACTAAAATCATTAATACAATTATCACAGCTCATTTTGTAAACCACATTTTGTAGCCATTTTTTTGTAACTTTATTATTTCCCTTTTGCATTTACTTTAAAATGTGTCAGAAGGAGTATACTCCCTCCGTCCCACCCGAATTAGGATTTTTGAGTTGGACACGGGGATTAAGAAAAAAATGTTAGTGGAGTAGGTGTTGTGAGTATGAAAAGTAAAGTATGAGAGAGAAAGTAGGGTAGAGAATAATGAGTGGAAAGTTGTTATGAGTGTGAATGTGGGTCCCATTAAACAAAACATTTCCATTTTTGGGTTGTTCTAATTCGAATGGGACACTCAAAATGAAAATTTGTCTTAATTCGAGTAGGACGGAGGGAGTCTAACAAAAACTGAAAACTCTCTACTAGAGTTTTGTTGGACAATGAGGACATGGTTGCATAAACCACAACGTGCGTTAACACACACTCCTTAACAGAATCCAGCTTGCACCCTAACCGCCTGGCGAAGGCAAACACGTCCGTCAAAAACATGGCTGGCTCCTGCTAAGGTAACTTTGCAACTTGCAAGCGCCACGTCCTCCTTCCAAATGGCACCATCTTCCATTTTGATTTTGTGGGCCCGTCCAGCCGGCCTGACCCCAACTTCACCAGTGTA
Source organism: Campanula takesimana (assembly GCA_026119855.1). Classification (NCBI taxonomy): domain Eukaryota; kingdom Viridiplantae; phylum Streptophyta; class Magnoliopsida; order Asterales; family Campanulaceae; genus Campanula; species Campanula takesimana. The sequence goes on from JAOWBW010000041.1 coordinate 1,772,536, forward strand.
TCCTACGGCTATTAACCGGTGTATCCTACGGCTATTATCTTTACACGACTCATTCAACCTTATCGTAACTATTCCCTCGGTCCAATTCTTATCACTACTTATTTCTATTTTGGGCGTTTCATATTTACTGCTACTTGCTCAAAATATTCAATTTTTTCTCTCATATCCACTCATAACAACTACTCTCTCTGTCTCAGCTCACTCGAGATTTTTTGACCAAAACTGGTCAACTTAAAGTCGGTTTGACCAACACTTTATAAAAATATTTATGATCCAAATAAAAATAAAAAAAAATGTAAAATGATCACCATTAAAAATCCTCTCAATAACAATTTTTAATTTTTTTTTTGGAACATAACTATTTCTATAAAGTGTTGGTCAAACCGACCTTAAGTTGACCAGTTTTGGTCAAAAAGTCTCAAGTGAGCTGGGACGGAGGGAGTATTCACTAACTTATTTTCTCTCTTCTACTCATTCACAATACTTACTTTTCTAACTGTTGGGATTAATGCCTTTGAAATTAGGGACGCAAGTTCGTAATTCCGAGACAGAATGAGTAAAAATATCTTTTGGCAATTTTGGCAAAGGCCGCAGGCCAAGGCCATAAAAACAGCGTGAAGAGTACAAGTTGCAAAGCGGACTCCCTTGTCCGCATGCATTAACGCTAAGAAGGAGTAGGACTTGGTCACTTGCTTTGTTTTGGCCAGTGACTTGCAGATTCCTTGTCAAAGGAATCAAGGCAACCTATCTCCTTATTGAACTAGAAGTGGATTGGCTAGTTAATAAGAATTGGTCAACCAAGGAATCCTAGTTAGAATTAATGTAACGACCCCAAAAATCCGTTTTATTTATTTTATAATTATTTTATATTTTTGAGAATTTTAAATTTAAAATTATGTGTGCATTTTATTTGTTGCATCATATTAAATGAATTTGCACATCTTACTTGGTTATTTGTGTTAGTTAAAATGATAGTAGTAAAGTTTATTTGGGGAAGTTAAGAGTGTTAGTGGGAACTTATGGGGGTATTTGTGGAATTTGGTGGTTAAAGGGCTTAAATGAATTTAGTAGCTAAGGAGGGCTTTAGGGGAAAATGGGGATAACAATTAGCAGGACCTCCCTCACCCCCTCTTTCTCTGGGCATACCCCTCCCCTCACCATCACTTTCCCAAATCCTTTTCTCTGAGAAATTTCTTGCCATTGTTGATAGAAAGAAGCTAAGGTAAAGTTTTGGTCTTCTCCATTTTATTTCTTTTATTTACTACTCCATTTTCAAATCTAAAAATATATAAATGTTCAGGGTGTTGGTAGGCCACATCTACCGATCAATTATTTTTTCTTGACACTTTTCCGGAAAAATAGGTAAGTTACTAATCCCCCTTTTAAATGTTAAAATGGTCATAAGTATGCTATATATGCTTTATATGTTATAAAATAATGTTTTGGGTATATTTTTATATACTTGTAATTTTGGGACAGAGGGAATAGTAAAAAACTTGTTCATAGCTTGTTAGTATTAGGAAAGGGTATAGAAGTTGGTGTTTGTATGGTGTTTGGGCTGAATTGTAGCCTTTGTATGGGTTGAAAATGTTGAGGGTTGATAAGGTTAGTGTTTTGGGTTGGTGAGATGAAGGGAGTATTTTGTTTTCAGCCAAAATGAGATTTCTGGGCTGATTACACGACTCGTGTAGGGGTACACGAGTCGTGTAAGGAGAGATTCTGAAGGGGTGTTTTTCTACACGAGTCGTGTACTGTTACACGACTTGTGTAAAAGTTCTTACACGAGTCGTGTAGTGGTACACGAGTCGTGTAAGGGCCAAAGTCTGAACTTGTGTATTTTTACGTAAAATCTTCGGAGGTCATAACTTCTTCATCCGGACTCCGTTTTAGTCGTGTAAACTATCGTTGGAAAGCTCTTCTCGAGTACTACACGATGGGTTGGTTATTGAGTGGGTGTTTTGATTTTTATAGTACGTAAATCCAGTAGGTGATTAGTACCAAGATGAGTATCCATGGTTCATTATGGTAGAGTTGGTCTTTTGTGATCAAGTTTGAATTAATGTGATTGTTTGGATGGATTGTGTGATGACTTAATGTCAATATGGTGCATACTATTATGAAAAACGTGTTTACTTCTCTAATATGAGCTTGTGTGGTTCCCTACTTTGGAATCATACCCCGTTTGTTGTTTAAGCAAGTTTTCTTTGCTTCGGTTGTGTCTAAAGTCCAGCTGGTACTTTTGTGTGTGTTGGGCAGTGATAGGGATTATAATGGTCTCCGAGCCAAGTACATTATAAGGCTCCTATCATTGGTTTCCCATTTTTACCCCCTTCCTAGGCCAAAGGTTGGGCACTTTGGGTTATGACTTTGTGTCATTTTCCCCCCGTTGTTGTTGTTGTTGTTTGGTTCCGGAACCCGTTTCAGCTCTTCGATGCTGCTCAGTTGATGCCTCTCAGATGGCTATTGTTTGGTTTGAGAACCTTGGCTCAGTATCCACGTATGAGTGTTTATTTCCGTTTTGTGTGTTGCATGATGAGTTGGTCGTTATTTCCAACCGGTATGGGACGGTTGGCGATAGGGAGCCTCTCATGTTATGTGCTATGTGTTATACGCTATTTGTTAATATTGTTTCTTTATGATCATCATACTAGCATGTAATGTAGTTGCATTTTAGTAACTTACTGAGATTTATTCTACCCCTTATTTGTTACCGTTTTAGATAAGAAGGAGTCCAGGGAATAGGTCACAGCACAGGGAGGACGTTGGTAAAGAGATCTTTGGTAAGACTTTTGGGAAGTGATGTGTATAAAGGATACATTATGTAATGTAATACCTTTAGGGTAGTGTACCCGTGACTCAGTTATTTGTATCATCTCTTTTAGTAGGTGTTCGGGTTTGTAAATTTTTAAGTAAAGTTTGTTATAGCCAGGTGGCTAAGTACTCATTTGAGAAAGTTGGTTTTTGGGACTTAAAGTCATGTTTTGGTAACGTTTTGGTTGTGTGAACCTTTTTAGAAAATATATTTCGAAAAAAAATTCTTAGAGTTGCTTTACGACGTCTTCCTCGCGTGTCCCGGGCGTGGGGCCAAGTAGGACCACGGGTCGGGCGCGACAATTAATTAGGCACTTAGGCCGTGTATATACATGCGTGTATATATACTCACTCTGTCCCAAATTAATTAAGTAGCTCAGTTTGCTCAGTTTACCCAGAGATCAATATTCTAGATCTAGGGTTTGCACAGTCAGGAATTTTGTGATCAAAATTCGTGCAAAGTAGATTAGTGTGATCCTGTGTAATTGTTTCTCC